>NW_011627404.1:132710-640239 GCF_000204515.1 Acromyrmex echinatior
GAGTAAGAAACGAATCGTTTCCTCTTCTTTTCGATTTGTTTCGTGTCATTGCGGGAGTGCTGTCGCAATGACTGATCGGGGGGACCGACTTTTATCTTCCCCCGAATAAAAGAGCAGAACACGACGTGTGTCGTGTTACCCAAGCCTCGGGTTTTAGATTTATTCGTACGAACGCGTCGGAGCAGATCCGTAAGTAAGTTGTGTGGGATCGTGCAAGTGATCGACTGACTTTGGATCTCAGACGAACAATAATGAAATTGCTGTAGAAAACGAAGGACATGTAGGGCTCGTTTTATTGTGTACAAATACATCTGTGACATTTTCCAATTTAATTTAGCTATCTTATCTTATTTATTCGATCCAATATTTCACATTCTTAACAGCTGCTTAGCTAATTTGTTTATTATTTGCTTCAGGTGATGTTAATTTTATTTCAAGTAAAAATAAAACTTTATACAAAACTCGATTGATTTGTCGCAATAACAGCTGTCATTAATTTTATGGATAATGTGGAAGATTTTTATTTTTCATAAATAATAACTGATTTTTTTAAATTTATTTCCTCTCTCTCTCTCGTCCAATTATGATAAATTTTAAATTGTGATAAATTTTAAATTGGATGCAACGTTATCTGTGGTTCATTTTATATTTTATAAGACTTGGGTCATCGACCACCACACGTTTACGCGTAGCGAATATGATTCTACCTCGATCTATCCCCATCTCCTTTTTAAGTTCCCCTTCATCAATATTAATCCCGTACAATCCGAGACCCGCCGGCCGGCGGAAAGAGGGATCGTTCTAGATGTGTCACCGAGGCGACACGATCGTCGCCTCCTCCACCCGTCCTTGACGACGAAAAAAGGAACGAAGGCGGGGCAGATCTTCTACGATCCTACGGGTACCTGCCACGCTGAGGGATAAGGGAAGATTAAGCGAAACCTTAAGCGACCAAGTCGTTTTTAGCTTATACGGATTGAGGGATGGGCGCCAAGGTTTCAGGGAGAATGCAGGCTTGAGACACAACGTAAACCTGTGAGGAAGAAAAGGAACCCTGGAACGCCAAGACACGCTTCCGTGAGTAAAGAGAAGGGGAACGGTCCTGCAGCGTGCGACCACGTATACACATACATGGTATGTGCGTATGTGTGTGTTTGTGTGCGCGTTGTGCCCCGTAAAATACGAGCATGCCGGAGTTAAGCCGGCTATAGATCGTAGAAAGCGGAGAGAGAAAGAGGCGGTGCGCATAGCGGCGAGGGTGAAGGCTTGTGCAGCCTCACCTTTCGAGGGAGAGCTACAGGAGTCTGCTCTTTCAACTCCGGAATCTTCTTACGTTCCGTCGGTTTCGACTGTCTTTCTAGACGGCCCTGTCTCTATCTATCTGTCTTGCACTCTTTTCTTCCTCCTCGCGTCTGCGAGAGAATCCGCGACTTCTTTGTGCAATTGCTTCTGCCGTTGGAAATACTCGCGTGATGCTTAAGATCGCAATATCGGTGGTCTGAAACAATTCTTCCGTTCTCACTAACGGTTACTCTTTAATCTTATTTTACTAAATTTTAGTATCGTGATGCGTTAAAAAAATATTATTCAAAGTACAACTTTTTAATCTGATAGAATTAATTCATAAATTCTTACTATTATTGTAACTTTTAATCTAATGTTAAACTGATGATTTAATATTAAAATAAATAAGAAACAAATAAGAATTAATTACTGGATTTATGAACTAAAAATTGTGAAAATAATTAAAAAATTATGAAAATTATAAACAAAAATTATCATGAAAGTATTTAATGATAAATAAATGCGTATGATTTCATAGAGATTCTTTCCTTTTAAATTTGCTAAGATTACAAAGTAGATTTAAAGTCAATCAGTTTGCGTTGATTAATTGTTTCTCCCAAATGACTTTCGCGTATTAATTATAATTAAATAATGATAAATAAAATTAATTATCGCATTGATTTTATTCAGCTCTCTATCATTTGAGGTACTTATAGTAAAAATGCTTTTTACAATTTTATAATACTCGTATAATTTAAATAATATTTTATTCTTTAAGCTTGTGGAATATTGAGTGAAAAATAATTTTTTAAATATGACATTTTCATTTGTCTCCTATAATGTATGCTTTTTTCTTGAAAGGTTTCAGTTGAGTGTAAAAGTTCAGACGTTTGCGCGTGCACAGTGATACAGATTAATGTTCCTCACGGTAATACGGATATGACTAAATCCGAAACCGTCCATTAGCGACGGCGCAGTAGGAAGAAAATGTCGCGCGGTTCTGTTTTCACAGGCGTCTCGGTCGTTATTCATTCGTCGCTTTTTCTCGACCTCTTAGAAGCATTCCTTCCACAGCACTCGTTAAGCCAATCATTTTCGCGACCGGATAGTTGGCCGTCATGAAAAATCTCTTCTCGTTATCCATTCACCATAAAAATATCCCGCAAATAATACTTGTGTCCACGCGCACGCGTTCGCATTTAAGCGATTAAGAAGATTGATTAGCTTGTTATATTAAGGGTTGACATTGCGTACGACTGTAAACTTTTATAAAAAGAATATTGCATATTAAATGTAGAGAGATTTTAATTTTCTTTTTAATATGAATTTAAAATTAAATTTTAATTTTTCTTTAATTTATATTAACTACAAATGTTTGTATTTTTTATGCGATCACCAAGTGATTGCGGGAATTACTTTTAAGATTCGCCGAAATTCAATGCAATTTTAAGCTCACAGCAGCATATTTGATTTTACGTAATCTTGATATTAAATCTCGTCGTTAAACTGAGATTAAACCGATACTTTTACGGCAAATACCTAACACGAACAATACGGGAGGAGTGTTTTGCTGCGGTTATTACAAAATATTACTGTATTGGCGGCACGTGTAACGACAGTGACATAAATTTTGATTTCGTCTGAAAGGGCGTCACTTTTACCGGTGCACGGCAGTTGCATTTACTGCACGTCATCCATGGTGCGTGAATGCGCACGGATGCGTGTTCGCGTGTACGTTCGCGTGCGCACGCACACCGATTCTCCCGCACATTCGCATCCGGTTGAAATGGATATTAATATTATCCGCTCGGCGCGGACGGTGTGTGATCTAACCTTAAATTCTACCTTATAAATATAATGTATAATGATCGCGACTTACAGTCCTCTCGCAAATATCGTAAATGCCGCCAATCCTGCGCGCTGCGTTTCGCGGCACGTGAAAAACAGGATGGCCGCGTGAATTAAAATCGACGCCGCGCGTCCGTGCGCGTCAGTTCCCCAGCCAGCGTCGTTTATTTACGTATTTTTTTTTTTCTGACGGCCGTTTATCGTGCTCACGTCGACGGTAGTCCGATAACTTCATTTACGCTCGTGACCATCGACGTTTCAGCATTCCCTTTGCGTCGGCAGCGCGCTAGCGTTTACAGCGATTTCGTTATCAATATGGAGACGTTAATGACCGTGTCGATGGTATATGCGAGCGCTCGCACGCGAACCGATTGGACGCATTTATTCAACGGGGTCGTGATTGCCGGATCATCCGCGGATTACCATGCGTAACTACGGTGCTGACGTAACGCGCCGGTTTATCACGAATTTAATATTGCGCAATAAAAAGTGGAAGGAAAAAAAAATGTCGGAAAACGCGTGTAATCGTATCGATAATGCCGACAATGCAACTGTGTACTGAGAATGTCGTACAGGAATCGTTGAATTTTAAAGTGACCGTGGAGATGCTCCGGTAATAATAAATCATTTTTCAATTGAGCCCGTGGAACGAGTCTCGTGATTATTATCCGCATTTATACCGTCGCGATAAAACGTGTGTATTCCGTGGAGAGGCGATATTTGATACATTCTTCACACAAAGAGAAGGAAGAAACTTTCTCGTCGCGCTGGAACGGTCGAGTTTAACAGCTCTATCTGGAGTTGAAAAAAAAAAGGATCCACGATACATTTGCATGAGCAGCGAGTCCAGCTCTACTGATATCATTTTACGGGAAAATTACGTTTTGCGCACTCGCGTGTGTTTTGGCCGCTTTACACATTTACCCGAGATAACGCAGATATCCTGACGGCGATTCCGCATGGGAATTATGATAAACGCCTGCTCGGCGAAACCTCATACCTCGCTCGCGTTACATCCAAGGTACATTATTCCCGCACGACCGGATGAATTCTTTCGGTTCACGGTTGTCATATCTGCGAAACAGCGATGTCAAAAATCGTGATGCGCACCGTTATTTGAACCGAATTTATATGATTCATTCTTGGTGACCAGTCCTGAATGAAACATACACCACACGTTGGATAAACAAGTTTTCGTTTAGATATGTCATCAGAAAGAAACTGCACTGCGTAGTCTAATACAATTCGACAGATATTCATAGCTTTTTGGAAATGAAAGATGTATATCTCGTTTTATAAATTCGAAAATTTTAATTACACTGAATCGTCTACCTATCGTAATAACGTAATGTGAATCATTTAGAATGAAATATCATGTACGCATGTTGGATGATTCATCGCTGTACGATTAATCACAGCGAGCGAAAACGGATAACAGTTGTATTTGTTTCATTGTTTCAACATGAATGATTATTTCTGCGTAAATATTGTTTACATTTTGTTCTCTTCCCTCTCTTTCTTATATATATTTGGAATGATTCATTCAGAATTAGCGCCTAAAGCTACGTATATTATAACGAATTATTTTGCAGTACGGAAGAAGCTAAATATTATATTTCAAAAACAGACATTTTAAAATTAATATTGTTACTTGAATTATTTCGTCAGAATTTCGTTGAATTATTTGTTTTTTTATTGTATTCTACATTTCTGTTTTCTGATTGGTACTGTACATGCTTTATTACGATATAAAATAAATTAATAATGTAATGAAAAAAGAACTATTTTGTAAATTTATTAACAGTATAAAGCATTAATGTTGATTTTGATTGATCAAAATATTGATTTAATTATTAATGATAACTTTATAATAATTTTTTATATAACTTTTTGTTTTGCAGCACATGTAATATTTTTAATATTTATAAAATATATTCTCTTTTTATTCGCTTTATTCATAATAGAGATTATGAAAAATTTGATATTTGAAATATCTAAAAATAAGCACGCAGAATATCATTATCATGCTGTCACGCGTAGAAGCACTCCGTTTATAATTTAGCATTAAGTTTCAGCACGCGTGCGAGTCTGGCCCAGCGATACAACCCTCTCGTGGATGTTTGTGTGCGAATGCGCATCATAAAAGCATTCCGTGCACGCTCATGACACACGCGACAGGTCCTTCAGTTCGAACTTGTGTAGGTATAACTTTACGTACACGACTTGCGTGAGAGAAATAGGTGAAGTGGAACAATACACATTTATACTCGAAACTCAAACTTTTTATTTATTAATTATTATTGATTCTTAGTTTTCTAAATGTTTATATATTCCCCTATAATCAGTAATATTTTTTCATTACTTACATGATATGACAAATAAATAAAATTTCAAAAATTAGAGAATACGTAGATACACACGTAGCTGTACGTGTAAACATACTTATCATGTAAATAATTTTATCAGTCTTTTTTATCGTATTATTATCCTATTGTTATACTAATAAAATTAGATCGATAGTATCACGTTATAGAATTTCTCAGGAAGCATAAAACGGAAAATTTCTAGCATTTACACATTTATATTCTTAGGATATATATACGCCGAAGAGATCTTATTCAACTGGCCGCCTAGTCAAACCGAAATGATTTCACAGATATCTTCTCAGATTTTTCGCACATTTATTGAACAAACGCGTGTAACAAATGTTCCTTTTTATGATGATAGGTGATTCAGTTGTTTAAAAAAAAGAAGGATAAAAGGACTTCGAAGCGGTGCTTCAAAAATCGAGGCAAAAGCTGTCATGCTCGACCTGGTTTTCTCGTTTGAAGGTACAAAAATGCTGTCGCTCTTCTGATTTTCGCGCGGGACAGTATTTTTGTGCAACTCACTCATGGAGCGATAGCATGGATATCTCTTATTATATTGATGATGTCGTGCGATAATGTCGACGATCGTGGAAAAACATGTTTGACTCGAGAGTGCGCATATCTTGATTTTTTGTTAGGCAATTTATGCACATGTACTTTGCATATTAATTGCTCTTGTTTTGCACGGTCTATTCAAAATTCATACATTTTTCAAACTGTAAAAATTAATAATTATTAATAAGATTAAGAAATATGAGGCATTAATTTACTTTACTTTGCAGTTTCGTTAGTTTATAAATAACTTTCAAAGATATTCTTCCGTAATTATGACTAATAAAATTATAAATATACAATTACATACGTTTTAATTTAGCGTTTTATTTATTATAAAATTATTTATTTAAAAATAAATTTAATTAAAATTTAATAAAAAAGAATAAGTTTAATAGCTATAACGTTTAAACTTTTTAAGTTTTTTCTTAACTAATTCAGCTAGTTCCCATATAAGCTTTATATATAGACTTTGAAATTTTTTTTCGGATTGATTCGATTTAAGCAATCCCTTCGAGAAGAATATTCGCCTTTTAAACTTCAAAATGTCACAGTGTGTTGCATTACGCATGCCGCAGAAAAGCTGCTGCTTTCAGCGTATCATAATCGAGAATCCTGCGCTTGGTTTTCTGTCTTTCTCTTTCTTTCATTCCATGGTTAAACGCGTATTTCCGGAACATGGAATAATCTCGGAGCGCACGTAGTAAATTTTCAGCACACGTTAGGTGAAATATAGGAGAAGACAGGCAAGGAAAGGGTGGAGAGAGAACCGACGCTTACAAGCTCTTCCTTCGTGTTCTTCCAAGATTCCGGACACGTAACCGTCTTGCAGCCCATGTACCGAGTCCCGATAGAGAACCTCGTGAATTGGCGGCAGAAATATCGAGCTCATTGTTCTTATCGCCGCTATCGCGGCCATGTCTTCATATCTCATCATTAGCGCGAGTTATGCAATAGATTTCTGAAATGCTTTTGACGTAATGGCTTTTGATAAAACAATCAGGAAACTGCGTACAGCATCACGCAATGCAATCATGAATCTCTAATGCATCATCGAACTGACGTGTGTGAATTGTTGCTATTGATCCCACAGGTTGCTATCAAATTTTGATAAAAGCTTGTTGCAATTATTGTCACTAATTCAATCGTTAACATTTTATCAAATCTGCGATATTCTTGATGTTATTATTTATAATTAGTTTTGAATGAAAATATCTTGTATCAAAAAGTACGATCTATTTTTTTACATATAATCTGATTCTTATTTTATACATATTTTGTTAGCTAATTACATTTTGTTTTATCAAAAATTTGAGCATAAACTAAATTTAATTAAAGCTTGTCGAATCTTACATCGCGATCCTCAAAACGAATTAAAAAAATAAAATTGAACTCCTTTTTTTCACCATTAAATTTCAATAATAATAAAAATGCTCAATGTTTCGTTAAATGACTGAATCCGATATATGATTGGCTTATATTCGTAGAATAGCTGTAAACGCCGATAAGTTGATGGCAAAAGAAACTCGAGGAATTTCGTTTATAAATGATTAGGAAACACAGTATAAGCGCAGAAACGGGAAACTGACTGATAATATAATTTCGCAAAGGTTTCGTCTCCGATGTCGCCTCTCTCTTTATCGAAGCTATGTGTTCTTAACCGAGAAAGCTATATGAGAGGGGTGGTAACCGCCTCAAACGGATAACAGGAGTCGAGTAACCAGATCCATTCTCCCCCTCGAATAGCAATTCACTTGCTTGCTGCCAGTTCGCTCATCCAACCATCTGAACGCCCGTATTTTCGGCCTTATCGACCTTAGCTTCCTGTTTGGTTATTACTGATATAAAGTCACATTCTGAACTGTCACGTGAATTGATTGCAAGCTAAAATATTATAACATCGACAAAAATTTAAAAAATACGAAATTAATTACTGATAAATGACAGATTTTATATTAAATTCATTGATTTTACAAAAAATGATGACTCTTTTATTAATAAAAATTAGATTTTTTTTTTCGGATAACTTTATCTTTTTTTAATAAAAATTCGATGAGATATTAATTTACGAATGCTTAATTCTTTTTACACAGATTAATTTAAAATGTATAATAGAGTGAAAAATATTGAAGCATCGTAAAATAAAATATTAAACAATATCATACAGCTAAATATATCGGAAAAATGTAAAAGTTGAATTGAAATCAAATAAAATCAAATGATGAAACCACGACACATTTCTAATGTTATCACTGAGATAGGAAAATATTTATTACAATAGTTTATCGCCAAAAGCGATTGATGTTGTTTTTATAAGAAACGATTGACGCTTCTGAGTATCTACTCTTTATTTCTTGAAACAGATATAATCGCAGGTATATATTCTTCTGATATAACAGAAACTCATTGAGACAACAATAAACTGTTGCACATCAACAGTTGATAGTGGAAGCTGCAAGTCAATATGAAAGTTAGATACAGAGCTAATGAATGATGTGAATGATTGCGAGTTTACATCCCACTGATAATAACGATTTCAGCTATCATAAATAATGATAAGTATGAAAATTAAAATATTGTTAAAAATTATATGAATAATAATAATAAATATCTCAAAAAATCTAATATTTATATATATATATTGATGGAAAAATATTTTATAATGATAAATAAAATGTTACATCGTAATTGTGACATTGAGATTATTTATAAATTATTAAATTTGTATTACTAAAATAAATTTTACATTTTACCTGAAATTGCAAGACACTAAAAAATTAGTAATTTTAATAATTAATACATATATTATTATTAATGAAAAAAATTTTCGATTACACATATGACATAATTTGCTTTTCTTTTATAAATTCTTAAATTGATGTAAATACAAGTAGAAACTAGAAGATTGAGAGGTTGACAGTATATACTACTACTGAACTATTCTACAAACGAGACAAGCGATTTGTGGCTAATTAGAAATTTCTGTTGGCACGCGCCGCAAGTACTTGGCAGCTTGTCCGTTCGTCTACCCTGTCTTCAAGAGAATCTTTGACTTTTCTGACTTCTACAGAGAGTCAGTGAAGTATCAAGGGTATACGAGGCTATACGAATGCAGCGACCGAGCGAGGAGGATCCTCAGGCTCTGAAGGACTATCGATTCGACACGTCGCCAGCCAATCCATTCGGTTCAAAGGATCGGGAATCGGGATCGAGACGGAAATCCCTTGGTGAAGACGGGCCGCAGGATTTCGTTGGTCCGCGATGCTTTCGTACCCCGGTTCCACTGAAATCCCTTTTACGGCGTGTCCTTCGACCCCTCCGTGCCCGTAAACCTCACAAATTACGTCCCGAAGGGTGAGACTGAAAACTTGGTGGGGAGCAGGTGCGCGAATTTCATAGCACACACGTGAAACGTGTATGCACGTGCACGAACACATTACTTTACCTCTCCCCCGCGTCTCTCGCCATGCCGGTCTTCTCAGAAAACCAGTACGCCGCGCCGGGGTGAGAAGAGGGTTGCTTTCGTGCGACACCAGTATTATATTAGCATAATATCTGCACCCGATGCTCCTGAATACATTGCTTGCCACAGAGTTCGGAGAAAGTTTCGGTCTCATCTTTGGAATCGCCATTTACCATCGCGCCAACCAGAAGCTTTCACTAGTGTACGTATAGTGTGCAACTTGTAGAATTTAATAGAATAAAATTCGAAGTTTTGTTACATTTGACGATGTTTTAAGAAGATACTTACGAAGATTGATGAAACAAATTGTACACTTTGAGAAATTCTATCAAGAATACCTCAATATTTCTTTTTATGTAGGAATGATAATATTTGCGTGTGCGTTGGATTTCTTCCTAACACGTTAAATTAAAAATAACATAATAAACGAAAACAAAGCTTCAACTAAATTGGAATAATTGCACATTGTGTAGCGTTAATCATGTATTATGCGATATATAGTCTTATTACGTTTTACGGTGGCTACGTTGCGTAGTTCACGGGATATATAGAATGCGATGATTACCTGCGTGTTCACCGGCGATTTCGTGGAGGATCGTGAACGCGATCCTACGCCCCCGGACCGCGAATTTATAGTAAGTAGACTGCAAACAGCGAAAATTGCACCCGTCCGTGGTCTAAGAAATATCGTCTTCTACGCAACCCTTGATTTATGCGCACGTTGTCGCACTGTGTTTATGCGGTTCCCTTTGCCGCTCCGAATATCTACCTTGCTTTAAGCGTAAACGCGGAGATGATAAATGGTTCGCGCCGTGATTCTCCAAGAAATTAGACGCGGGAATAGTTCCGAGATTATCCCAGGTGAATTTACTTAGCCTAAATATAAGATATCGTCTTATGCTACCATTTTTAGAATGATAATTCATCTCCGCACGGACGCGGCTATTATGATTGAGAAAATATTTATTTAAAATTTCCATATTTACTAAATAATGGACTTTGATTTTAAAATTACAAACGTCACTCTTTAACACTTTTTAAATTTGTAAAATATTTGTTGGGAATTTTCTTTGCTTATTATATACGCAATATCGCGTTCCATATTTTTTTTCAAAAAGAAACCGGTCTTTTTCCGTTAAGATAAGTGAATGAACCGTGCTGGTCCATTAAGGTGAACCAAGTAACGTGATGCACGTCATGAATCTCCCCCGTGGAAGTACGTGCGGTACCGATTTTAACGCCTTCGTTTAGTCGTGGGTCGCGGCTTGTAGCCGTCGTAATTTCGCATAAGGCGATTACTCGCCGCCGGAAAATGAAACGTTAAGGAAGTGAGCAGCTGGAACGCTGGAGCGCCGCCTCCTATTTTACTCTCTCGTTTTCCTCCCTCTCACCATTTCCCGGCTACGTTTCACTGGTATGGCCCGCCGCGCATGGCTCTCCTCGACTCTACACGCTCGTAAACTACCGGCGCACACTTTTTGCTGCCGTCTAAATATTTTATACTTCGGACGCAGGCGGTGCCCGACTCTCCGCGGGCACTTTCCGCACACCGCGCCGCCGGCTCAATAATTGAGCAATGCTAACTTATCGGCGTACTCTACCCCGTACCCGATTAACCCCCTGCTCCTCTGATGCCCGAGTTCCACTTCCCTCTTACGATACGAGTCTGATGCCCGCGAATATAAGCGCCGTCGAGGCAGTGCTCGAAATAACGCTAGAAACGACAACCGTTCTGTGCGTGGCGGAAGATTATTTTCTGGGTATCAAGCGAGGAAATGCGTGACAAGCGTTACTGGCGCAGGACTTGTACACTTATCATGCGGCTGAGGAAACAGGCGATAATATTTGAAATAAAGAGATTGACAGTTTATATGTAGGTACTAAAGTACTAGAATGTCTTGAGACAAAATTTTTAACTGCATACTCTGTGAAAAGTACTCAGTCATTCTTTTCTTAAGTCTACTAAATATACTCAATAAAAGCAATTATTACAAGTATCGTATCTAATATCTTGATAATTAAGCTTAAATTAATTTTCCTTAATTAATGTAGCTTGAAGTTTTTTGAAGCAATTTTTAAATTTTAA
Organism: Acromyrmex echinatior; assembly: GCF_000204515.1. The sequence goes on from NW_011627404.1 coordinate 144,313, forward strand.
ATTAAAAATCCAATATTCCTTGAATTATTTTTATAGGAATTATACAAAAATTATTTGTTTTTTTTTTAAGATTAAATACTGGAGTAATTGGTTATCGTAAATCATCAACTTGGTGCATCAATTCAAGCTCGATGCTCTTTCTTTGAGCCCGTCATTTCAACGATACGATCGGTTCTCTGTAGTCTCTACGTGTAGTTTACGACTGCACTTCCGTTTTGCCCCATATCCGGGCCTCGCGAGTATTTGGCTGCTGCTGCGTGTATACTGGCGCTCATCCATGATATTTCATGATATTTATTATCGTGTCAAGCATAGCCTCTCGTGCATCCTGTCGTCCGTTGGCATCTCTCAACCGTTATCGTATATCCAGGCTGCACGACGCATTTGTTATTCTGAAAATTATAATTATAATTATAATTATAATTGTAACGTCCTGCTTACCATTTTGCGGACCGCGACAAATAGTTGTATGAAAAATAGTCTAGGACACAATTGTTTTCCGTCTTGTAACATAATGCGAGATATTCAACATGATTAAAATTTTAAAATTTTTTATGCAATTCGTCGACAAAAAATTTGATATTGGATAAACTAAGGTGTACGGATTTTGTACACGCACATAAAGTTAGAAAGATGATTCATAATGTATCTTTGCGATATTACTCATTTTAGCCCTTTTACTGATAATTCTTGATAAATTTCGGCACTTGAACACTTATCAACGCGTGCTATTGTTTTATAGGTTTGGAGCGGAACAGCCACGGCGTGCGTCGTTGCATTTTAAATCACGGGCAGTTTATAGCCAATGAATGTAATTTCCCTATTTGGTAGCCTATGTCGTTGGAATTACATGTTTATCAATTACAGCTTGATTACCTTCGCTCAACGGAGTACGATATTACAGCTAGTTTACGTGCGTGCGTGCGTGTGCGCGCTGGGTGGAAGCTAACTGCGTCACCGGGTACGTTTCATTAGCGAAATTGGATTGCCTCAAATCGAGTAAACGCGAATCTACCCCTTGTCGATTGTACGTTGGCGAAACGTTTCCGATCCCGCGTCGAACAATTTTTTCCTCCTCTTCCTCTTCGTCCTCCTCTGCATCCTCCTCCGCTCCTTCGTGTACGTATCGCGCGAATACCCGCGCGAAAATTGCATCGAAAGTTCCTTTCGCACGCGGCTTGTTTGCTCGCGAGAGACTCATCTCACCAATGGATTTTCTCTGAGAAGTATTCTCGCATCGTTCCCGTAAAAGGATTCTCCACCGTTGTAACCACGTTTTCCGCTTTTCTCCATTTCGTTTCCCGTGCGGACGCAGAGCGCATGCGGCCTCGCGCGCGACCATGATTTTTATTCGCAGCGCGTTTGCGCAAACAATTTTTAATTTTAGCACTGGTACGAGATAATCAAATTTGTTTGAATTTGCTTGCCTGCGAGTGAAAGATGTACCGCAGGAATATTTGAAGCAAGCAGGATATAATTGAAGCTCTATATATATATATATATATATATCTGTGTCAGATTGGATTTGATTATATTTTTGTGTCGTGCTTTGAATTTTTGGCTTAAATGTAATTCCAGTATTTTGAGATTGATAAGAGAATGTACGAATTGATTGATCGAGTGCGAATAATAAGAAATCGTGTTATATCGTTCGTGTATTAATACTATTTTGAAATTGAAATGACAGAATATTCTCGAGAGCTTGTCCTATCGTCGAGATACGATTGTATTAAGTATCAGAAGATATCAAACACGACCATTTCCTACGAACAATTAGTTACTATCACCGCGCGCGATTAATTAACTCTCTGTGTGATTAACGATCGTAAATGCATCCACTATTTATTGAAGCAGCATTTTGCGTGATTTATTTATTCACGGAAGAGACAGCGGATGGGAATTATAAATTATTGCTTTATCATGATGTTTATATGAGTAATAATAATTTCTTCAACAATTCGAATAGATCTCGCAACGCGAGGATGATAATCAAATTATTTTATATTTACTTTAAATAATTCTGGTTTATTTTTATAAGGTATTCTTATTTATTGATCTTGTATTAATTTTGTATCACTTGAAGTAAATGGTAATCCCTTTGATAATTTTTGTCTAATCTAATTCATTTAATCCAATAATTATTTTATTGGTATCCGATAATTATTTCATTGCGTATGTAATATTATGGAATATTTGAGAGCAATAGAATTTTTGATTACGTTTTAATCATGTTTTAATCGTCATTCCGATTTTTATAATAATTTGATTCTAAATATTTTCTTTAATCAAAATGTGACTATCGAATCGTTTATGTTTTAAAATATGAAACTTTATTCTGAACATTTCACTTAATAGATAGATTTATGTGATGATTAAATATGAGCTTTAGCTCGTTACATTTTAAATACATAGCAAAAAGCTTAAAAAATCGTAGTCTTCGATAAAGTACGTGCGATAAAAAATGTTCATGACCGTTTACGTGGTTACGATGTCGGAATTACGCTGAGCAAGGTGCGGAAACCACAAGGGTGATACTGCGAGATTATATATATGACCACTTGGTGGTACGCACTACGAAGGATCGACAGGAGACTAACCGAGGCTCATAAATTGTTGGACATAGAGCGAAGAGAACAAAAGCGGCACACGAATATGCTGGAAATCTCTTTAACTTCAGAAGGAGTTTGGACTAAAAAAATATGAATTTTATTAATAGAGGAAAGCCCCTATTATAAGATAGGCGCCTAATATGAGATAGCGTTTCTGCTAAATTAATAAACGCTATCTATTGATTCTAGCATGAATTTATTACTCTTGGATTGATAACTATTTAGTAGAAAATTTATTATTAGATCATGCCTGTAGTCATTGTAAAACAAGATTTTAGAATTTGGGTGTCTTCAAGTTTCATTGAAATGAGCATTTAAATCTTGTTTATTAATAAATAAATATTTGGCAATAAATTATTCATTGACAGAGTAAGGTGATACTAATAAAAAAAATATGGGATATATTGAATTGTTTAATGACAGAAGTTAGATTTGATGATTGTAAAACCATAAGTCGTGGAAATCGTAATATGAGATACCCAGGATATTCCTAATATGAAATAATCCATGTTCCTATGTCATAGTGAAAATCATTGCTAAAGTGTAAATGTTATTGTACAATAATAAAAAAGATAACCGGAATGAACGTCGAGTGTCTATATATCTGCGATGCTTGATTCTAATTACCTGAAAACAAGTTCTGAGTATAATCTATCGCATGATCATTTTTCGTGCACGCTGGTTGTGTTTGTTTCTAGAAACATTAAATAAAGTTTTTTAATTGCGATACTGATATATTTTGCGTTTTACTATCGATTTCTCGGGGCATCTTATATTAGGAGCACAATTTTTTCACTTTGCAATTTACTCACTTTTTATATTTCTTTAATTTAAAAAAAAATGGAATTTGAAATTAAATTTTATGTAACGTTATCTTAAAGCTTAAATTCCTTTCAAAATGACCTATTATTTTTTTAAATTTTGCCTATAGACTTCTAGCATTTACCCAAAATCAACTTGGTATCTCATAATAGGGACCTTTCCTCTTTATGTATAATAATTATTTAATATCTAAAATGAAAATTAAAAGATTTTTTTTATGGATTACGAAATTGTAAATAGACAGGATAAATTTATTTTCAATTAATTTTAATTGTAATTTAGCTAAATAAAAATGGAAATTACGACTAAATTAAATTAAAAAAAAAATCTGTGTATTCGAAGAGTTTGTATTCGATATTTTTAGAGAACATTCCAGCATTTCTTTAGATATTTTAAATATTGAATAATAGAACAACTATCGATGACCAGCCAACGAGATCACATTGAACGAAGCTACTTAAAATAAAAAAAATAAAAAAGAGTAAATAATCCGAGCAAAGAGAAAGAAAAGCTTCCGTGTAGTCGTGGTTTTCTGCGCGGGCAAGGGGGCGACGGCGACGGCGGGCACCGGGCACAGCGGGTAAACAGTGCGGCTGCTGAATGATAAAATTCGGGCGTTAATCAGAATCTTGTTTCCACGGCGGGGCTCTCTAACGAGGGACCGTCGGCCATTGTGCCATTTACACAATTACACGTTCCCATTCCCTGCGGACGCGTTTCCGCGTTTGTACGTCCACCGCGGACTGCCGCTGCGCCTGTGTGCGTGCGAGCGTGCGAGCGTGCGTGGCACGTGTGCGTATGTGCCTGTACGCGTGTATATGTCTCTGTAAAGTGTAATGCACGGGGGTGGCCTTCGCGTCTGGTGGCGGCGGCATACTGGAGAAGAGGGGATGAAGCAGCCGAGTCGGTGGTGGTGCCGTTAGCGGTGGTGGTCCTGTAGATCGTTCGGGTTTAGAGAGTGGAGGGAAGGGTCGGAGCTCTCTCGGTGGGGAACGCCGCCGCCGGCGTGAATGTAAAAGTGCGTGCGGGGGTGTGTGTCGTTGCGTACACACGTGTTATTGATCGCGGCCCGCTCGGCTCGTTCCTCCGGTTTGCCCGTGGCAGGGCCACCAACTGCATTCTCGCTAACTCTATTCTCTTAGGAACTCTTCCACACGTGTACCTACGTACACGCGTATAGATGTGTGTACGTACGTATATGTGTATATACGTACATTCGTATATACGTGTGCGCGTTCTTACGTGCGTTCATGATAGGAATTTTGCGAGGGCCCGGACGCCGTGCCGTCGTGATCAGTCACGCGAGAGACGTGAAATATAACTCAAATTTTTAATTTCCTCATTCACCCCGAGATGAAAGGATGCTATTCGAGGCGAAATTAACGCCTCGGGGATGTGTATTTTTAAGTTTTATACAAATTTTTTACGGCTCGTATGTTAAGAAATACTGATGCTATTTATCATTTTTAAAATATAAACGTTTTAATATATTTATTCTTGAGAAATTAGAATAAGTATCAATTTAACGTTATTATAATAAACAAGAACTAATTTATTAAATATATTTCTTGCAAAGGTATTTTGAAGATATCTTGAAAAAGATTTTTCTGGTTGTCAAAAATTAATTATATCATATTTTTCTGCAGTCTTGCAATGAAATCATTTAGTCTTTTGGAGTACTCTTCAGGAGCTAGATGCGTTTGATGTGAATAATTAATCTTTTGATAAATATCGTGTATAGATCAAAACGTAGAATGTTGGCGACGTAAAAGTGATATATAGAAGTGCGCAGTATGGTAGAATTAATGGCGAAGTCTATGCGGTATGGAATTGCGCACTGAGTCATTCTCTGCGAATAAACAAATTGGATACGCCTCAAGATATGCCGTGAGTGAAGACCAAACCATGTTTAACCGAGTTATAAGCATGTTAGACGCAAATAACTTCAGACGTCTATGATTTCGTAATCATGCTGATGAATATTTAGAAAAGACAAAAAGAAACACACACATCTCTCTCTCTCTCTCTTACTATTTCAATAAAAAAAATCATATTTCGAAATTCTGATATTTTGTAGAAAAAATTTATTACGTATTGCACATTTTTCTTTTTATTCCCTCTCATTGCACATAAAAATAATAAAGTTTCCGATTTTCAAAAGCGTCATAACTCACTTGCGATTGCGAGTAGTAGTACTACTACTGTAATACCTACTCGTTTATGCCATATCAAGAGAATTAAAGAGAGACACGTCCGCGCAGCATAGGAGAGATACTTTTAACCACACTGTTCGGGCGCGAAAATTCCTCGGTTTCCGACTGGCTGGCTTTTCTCGATAGGAGATTATTAATTTTCCGATCGACAATAGCCCGCGCGATCCCGTAATCGGAACTCCAGACACCCATCGCCGCCGCCATCGCCGCCATCGCCGCCGCCATCGCCGCCGAGTGGACGAACCAAAAAATTGCCTTATCGAAGATTCCATCCGACTGGCGTTGATCCGGCAGTGAGCCCTCTGGAAATTCAGCGTCGAGGCTGTGCAGGGATTTGCGTGACGCCGGAACGCGTCGATGCGACGCGACGCGAACGCAAAAATTTCTCATTCCGCCGCGTTATATTGAACGCTCGTGAAACGAATAAATCTCTCAATGCGACGCGTATCCGCCACTGGCGGATCGCAGGATGTGATGCTGCACGTAAAGATCTTTGTTCTGGAGTCGATTGCGAGTTGCGCCGTCGAATTATTTCACGAGCGAGTTATTATCGCCGTTCGTCCCACGTTACCGCGACGCGTCACGAGGGAGAAGCTCATTATACTTGTATATATCAGAAGCTTCGCGGCAATTAGATTCTTCGTAAATACGACGGGTTACAAATTTAATCACCCTTCAAGTTAATTAAAGATTTTGTGTGTAACAGCGGATATAGGAAGATAGCTTCAGGAGGATTATTTTACCGCCGCTTCTACCGGATAACTTTGTTTTCACGAGAAATCGCTCTCATTATTTACACCCGAACATACTTCGATCACGAAAACTCCGACTTGACATGGTGCTATTAATCACAGTGCTCGCTACTTCTTGTCTGCGTTCCATCGGCTGGTGCTCGCTTCCGATCGGTAATCGTGATTCGTCCGCGCTTTCGCTCAGTGTCACGCAGTTAAATCCAACGATACATTTGCACGATGAATGAGGCACGACGTATGCACGGAGCACAAGACGAGGCTGACACTGACGGTCAGTGACAGATAAAGAAACTTGAATGGCAATAGTCTGTCGATATCGCGATAATAAGCCTTGTAGACTGCATAGGTTTGCTTCAACATGTTTCTACTATAGCTCGTATTCACTCTAACGCGTTTGAATGAGTAGGAGCTACGGTTGGTGGAAGTAAGAGCATGTTGGAGCATGCGACGCGAACAAACTTCATGTAACGGAGACAACAAAGTTTTTGATCTTTGTGCTCTTTGTCTTTTTCATCTTATAAAAAGCCAATCGATCGAAAGAAAATAAAACATTGTACGAAAGTAATATAATAAAAATGTAAAAATAATTTAATTATATAATGTAAAAAATGTAGAAAAACCTGTATCTTATATAATAAATCCTATATAATCGTTGCGTTTTAGAATCATTAATCTTCATTATCTTCGTGCTTTTCGCTCGGCTCGTCGTAGCGCGAGGGTGCACAAGGACATAATACTTACTAGTCACATAAAATATTTCGGCAATTGCTGCTAATTTCGCATACCTGCGAGTAAAACTGCGGAGCTAGCAGAATAAACTCACAAAAGGAAAATTACTTTTAACGCGGGCTTGGTGATACGGATCCTCAGAAGTTACTCGAGGGATACCTCATGCCCGTGGGCAATCCATGGGGGTTGCGTTCCCTCTTTGTTGGCAAAGGGGAAGAAAGGGGCGGCAATTTTGTGGCCGCGCGGCAATTGCACGATTCATTCTCGGGGCTCACGCACGGCACCGATGCACGCGCAAAACGTAGCAATCATTAAGTTTCTCTCTCTCTCTCTCTCTCTCTCTCTCTCTCTCTCTCCCTTAGAGTCGCCGCCCTCGTCCCTTCGTTCTTTATCTATATCGCGTCCCCTCTCTACGTCGGGATTCGCCAGGAAGTCGACGGTAATTACAGGCCCTTCAAAGGGTCTGCTTTTGGTCTCGGCGGACAGTTTCGTGGGAATCCAAGGCGGTCCGAGCATTTGCGAAAGGGTGTCCTCCGACGAATCGACACGCGAAACTCGGCAAGAAATTGGGATTTGAAAGAGGAACCTGATGGTGGAACGGGTGAATGGCGAAACGACAGAATCCGCGGGTTTTGACTCTTGCATGCTGGAGTTAGTCCAGCAGGACTTGAAATCGAATTAGTCGGAAATGCTGTCCCTCCAGTCCGGCCCATCGCCGTTCATTAGTCGCGTATGGTTGCAAACGTCGCAGATTCTTTCTTTTAATATCTTTTCCCCGATGTATTTTGATAACAAGGGCGTATGTTAACATTTTTATTATTATTAAAAGTCTTTTTGATTTTATTTTCAAAAATGATTCAGAAATATTTCAGAGAAATAATAAATTATATTGTTACGTTAATTCCACCTTTCTCCAACAATAAGACTTACTAGATTAATTAATTAATACCTAAGAATGTAAGAGACAAATTTGTAATTGGAAATTGTGTTTGTCGAAATTTAAAACGTTAAGTTTAAAATTATAAGCAATTGGAAACGTAAGAAGATTGAATCAATTTTTGAGAAGGCAAATTATTAATTAATTACAAAGAAATTATTTTATCAAAATTTTTATTATATTTTATACATAAGTTTAAAACATATTTTAAATTGTTTTTTTTTTATTTAATTTTTTAAGTCAAGTGCTAAATTTAATGTTTTTGTCATCGACATTATTAAAACTTCGAATAAAAACAAAGCTCTGCAATTGTGGTCTTTAGCTCACACAATTATACAAAATATCTTTGAAGATTACGTAAATATCTCATTGGGATTCAAAAATTTATTTCATTATCTTTGCAGAAAATAGCACTTGCGTGTAGACGAAATTTTTATCGATCCCTATATCTTAATATCCCTCACCGCTGCTGCAGGAAAAAAGTCAGCTTGATAACAACACGAATGTAGAAAACTTTTGTTGCCATTCTGGAATCTCGGCACAATGGCTGTCGTGGGATAGAGGAGAAAAAAATATGCGAATATCGAGTTAGAAAGATCAAACCTGCAACGAGTCGGGAGACTTGCTTGATTCCGCGCATGTACCTCCTTACTACCTCGACTTTCTCTTGTGAGTTTTTCACGATCAAGGAAGCACGCACCGGTATAAAGGCCCTTCGTCGACCCGTTTCCATGCAAATACGCGCGTAATACGGACTGTTTGCTGCTCGCTTTTCGTCATCTCATTTCCCGAGTAAATATCCCATTTGTCGGACTGACAAAGTTTACCTTCTCATCTATTTCTCTATCATTGATGTCCACAAACATCAGAACAAATTAATCTAACAATCTAAAAAATATTTGTCGGGTAGCATTTACGTAGGTTCATGTCAGATTTTTTTAGAACAATTTAATAATTAGACTGCGGATATTTATGCAAAATACTTAACTGAATATTAACCATCGGACAGTTTTAGCAGTCGATCGTTGTTCATTAGAATTATTAAAAAGTAAAGTAAAAAGATTGAGATTGCCATCGTAGTCTAATAATAATGGTCGAAAGTATACAGGCTGTTCTACAATCACTGGGGATATATATCTCTGTAAATTTTAGAATGTAAACAAAAAGTATCAATAATTATAAAATTATTTAATATTGGAAAAAATTCTAACGAATAAATGCCCATACTTCAATTAATTGGATTTTGAATTAACAGAAATTTAATTTTACGCTGCTTAATTATATGTACATATAATGTTTAAATGTTACGATAATTCTGGACATCCTATATAAATGAACTTTTAATGTTTGAATTAATATATCTTTTTCATTTTTTCCACTTTTTCTTTATATTAGCTCGTGCAATTTGTTTTAGTCTTTCATTAACGATAGCAAAAGGATATCAGCGTACTCGTTAAAACAACAACCTGCTCATAGAAGACCCGAGGGAAACGGTCCGCGAATTCTGTTTGATTAGCTCGCAACCATCTTCGTCGCGTCTTTCGCGCCCTGAGCTAACATCCAACAGGATATAAAGGCCCTTCCTCGTTCCGTTTCTATGCAAATACACACGCGCAATACGTGCCGTGCATGCGCGACTTGCGTCTCGTCTAAGCTTGTTTGCCGAGGAAACACGGCGGACGCCATTACGGGGTCCAATAACATCACGATAAAGTGCATGATGGCAGTAATACCTGCCTCGTACAAGTATGTACCGACATGCGTAACATGACGGTTCTAACGCAGATACAAGATCCAGCACGTTGTATTTAAAGATAGATATATATCAAGGCATAAATTTAATGCATTTAATTTTGTGCATAATAATTACGAAATGTTTGGACGTCGAACATATTCACAATGTCTGTTTGTATCGTTAGATTTACTTTATTTATATTGTTGCATTTTATTTTATAATTCCATTCATCACGGTATTGTTGCAAGGTATATGTATGTACCTGTTACACACTTGTACGAAACTTATACAAAATTGGTAAATCTCTCCAGAGCGAAATGGATTTTAAATGAAAAAAAATCACACATCGATTTGGTTTGATGCATTTCACTTTATTTCACAAATTCTTTTTAACAGACAGATATTTATACATGCGTATTATTATATTAAATATTAACACCGGCGTTTTAATTCGATTCTTCTTTAATTCATTCTTTGGTTCCATTCATCTGCATAGCATATTTCTACGATATCAGTTTTATTTAACGATGAGCGATGTCGCGAGAAACCTGGTTTTGCATCTAAAGCGTACATTATTTTTCTATCTATCATTATATCGTTTTCATGTATACGCTGTTTATTCACGCGTGTGTAGCCGCAATAATTTGCAATCGGCTGCACACGCGGGCTGTAGCTTTTCACTTCTTTCCTTTGGCTCCGTTTCTTTTCGCGCGGAAAAACCAGCAGTCAACGTGCCTTATCGCCGATCGGCCGAGAATACGCGCACTCGATGTCTCACGAAACCAGATTATCGCGCTTTTCCGAGCGATGAGTGTCTGCGACGCTTCGATATGTTCGATCGTTTTTTATAATATATACACACACAATCACCTCGAATCGTGTAATACCCGATGATCGACGAACGTAAAAGGCGTTTGTATTCTAGAGGAGTGTTAAGAATTTTTCTCGCTTTTTTCTCCTGTTGAGGACTTAAGGGCGAGTCTCTATAAGAGTCTCGAGTATGTATCTTTGATATGCAGATGGCTTTGCGGTAGAACATTGTGTATTGTCTTACGAAGGATATATATACATACGTCGCTTTTAGTTTCTACCTTAATGAGCATCCGCGTCAAAAACATATATGAGTATATGTTGCGTCGCAATCTGAATCTTTCTGAGATACGTTTTACATTTCGCTCTTATTTAAGTTTTCTGAATCCTTTTATTTCTGAAAGTGTACGTTTGTATATAATTACATAAATGAAAATGTGCTCCCGTATATAAAATGTCCTGATATATGTTAAACATAGAGAAAATGTGTGCGCCATGTAAAATGGGTTATAAAAATAAAATTACATGTTTTATTGCGCGTTCATATAAAAGAGCATTTAGAGAAAAATTGTGCATTAAACGAAACTGTTAAAAAGTGACCCAGTTAGTCAAAAGTTATCCATAAATAATGACTTTCTTACAGATTTTTTTCGCGAGTAATTTAATTGTGATTAATAAACATTTCGTCGTTCATGTTTTAATATCTATCATTACTCAAACGTTCAATTATTCTTCTCGGGTATCTCGTAGAGCTCATCGACCAGATTACCAGCGTGTCCACATGTACAGGAGAACCGCGTAACTCGGATGCGTCGCAGTCGTGAAAACGTGCGAACACGCGAGCGCGTACGCAACACATCCGTACGCATCACGCACTCGTGCGTGTGTTTATACGCGACGGGCGTATAAAGCAACTCGCTCGAGCAGCATCGCAGTCCGTTCTCGCGCGTTAAATTAATTACGGGCGGCGCTATCATTTATTTTCATTTCCCCCGCGGCGAATCGCCCCTAACAACGTCGCGCCGAGGCCCTCGGTATTGCCCGCCAACTCGTCTCCTTCTCTCTCGTCGCCGTGTATAAACCACCCCCGCTTGCTCATCCCTCATCCACTGCTGGTCCGTTAACGAAACGGTAACCTCGGCTGTTGACTGCTTGTACGAACCACGCGACTATTACCGGTCGAATTATCGCCATCTGACACCCCCGACCAGATTTCTCCTTTAAATGAAACTAGACACTTCTCTTATACTCTCAACTGCGTTCATGCTTTTAGCCAGCTAACAGAGAATGAACATCTTCTCATGTGACGTTCGTGCCATCAAAATCGAGTTTCCAAAGGTTCATCAAAATGATGTGACAACAGATGATGTATTTGAATTGTAGTAATCAAATGTGCTCATATTTCTAAATATAATTTTTAATCCGATATTTCAAAATTATAACATTTATAACGGTAATATTAATAAAATTGTAACGATTATAATTAAATTTTGCCATCATTTTCGATGCTAAATTGTGCATAAGCATTTGTGCACAATGCCTGTGTCTCGGGTAAAGGGAGCTTTCACACACGAAAGTTATTTCCCGGAGATCGTGTTACGTCGCTCAGCCTGTTTCTCTTGGTAGAGACGTGGCAGAAGAGTAGCCACTTCGGATTAACGCTGATCGAGTTTCCGCCATCTGATCCCAACCGTAATTCTGGCTGAATATGAAAATGTACGATCTGCTAATGGCGCCCGACCACACGCTTCCCTGAATTCGCCATATGCGCATTGGATTTTCGGCTTCGCTGATTGAGAGGGAGAACTCGAATAGCATCGTTTCGATGCGCCGGGATTATTGGGATTGTAAGAAAATGCTCGCGTCAAAAGAACCGATTCATTATCGGTAGGTTGATGTTCCTGGATTAACCACACAGCCTGTCATTTGATATGCGTGATCACGTATATTTTTTGTTCGTAAAACTTTTTTTTAGTTTACTGCTAAACGCTTATCGTCAAAGTCTACGTTGCTATCAATATGCAAACTATGAAAATGCAAACGAAACGATTTTCAGTCTCGTGAGATTATGTTTTCTTTTCAATCCTTTCACTTCCTGACGGATTTTTTGCCCCGAAGTTTTGTTAATCAATCAATCAATCTCTCTCTCTCTCTCTCTCTCTCTCTCTCCTTTCTCTCTCCCCTTTTCTCTCTTTGTCTCCCTCTCGTTTATCGTGAAAACAAATATTTGAAGTGAAAAGTACAGTGTTATCTTTTCTTTTAATTGATGTTTCGTGATATATGTAGGAAATATGAAATTATTTATTAAATTCTGTACAAGATAATTAAGAATATTTTTTGTAATACGATTTGCATACACTTTTAAATTTGTTTTTTGAAATAGATACAAATTTAATTGTCGTTTGATTGAGTCATCTTCCTGCCGCCATTAACAGTATTAATGCACGCATAAAATATGACAGAGAGAATTACATAAATATTACATCGATTAATTCGTATTATTTAGTATCATGTTACATATTAATGTGCGCTAATAATATACATCAGGTATAAAATACATAATGTAAACATTATGTTTAAAATATATGTGAGATGTCCATGACGATAGCATCCAATTATCAATTTTATATTTAATCTGCGACTATAACATACCTATTATACATAAAAATGAATATCAGATATATATTCTCTTATATATTTTTTTCTCTTTTTCTTTTATTTATAATTATACACGAATCAAGATAGTTTCTCATATGTATTATTTTTCCAACAATTTTATAGTGCATCTAATTATCTAATATCTGTGAAATAAATAGATATTATAGAACTAATGTTTGAATTTCTAGCCGGTCATTTTTATTCCTTTAATTTATGCGAGTCATCGCAATTTTTCATTTCATCAAGATCAACGTATGGATGTGCTTGGCATCGTGGCGGTGCGATTTTCTTGACCCGGCAGTTATTCCGAGAGTAATATGCTAGGATGATGATGCCGGTGCGGTTTTGCGGAGGCTTCGAGACGAGATGAAGCCGTCGCGTAATTACCGGCCTCGTTAGGCGAACCCGCTCGTCCGGTGTCACTGCGACTCGTATTTAATTAGCGTTATCGCCGACCACGTGGCCCGCACGTACGACGCTTTATTAGAGATGACTCTTATTTTTATGCACATACATGCCAAAGACATGGTTGAGATACTTCAGTATCATCTTTGAGGAAAAAACAGTCACGCGTTTTGAATATACTATCGCTAAAATGGATAACATTGGCGTGCGACATTAAAGTTAATTATACAATGATGAGTACGTTCATATTTGTTTTCTCTGACTCACGATGTATTTTAAACGCTGAGAGAATGAGATAATATTGAATCATAAAGAAAAGTGTGTGAAGCAGAAAAAGGAAACTTAAAATATTTTAATATTCTATGGTTTAATTCTAAATAATTATCATGATTTCTGTATTATATGTAATATAAAATTAATAATTATTTTGTATAATTATATTGTAATTATATATAATTATTTCTCGTAATTAACGAAAATTATTTTTTTCTCAATTAACAGAAAATTATTTTTTTTATAAATATACTTTTCAAGAGTTTTCATCATTTCTTTTTACAAATAACTTGTCTTTGAGGTAGTATAATATTTTTTAGTAATTTCGCAAAAAAAAAAATGATGGAGAGTTGACATTTAAGAGTAAGTTAGATTTCATCCCGGAGAAAAAGGTCGTATTTATTTTTGTGAAATAGATTAGCTTGACGGTACGCCAAGCAAGTTTGCGGAATTAATTAAATTTCTAGAATCTTTGCGTGGTATATATATATAAATGACAAGCTCTAAGGGCAAAACGGTCGGGAGGACCGACTGGTGAACAGCTGTGTAAAGTTCATCGTTACGCGTGTTTATAAGCGATCGTAGGAATGTCGCTGTTATTTCAGTCTGCATCCGCATACCATCTCTCACAATTGTTGTATTGTGATTGTTTCGCTAATTTCGATCTATCATCGCGTGCGTTACAATCGCATTAGTATTGCAACGATGCATTACGCACACCGGTAGTATTTTAATTCCTATCTTTTATCTAAAATCGAATATAACCTTAATGAATAAACATCGTGTCTCGTGAATTCAAATCGGTGGTAGAGGAAGTACTTAATGACATAACAAGTCTTTTATATACGCTATATAAAAATGCTGATTAAAAATAATGATTCTACAAGTATATAAAAGTCAATGTCCATCATCCTTGCACATAATGAATTAGTTAGCATGTATAGCAATGTGATATGTAAGTTATAGATTGAAATAGATAATAATTTTAGTAAGTTTGATTTTTGATACATATATAGAAATCACATGTTACACTATTTTTCGCGTTTCAATTATTACCGGTAAAAATAAAAATTATTTTTGTACATTGTTGAAATCTGAAATCAGTAAACGGTTTTTTTATTTCAATTTCTGAATGATAGCAGATCAGTATACGTTTAATTCTTCGCTGACAATTGGAGTCTTTAAAGGCATCATCGATTTTGATTGAGAATTGTGGTAGATAAATTTAAATTTGTGGACAATAAAATACAATCCTATTTCTATGGTGATAAAAATTCGTTGTTAAAACTTTAACGCAAGTACAGAATTTTTTCAGATTGTTATATAATCTGGGACAATAAAAATCTGTTTCTTAAAGAGGAAACTCCTATTACTGACGGAAGAGTTAAAATTTATGTTTTTGTAATCTCCAAGTTATAAAGTAATCTCCAATTGAGTTTTTTTTCTTTGTATCGTTGATTATCGTAAAGATAAAAAAAAATTATGGTTTCGAAACATTGATATCAAATATTAAACGTCAAACGAAATCAAGCAGCATCAAGAACGATGGCGAAACGAGCAGATTATAGTGCAAATATTATACATATATATATATATATGCACTCATTTTTTCAGTCATCCCTGTATGTGGCAAAAGCAGATATCTACCTACATATTCACGTGCCCATATATATATATATATATATATCCTCACGGTACCGGTAGAGGTTCTCACCCACTTTCGAGCCCTTTTGCCCCCTCACCCATCTTGCTTTCCTCTCTCGTTTCCCCGCTTCCTCGCTGCAGTTCCCTCCGTCGAGCGCGTAATTAATCGCGCAACAAGGTGGTGTTGTAATACGTCCTGAAAGCACTACCGTGTGCCTGCACTTTGCGCAGTAATGCAAGAAAGCCGTCGAGGCCCTTTGATATCGACCTCGCCGGCCACGTGACTTCGAGCGCGAAACTTGCAATTTCTTCATTATCGAGATCGCGGTTGGCGGAATTATGGAGCAGAAGGTTACACGTGCCACTTGCTTGGATTTATCAAGGGTAGCAATATTCTCACAATCACGAAGAAGGAATTACAAAAATAAACCGTAAAAGCTACTGCAGGGAAAAAACCCTTGTGAGCTCAATTACCTCACGATCGTTCTTATTTATAATCTATTCTATAGGTGTGTATATATGTGTTGTTAGTTCTAGAAAAAGCTTTCCGCGATCGAGACACGATGTAGTCGTTACATCGCGACATAATGTTATCGTTGGCAACCTGGTGCATCAATGGTAATTCACACGGTCAAGTAATTTGCATGCGAGAGGTGAGGCGCGTTGCGTTGCGTTGCGTAGAGCTCGCGAAAAATAGGCGTTACGATTGTCGAGTACTTTGAAATATACGCAATAGACAATTCTGTTTTGTTATTTCATAACGAAAGCTTCTTTTTCAAACACGCATTTTGTGATCGATATTTGCAATGTTATATCCAAGTGCTGCAGCGATTCACTTATCATCGATCATCCTTCTATTTCTATGGGTGTCAAGAGCATCGCACTATCCTACCCGTATCAATTATTTTTTTGTATTGCTACAAATTTTTGAGCTTGAATGTTCAAGTACGTTCAAGCGCCGGTGTATGACCGACATTCGTTGATAGTAGCTTCTATGTGTCGACGACCCTCGTCACACGGAAGGCACAGAGCCAATAGAGCACAGCGGTAGCGCTACGTGAGAGTCTCGGAAATAAGGACACACCGGTTGCTGGTACGCTCGATGTCGCGTCTCCGACTATACGCCACTTCACCGTTCTCGTTGCACGCTTACACTTTGTGCAATAATGCGGGAAAGGCATGAGACCCTTTGATATCGACTATCTGATCGCGAGTCGTTGCTCAAGTGAAACTTCGCGAAAGGCTCTCTTCGCCCTCCTGCGAATATATATATATATATATATATACACATATATATACATATAAAAGAAAACTAACGTATATACTCTATGAACTACTTTCAGTATTGATAACCACTTTTCCCATTCGTTGAAATGAACTGAATCGAGTGATAATCGATTGAATCACTGATGAATTCTGTAGGACTGAGAGATGCGCTAGATGATGAGCTGGTGCTGGGAATGTATTAATAACTGTGATCTATCGATCTCTTCTCTCCGGGAAAATTTCAAGGAACATTCGCGTGACTGCATTATGCACGGTTGCGATTCATTCGATTAGAAACGACGTCGCTTACAGGGGCCTGCCGGGTCGACCCATAATTAATCGCGCGGCCGTGTCGTAATATCGCGAAAGAGCCATGCGGTTGCATCGCCGTCACCGCACCGCTGCACGCATCGACGGAAAGAGGTGGTCCTTTTGATGTCGCGCTTGCGATGCCATTAACAACATTATACGAGAATGGTCCCCTGCGGCTCTCTCTTTTCACAATTCACTCCTTAACATTTACACTGAAAATCATTTCATGTATTTTGAACGACATCCACGCAATTGCATTTGTTGTTATAATAAGTTAGATAATTTACTACGAAAGGCAAAGAGATTTGTCTAGTCTCTAAATAAGTTAGTTTTTATTTTTAAGAAAAAGTTGCATATAGTATACAGGGTGGAAATAAATTTTTAATACAAATGGTAGGATTGTTGAAAAAAAGTTGACAATGCAAAAATAAACTTCTTTCGTCCGAGGCTTTGTTGTGAGCAATTTTTCTTTTTAACAAAGTAGATAAAATTTAATTGTATTTGTTACATTTTCTTTAATTCTGTCATGTCAATTGTTGTGTTATATAAACATGATAATGTTTAGACTATCTTTCCAAAGCCTATCTATCTTCTAAGATATCTTCATCAAGTGCATGCGTACTCTTCAATTTTCAAATGTAATTTTCTCATAAACACATCCTCGTACGAAGAAAATTTATCTGCACTTTTGACTTATTTTTGTACGAGGAACCATTCTAGTTGTATTATGGATTTGTATCTTCTTGTATCTTCTTATAAATAGATACGACAAATTAGTTGCAAGTCACATAATGACATCGTCTGATCTTAACAATTTTAATCTTAATAAGATAGTATGAAGTCCATCTTCTTTACCTCCGTCGTTTTGTAGTTCTATGGAATATTGGATGGCTGCATTTTAAACGCGTTTAAAATACAGAATTTATCCGACACAGGGTGACTACCTACATTGAAATCGTATCTTTCTGTTTGCCCATTTTTCGATTATTTAATTTTCGTATCATTTCTCAGTCTCTCTTTGCTCACCAAAGAGAGATAGGAAGGAAAGGGTAGTAGAAGTTCGTTTCGAGGCGAATAAATAATTATCTGTGTCTCTTGTGCCTCCTCCATTCGTTGGCGTAAAGTTCCGCAGCCGTGATCCTGCGGCTCCAAGATACTCGTTCGCTTTTATATCGGTTATACTCTGCGTTCCACTTATAGAAGAACCGGTTTTTATTCTCATCTCCTCTCACTCTTCCCTCTACTATTCCCTGATCTTTTCCCTAACAGCACGTATCGCTTCGTTTGTTGTTGTTCTTCATTCTTGCTCTTCCGCGCGCGTCGTCCACAACGAATCGAGGCGGGAGGAAGCCCTGACTTCTCAACTTCTTCCTCATGCCCTTGTCGTTTCTCTCTCCGCATTCCGCTTGCGCCATTTTACGGTAATCCAGAGCGTTTAGGTCTCGAACTTCGAGACGGCCGGAAAATGTCTCTTAAGTGCGTTGCAGGATTCTCTTTCTCTCGTAGTTATCGTTGCGAAATAACGGCGCGGAATTTTCAATGCTCGCGAACTTTGACGACTTGCTGAACGGCAAAGTGCTATTAATGCGCGATAAACGCACGACGATTTGCGAAAATGACGCGCGCGAGCGTTTCAAGAAATATTTCGTAGATTCCTCGCTGATTTTCACGTCATTTAAATATAACTAATGTTTTATAATTGTATAAATGGAAATATACAGTCACGAAACTAATTATTCGGCTAATGTTCCATTATATCGATAATTTCTTCAAATTGTTTTTAGAGTATTAAAAATTGTGGTTTTACGCATGCATTCCAGCATTAATTGTTTATATTTGTAGTCAACAACTAATTGTGAAACTAATGTTATCACACTAGTCTGAAGAAATCATCGATGTAATGACGTATTGTCCGAACAATTCGTAACTGTATATTTAATATTTTTATATTTCTAAAATCTTATTTATATTTAAAATAATTAATTTTTAGATTAATCTCCAAATCTACGATCATTTATATGTGATTATCGCATGTATTTTGTGCAGATTAAGAAAATTTCTTGCTAATAATTCGTATTAAAGTTTTTCATTAAAAACGCACAAAGATTAGGTGTAATTATTATCTTAATGAACATTCTAATGGGAACCGTTTCGGAAACACTGCTGTATCAGCGATAAATTTTTCTCTTTGTGTGCAAAAGCGAGTCGACTTTTATTCCGCTATATCTTTTCGTTTGCCGTCGTTTCTCGCTCTTTTCTGCACCTCGGTGGTTCATCATACCTGGGGCTCTTCCTCGCTCTCCTTTCTCACCGTTTCTCATTCTCATCGTTCAATCTCCGGGTTAATCCCTAGAGTTTAAACCTTGTGCGAATGTCACGACGCAGGATCTTTCTCAACGGAAACGCCGTTTTTATATCAAGAACGGCCACCATCCTCGAAAGGGCTTTCTCGGATGTGCGAAAAATGGCGGAGAATTGGACGTCGTATTTATCGGTTACGGAGCACTGAATGTCGTCTGCTATCGTGAAATAGGGATGGTTATTTCTCAGGGATGGTGAGTAAAAGAGAGTACGACGACTATGCAGCAATGCAATGAAGAGGACAGCTTGGAACGATTCTTCGACACAGTTAAAATTGGAAACGGTCTAAGAACGGAAAATGAAAAGTTAAGACCTCCTTATCGTCCATTTTCATGCTGCCTTGCTGCTTCAGGGAGAGAGAGAGAGAGAGAGAGTCTGATCTCGAGAGCTCTACTGGGAAAATATACTAATAATATATGAATTTTTACTTCATGAAAGTTTCTATAAAAAAAATTAATTTGTGGCGAAAATATATGAAAGAGAAAATGCCTATTTATAACACATTATTTAAATAGCGACACGTTATCGAAAGACGATAGACGAGAATTCAATATTAGAAATTTCGAAACGCCTGTTTTACTTTTGGATTACATCCTCTGCGATATATCGATTTGTGAATCATTCGTACGTTCTCTTTTTCCAGCCATGCATCGAGCGATGAGCGAGCCTTTAAAGACATGAGTGTGTCACGATATCGACCGCCAAGATCGATTGGTGTACGTGGCACGTATTCATTATCTTCATTGCGAAACGTACTCGGTACATCGATCACTTTCGAAGTAAAGATGGTTAACGTGTTATCGCGTTCCAGTAATGTAACTTTTCCAAGAAGAGTCAACTGTCCTTTTAAATCGCGAATACTTCGCATAGATGAAACGTGCAGATAGTAAAAGCTTTTCTCTTTGTATATATAATATATATGTTCGTCCTATTTATTATTTGTTGCTTTCACGATTGTTAATATAAATATTTTAGTAATTAGATTTAAAACATTTTTGTTGAAATAATGTAAAATAAAATGAAAAGCAAGCTTTTTTGTTTATGTATTTATAATTTTATTCACTGAAATACATTACTTTAAAATGTTTTATGATTTAAAAACAATGTATGGTCTCTCTCTCTCTCTCTCTCTCTCTCTCTCTCTCTCTCTCTCTCTTGACTTTTCGGAAGATTTCTATTCTTTTATTAGCTTTTTTTACTTAACATTTAATTAGTGTACCTACATTATAGTTGAAATTTGTCAAAAGGCAATGCATTTTACAATATTCGTGATTTAAATACAAGCAACACATAGCAGCAAAAGTTAAAGAATTAATGCCCGTTTTTATCAATGCAGATTAACTTTAATCTCGGTTTATCTCACCCTTAATCTTTTTCTAATTCTCAAAATTCTAGAAAAAGATGAAGATTAAGTTGAACCGAGATTAAAGTTAATTTACATTGATGGAAACGGGCATAACGCGAACTCTTTTGTTCTTCATTTCCTCGTTACCTATTTCTCAAATCGTTAAATATCCTTGAATAACCCGTCTGCTTTTTCGCGTAACATTTCTCTTCTCCCGGGGACGTGTGCACGAATAGAAACGGAAAGTTTTAATTGCAATTTCGGCGCGCGCTTCATCCGATAAGCTGAGTTTCCGCGCCGAGCGAACGCGCGACGTGACGCGGACGTAAATAAATCTCGCGCAATCGGCGCCTCATCGCGAAAGTTTCGCAAGATAAGACCATCGATGAAAACCAGGCAGGGTCGCAGTTCTTCTATGCGCAGCGATGCGTTACGATACGCATAGTCGCTTCTCCCTTCCACGACGAATTGTTACATCGATTACGAAATCGTGCGGCACAGAGAGAAAGATAACTGTATGTACGACAGACAAACTTTACTCTCTTGTATCTCGAATTGAGGCGCGACAGCAGATAAGCGAATGCACGACGTACACACGATTGTACAGGGTGTCGCGCAACTTTCGTAGGTAAAACCTACATATGTTGCTTCTTTCGCAATAAATTTATCATGTACACTCTGTATATTTGCTTACGCAACACATGTTATGCATATAATTATTTGAATAATTTAATATTTGCGCTGTTTACGAAATTCTATATACATACGATAATAATAATACAGACCACGTATAATGTTTCGAGAAATATTTACGTTTAGTTTATTGTATTTGCTACATGTAGTTGTTATTTATATATAATTATTACGCCGAAATAATATTAATTCTGATGTAGAAAATTATTCTAGTTTTAGAAAATATTAAGAGAAAATGCCTTTTCAGAACAGATTATTGCAAATCCTTGTCGACGAACTTCGCTTTTGAGACAGGCCTCAAATGCGATGATAAATATATTTGTTGGAGAAATATTCTTTTTATCATCTTCAAGAAGCTTCAAACTCGTCGACTGAACTTTACGACACCGTAAGTTTACCGGCGTCATCGAGCCACGAGTTTCTTCATCATCTTCGCGACGTAACTCGCGATCTTATCAGTTCGCTTATCTGCAACATCGCTCGCTGCAATCAAGTAACGGTACTCCGATATCAGTTTGTGAGGCTCGAGTTATCGGTGTTGGCACACCGCGTATATATGTTGCGGCGAATCGAAAGGGAAAAAAAAAATGACTGAAAAATTACGAAGTATTCGAACATCCGATGGATTTCTCTAGAAATAAATGAGAAGGAATCTCAAAGGAGAAGAGCACTTGTCGGCGGATGTGTTCACTCTACTAGCGAACATCAATAACTCGCGTAAAAAATGAACGATCGCCAATTAGTTATTTAAATACGAGATGTAGAATTTTCCCGTTTGCTCTCCCTTTAATCTTTCGTGTCGTACCCAAATAGCGACGACTCCCTATAAATTCAGAGTAAGTTGTTTCGTAGCAACGGCGTTCGTATTGCCGGCGAAGTCTCGGCGCGGCAAAGCGAGTTGCGCTCGACGGCTGTAAAGTGGCCGGCGTCCATTAATCTGATGTCGGTTGCAAGGAACCTCGTATGGAAGGTGCATTCATTAAAAAAGCGCGACTTAATGGTCATCATTCGCGTGCCTGCGCACTCCGTAAGAGTGCTACATTAATGGGATTATTTCATATTCAGGAGAGACCAGCGCAGCTCTATATATGCGCTCTTCTCGCAACATTCTCGCGACGATCCAAATCCCGTGGTGGTTTTAATTAATAGTATTAATTGCGACAAAGCCACGCGTTCCGTTCAGCTGGCGACCATTTAATTGCGAGTTATTCAATTTCAGTGCGACGACGATACGCGCGAATTTCGGACACGTTTCGTGAGAGCGATTGTGTCACACCGATATATAGCGACGTCGCGTCGACCAAATCGGCGGCGAAGCGGTAAATCGGATCGACACGACAGCGATAACGCTCAGAGTGCCTAACGCTGCTCGGCGACGTTATTTTTACTATTAAACTCATGACGTTCGATGCTAGTAATTATATTTAATTTCTTTTATCTTTTTTCGTTGCAGGTAAGCTCAACTAATTGACAGCGCGCTCGACACGGGTAGATCGATCGAAAGCGTCCGGTTGCTCAACGGAGAGGAAACGAAGAAACTTTGGAGCCTGTGAATATTGTCGGAACAGGTAACGAAGGGACGTGAAAATCGTGAAAATTATTCCGCATGACGTTGATTTCTCCTTATCGGACCCGTCGGTCTTCTTCCTGGCAAAAGAACGGCAGAACGGCTCTCAGATGAAATTGACACGCGAATTAGCCAATCAATAGCGAATCAGAATCACAGACAAATGAAGATCAACATTGTATTTACAGTAGCCAATTTATTATAAATTTATTATACATTTCAACGTGAGATTTATTTTATTAATTGTTAAGGTATTGTCGATATGAAAGTTTCAATGAAATTGTTTCTCTCGTCACTTACTTTTGCAATCCTTCAATATTGATCTTCAAACGACTAATAATATTGTCAATATGGGAATATTGACAATAAATATTGACCTTTCTGGCCTTAACGAAGGCGCACATGATTTGTTGGCTGACCAGCGCTAGGTATCGGAATTGAATCGATATTCGTTTGCCCGGAATTACCATTATATTGACCAGAACACGGAATCGAGAGACTATTTCATGACCTCGCGGCGCATGAATATTTGAGTACCACTGACGGGATTACGAAAAGATCTCAATAAATAAAGCACGAATTCGCTGCTAAGTGCTGCAAACAATCGAGCATTATTAACTGTACGCGGCTTCGCGCATTCGCTAATCCGATTTTTTCCGGAAAACGCGTTTAGCTTTCGAGCGCCCGTTATTACCGTTCCCGTTACGAAACGTGTTACACACGGAACGTACTAAACTGACGAGGATAGAGATTCTCGAACCATTATCGGTTAAGAGAAATATGCGATTACACAAGCGCATTAGCGTTTAGCTATTATTCCAATAACAACGGTAAAAATCTCAAAGAGCCGGAACGCCAACGTTTGTCTGAATCGCAATCACCGGCACTACACGCGCTTTATTATAATTGTAAATATGAAAAGTAATTGTAAATGAAATCTTTAATGATTGAATTTGGTTTCTCTATGATGAAATATACGTGTAACAGACACTTTTACGACGGTCATTCAGTTATGTTACGAAAACGTACGCTCGTTACTGTGAGGATATATATCCTCTACATATTTGGTCGAGGAAAACTCGTTTTTACCCTCTGGTTGTATGTACATTGGTTATACATAACGTGTTTCACGAGCGCGTGTCGGTTGAGCTGACAGACTAAAAATGACGATGATGAGTGAGAAGAAAAGGTGAAGCAACGAAAAACGAGCAGCGATGGCCAATAATCGATGCTTCCAACGATCGATAACTTAACATGTAAATGTAATGAGGAGAAATCGAATGAATCGGTGAGTTTTTTTCTATTAAATACTCGAGCGTCAATGTCGCATTACTGAACGGTCTGTGTGTTCAGAAGCAAATTAGATGATGGATTGTTTAGCCACACTAAACTGTACAAGTTAATCTACTCTAATACTTCCTAAACTAATACGATGTTCTATAGATAGAAATTTAAACCATTTGTCGGTTTTTTTGTCGTATCCATTTTTAGCGAATGCAATTTTATTTTGCCGACTACTACATATGTATCTTGGCATGAGAATATTCGAAATTCGTCATCGTTGTCGAATGTAGGAAAAATAGCAGTTTGTTCTCCGTTTTTCGTGTCAGAAAGTCGGACACCCGAAAGGCAGTCTCGCGGACCTTACTGATTTATTATTGATCGGGTATCCTCGATCGATGCATGCCCCATACCTTCGCATAGGATGGCTGTACCGTCCCGTCGGATATTCCGAAAGCGCTAGGCGGAACAAAGCTCCTGCTGATTTATTATTGAGTATAAGCAGGTTTTCCTTTCGGGGTTTGCCACCATCGCGAACTGTAGGGAAGGGATCCGGGACTGACTTTAATAGTCGACCCAACGCCCAGTGTCCGCCCGTGTTGGGAAATGTGTAGAGAGTCGACTCGAGAATTTTCAAGCGTCGGAGAAAATCTCATAAAGGCTCGGCACACCCCACCATTATCTTCATCATTATTCTATAGTAGACATATCTTAATATGCATTCTGTGAGAGTCTAAACTTGTTTTTATATTTTTATGACACGTACGAAAAAATATGATTAATGTCCGTATTCATAGTCAAACCTTATATTTATGACTTTTTTAAGTTCATCTTTAAGTGCTCTGTAGCCAATAAAATAATTCGTAGAGCATCTGAAGATAAATTTAAGAAAGCCTTAAATATAAGGCTTGACTATGAATATGTACAGATATATATTTTTTAAATAAGCACGTGATGTGTTGTAGTATTTATTTTTATTCATTATATAATATATTTAAAAATGGAAACACGCTCATGTCCATAATGGAATTCGTGGACATTCATTGGCAATTTTATTATTTTTTAATACTTATTTAAAAAATGGATTCTTATTTAAATTTATATTACTTGGATATTATTTATACACATGAATAAATTCAAGAGTGTTTGCCAATTTAAAATAATTTAAATATTAACCGAATGGTGGAAATATAAAATTATCATAAATCGTTTTATTAACTTCGCTCTATAAACTTTATAAACCGATTTCTAAATGAGTATAGCATCTACTCGCAGTTGCGGGGAAATAAGCAATTAATAATATCTAAATGCGGGGGAATAAGCAACAAAAATAAATTTAAATACTAAAATATATACCATCTACTTTAATGATTTAAATAATAATGCATATAATAATTATACTTGAACCTGTTTGTGATTCGGCTAATAAAAATTTGAATATTCCGTTTTATATAAAACGACAGAATAATGCAATATAAAAACAGTATATTAATCTGAGTACAGATAATCGAATTTGTGTTTATATTCGGAAGAGAGAGAAAGGAGATGAATATTAATTAAATTCCATATAATTGTAAAAATATTATTATCTCTTTATTTTTATCAGAGAATTATTAATTTATATTAAAATTTTCGTAATGAAAACTCATTAAGATTCATATCTGTATAGAACATTATGCGATACAAATTGCGTTCTTTTCATTCTCTTCTAATCTGATTTAATAAGTTGGCTGGATTATTGTTCGACATTGACATTACGTTCTTAAATACGAGTCATTTATTACACACGAGAATACGTAAGTTTAAGACAGATTTGATAAAACGTTATACGCGCATAACGGTCTGATTGATCATATTGTTAGCTTGAGGTGGTACGCAATTGATTGCTGCCGTTGTTGGTGTTAGTTCGAAGCACGCTCGATGTATCGCTAAACTATTAATAATCCGATTATTCGCTCCCGTTTCAGTCGCTCACTCTCACCTTGCCTTGCTCTTGTCTCTTTCTCTAGTTCAACGATCCCGATGAAAAGACCATTTCGTCCCGATGGACTAACGCATTTTATCCGTCGACATTGTTGGCCGTTGTCCGCTCGATACCGTAATTCTCCGGTCGTCGCATAATCATGATTATGCGACCAGTCAACCCCATTATTCCATCAACCCGATTTCAACGTAAATCATGCGTAATACAATATTAGTTATTGATAACTACGAGTGTGCTTGCAACTTCCAATGATTTGCAGTTGTACAGTTGTTGGTTGTAATCATTCTTACCGAGTCATCATTTTCTTATCTCTCTGTGAATCATATTTCATGCAAACAATTCTTTATCTACTTCAACATCCATTTTAACATCTTCTCTCTGTAAACATCGATTGTAACAGAGAGCTGTTCTTTTATATTCGCACTTTGTATACACTAAAGTTACGAACGTAACGTTGTACGAGTAAAATATTTCGATATACTTAATTGTATATTGTACTTACTAAATCTTTTTTTTTTTGGAGTGAAAATTGAGCCAGTCTTGAAAACAAAAAGAGTGAAAAAAAAACTTTTCTCTCTTGAACAAGAGAGTAGCAGATTTTCACTCTTTTTGAGAGTGAGATTCACTTCGAAGGAATGAGATTTCATTTCAACAGATTTAGAGAGTAAAGTATGATATAATTCACACTTGACTTGATTCATCTATGAATTCTATGAAATATTGCAAAGGAAACAATTTTTTATACATCATTAAGAGAGAGCTCTACTAACAAAGTTATAGTAGTAATTCTGCATTCTTTTTCTACTCGCATAGAAAATATAATAAAAAGTTTGTCTCTTCTTGTAAGCTCATACACTAATTGATCTGAGGTGAGATTTTTGAGATTCGATTAACTACGCCATTCCGGTGGCAACTTATCGCGCGTTATCCACAGGATTACTATGTCGCGATTCTACGGTTCTCGGAACTTTTAGTTGGCTTTCTCTGCCACTCGTTCGTACTGCAGTAAAACTCGGTAAACGCTGTCTGGCGGAAACTTAAGTGGCACGGCAAGCCGCGACGAAAGCGCTATCCTGTGTGACGGAGGATCAAATATCCGGCGATCGTACGTGTACTCGTCGGATTCTACTTGTGGACGCTTCTTGCGGCTATCAAAAACGCCATGCGTCAAAATGATGACTGCTGAGAGGTCATTTTCGAATCGATACGATATATATACGCGGTTTTTGTAATTAAATTTTTATCGTTGCAATGCGATATTAAATTGGTATAATTATTGTGTAATAAACTTTTTTAATTTTGTTAATTTTCTTTGGCATTTAATCCTATCGAAAAAACGCTATCGATATTAAACAATAAGTATTGCTGTTATACGTAAATTTACGTATAAGAAAATAGGCTACTTTTAATTAATGTAACACAAAGTTTTCATATATTTTATATTTTTAATGACAAAATATTTATAATCTAAACTTTTATATAAACACATAACAATAACATAATTATTAACTTAAAAGAAAAAAAAACACACTATCAAATTTAATCTTGAAATAATATGAAATACGTATAACTAAAATATATAATAACAAATAATAACATAAAATTATTTAGAAATTGAAATCACGATCATCTATACGATCATTGAAAGCATATAGCTTAACAGTCAATGACCTCGTTCACTTGTACGTAAAATTTATGTATCAATAGCGCATTTTAAGGTTAATACAATATTTAAAAGTCAATAAAAAGATAGTGTAAAAAGAGAGATTCAAACGCAAAGTGCAAATTGTGCAAAAGCTACAAATAGAAATTGCTATAAAATATTCTGATACACGTTACGGCTAGCTTGCAAGCATACATGTGTACAATACTCGGCTGTGTATGCGAGTATCAGACAGCGCTTAGTCACGATTCACGGTGCCTCAGGGCAATTTATTGGAAGATTATGAGCTAACGTCTGATACCATGAAGTCCTGGTAGGACGTAGAGGACCTTCCAGAAGGCCAGAAAAAGGTGAAGGGATTCGCGTGTAACAGTATCGATAAATCGCCGAAGAAAAATGGGCTCTCGCGAATGCAGTATGAGGATCTTGTGAAAAATCGGTCTTTGACGGTTCCGTTTCGTTGTAACGATGAATGCGCGGCAATAGTTCGCGATATTCGTCGTAAAGCATTAAGAGGTAATCTGGTCTTGAATTGGTCGAAAATTGTAAATTAGTCTTGTCCTTTCTTCAATGAACATATTTCGTGCAATAAAAGTGTCACCTTATTTTATTAATGATAAAATGTTGTCGTTTTAAATCATGCCTTACCAATGCATACCGTATGCGAATGCGAAATGAGCGTAGAACCAATCGATTAAAGGATCAATACTTAATCCCGATGAATCGTTAAAGGACACGACTTGAACTGAATCGAGACTTTATTCGAGAGACGATTTAATCGAATTCGCTCATTGGAAAGAGCTCTCCTCGGATGCGATGAGTAAGAGTAGACCGAATTAAATGGATACACATCGAAGCCTTTTTACTTCTGTGCAATCCGCAATGATTTACCGGTCGGCTTGCGGTATGGGAGAGGCGAAACGATAGCGGCTAATTCGCCTAGACGTTTATTTGAGAACTGAATTATTGATTATGCTGGCGGTGTACGTAGCAGTTGCAATAAATCGGCAGCACTCGGCTGCGAGCTCCGAGGGTTGATGGTTTCATGTAATATTAATAAGGTAATAAAGTTCATACTCGTTATGCGAATGTTTACTAGCTAATCGAACTTGTTTTATACTGAAGCACACTTTTCTTCATTCTCTCTGTTTTTGATTTACTATCATTACTCTCAACTTTAACGCATTAACACAGAATGTTTCGTATTCTCAGTACTTTTTCTTACTTTCGAATTTTTCTAACAATCTGGAATATATTATATTTCTGATTGAAACATCAAGGTGCTAATAGTTTATCAGTTATGGATAATTTTATATTAAAAGTTTTACGAATTGCATGGAAATATTAGATCTCTCTATTATTTTTTTTCTTTAAATTTATTTGCTTTAATACATAATTTTAAACTGTATATTAAAATTATAAATATTTGAAATTAAATAAAACTATAGGAAATACCTGAGATATTTTATAAATTATAGAAAGGAAATGAGTTCTTTTGAGAAAAATGAATGGAAACCATTAATGCGATTCTATATAAGATAACGGCGGATAGAAGATCTCAATTGGCAGAAATTGTAAGTCTTGTTACGCGATTAATAGGAATTCGTAATATTATATCGGAAGTTATTTAACGAAAACCGTAATCATGCGTGTATGATGTTGGCACATATAATCATCTTAAAACCGTCACGACGACGTTGAGCTAATTAACTCGATGATCATCGAAGCCAGTTACGGGGCGAAATCGATTTAGATGCGGATCTGCACGGCCATCGTCTTGGCCTGATATCGGTTGTGGGGATGAACGAGTTCTACGACCTCGTTAATTACCTGAGTTACTGCGAAACTTTTCTACGATTCGACGGTAGAGAGCCACGAGGATCTCTAATGGATCCTGTAATGGGTTCGCAGCGTGATTAGGGGATTCGTAAGATCGTTCACGGCCAGGACGATTTTTGCACGTGAATTAAACACTTGAATACTCGCGTGGAAGAATCAACTGATTCTACTATTATAAATTTAAAAACAATTCGATGCACATTTAGAAACTTTTTTTTCGATATTATGAAATTATAGATTTGAAAGGCTTTATGCTATGTTCAAAATATTCATATTACATGCAAAGCAATTTAAGTTTTATATGTAGAATGTTAATGTACATAATTAAATAAACTATTTTATAATTATTGCAATTATAAAACATTTCATTCAACTGTGTACATTAATTCTACATGTAAAAAAAATTCTACTTGTATAGTTGTCACTTTTATAGTTGCCATCATTGTACGTGTAAAGCAGCAGGAAGCGTATTTAAAAACTTTGTGAGGTATAATGAGGTTACTTATACTCTCTTCAGTATCTTTTTGCTGTAATAAAATTTTTATTCGTAAATAAATAAAAATAAATTACCATAATCCCTTGTGAAAATAATTAATTAATTATAGAAGTTATTTTAAGTTAAGAAAGTTCGCCGCTATGTGTAAGTGTTAAACGTCCCTACGGCAACTCTAAGTCCGCAATTCGTTAAACTGCGCTGCGTCCATACTAAAAGATTCTTTGCGTTTCTAGCCGGCTTATCGAAAGCAACTCGCCGCGTTCCGTGTCGAACTTCCTCGATCGTGTATTCCATTAAATTGCTTCCCACTGGGCGAACGCCACGCCTGGTACTGCCGGCAGCCAAGAATATTTATCTTTAATACGTACGCTCATCCGTGCGCCGCGAAAGGTACACGATACAACGTCTGCCTCGTTGCGCGGAAAAACATTTTCCGTTTTATTCGAAAAAACACGGAACCACCGGGTGGTCGGCAGTGCGCCGCTCGATGTGGCGGTCTCGAGCCTCGGATCCATAAAGGTCGGTAATCGAACGGTGCACGGAATAAAGCGAATTCCGTCGTCGGGAAACCGTGGGGATCGATATTTCCGTATATTGCAAGCGAGATACTTGTACGACAGCTTCTACACATTTCCGCGCGTTTGTTCTATGATAGTTTCAAGGTCATGGCCGTTTTATCTCTCAATCTCTATTCTAACTCTGCCTTGTTTTTTCGAGAATGTACGCCGGATTTAGCGATAGTGTATCGCTGGCGTTCTCTTTCAGGACGAAAGAGAACCCATCCGTCCGAATTGGGATCTCTTCCTCCGCGAAATACTGCCGAGATCGTAAAGTCGCTTAATCGGATGAGATTCAAGTGCCGCGTGTGCGGAACGAGAAATGAAAACGTTCGTAAAATCGTAATTTCCGCAAGGCGAAGCCTAGAAAGGTTGTACGCTCTGTCGCACTTTTTCTCTTCTTGTTCACGAATCCGAGCGAGATGAGAGGCGAAGATATGAAATCGGAGCGGAGCTGTGCGATGTGCTACTGTGCGGCGTCGGAGAGGTTTCCAAATGTATACTTGATGAGGTATATACGTTTCGCGGAATCGCAGACGGGGAAAGTTTTCTATTTCAATCGTGGTGATCGATATACCTTCGGGGTCGGAGTTCCGCGGCATTGTGTCGTGGGTTGTTCCGAACGTTCCTCCTTTCCTCGATTTTTCTAGTTATGGATTCTGAGATGGCCTACTACTGTACGTCAAAAACTCTCGCATACAGAAAGTACTTAAAGTTTACTTAAAAAGTTTGCATGTATAATGTATATGTTCTAGAAAAATAAAAATACCGATTATGAACAAATCCAATTTCATTTTCACACACATTGTCTCTATTTTATTTTTTATGAAAGTGAATACAATTGTACATACAGATACATTAATGACATTCATTCGTTTATATGTGAAACATAAAGCATATGATGTATACTCGTTTACGGAATGTTGGAGGACAATTTGTCATTCATATATAATATTTTATAATTCTATATTTTAACAAGCACATTTAATATTTTTTATTGCGTACTTATAAAAATAGTTCATAAGAGTAAAATATTCATTTTTATTTACTTAACATTATTATTGCTAATGCGTAAGAAAAATATGATTTATTGTTTACAATAACTTCAAACTAATAATATTAAAATTCTAATTTGTGTGTGTAAATATCCAATATGCCAAGTTATGAGCAATAATTTAAAACATTAGGTGGTCAAATTAATAAAAATAATAGACAATGATTACAAAGATGTATACATTGAAATCATAAAAACATCAGACGTTTTAACAATATAGTGTCTTTATCAGCTGCAGGTTATGTTACCCAAAAATTATTAACTGATCATAACTTAACTTATCTAAACAATATAATATATTATAGGACCGTATATGTGATAACACAAACTATAAAAATCAAAGCCTTAAATCTAGGTCTAGCTGAATCTTAAATGCTTGATTCTTGTGTAAATTTATATACTACGTATGTAGTTCTTAGAAACACGCGCCGAAATGATTTTTCGGTCTTGAAACGTTAAATTGCACTAAACTACCGCAGTAATATCAACTTATCTAACTTATCTAAATTGTTAAAAAATTTTACCCATTTTACCTAATAGCCATTCATGAATATATTAGGATGTTTTAAATTATTGCTCGTCCCTTGGCCTCATAACTTGTTATATTAAATTTTTAATTAAATCATAAATTAAAATAAAAAAAAAATCAGTTCTAAATTGATCAATGAATTTATAAATGAAACGAAAAATTTGCGATATTTTACAGCATTAGTATTTCTTCTTTTGTATTATTCGTTATGTTTTCTAAATTTATGCCAAATGTGCACAATGCACGGATCGATATCGTTATATCTGTCAAATTTTCATTGCACTCGTCGAGTCTTGTTGAGAACCAGGCAAACGAGCTTTCGATTTAATGATCGATCGGCAGTCTTGATAACGAAACAACTTTACGAGGGCTTTTACCCACGCTGTCTTCGTTGTTTCGCGAAAACTTATTCCCACAACGAAATAGGCGACTGTAGAAGTCCTTATCCCCCGATAAACAATGTCAAACATGCCGCGATACGACGACACTAGGCGCTTACATCGTGTTCGTTAAGAGAAGCGTCTCTTTTTTTTTTTAACCGAGTGTCTCCTTACAGTTCAGTTTTTTTTTCATTGCATTTTTCTTTCTCGCACGTTTTTTACCTTGACGTTACGCACTTCTTCTGTCTCTTTGATAATCTTATCCGTTGTGTTCTTTGTAAAATCTCTGATGTAAAAACGCCCTCACCGCGATCGGGATCGTTGTCGTGTTCACAGAGATATTGGCTAAAAGGAGGAAGGAAGTTCATTATGCAGCACGAATTTTTGTGACAAACTACGAGCGCATTACTCTTTGTCTCTCTTTTTCTCATGCAGTCTCTTCCCTTAGGTGCTTTATAATCGTGAAATTTTAACGTTCGCGCCGTAAAGCATATGCGCTCTTATTTACAATTATCTCATCATTAATTTATAAGTGTTTATGCTTTCTCATCGCATTGACGGCGTAATAGCGCGCTTTCGTTACGCTCGTGGCTCTTA
Source organism: Acromyrmex echinatior (assembly GCF_000204515.1). Next base: position 177,824 of record NW_011627404.1, read on the forward strand.
ATTAGCCGAAAGGTGTAATAAACGTACGACGTGCGAGGTTTAATTGCCGTTCGACGTTAAACGGCGCGATTAATACGAGGTCGTCTTTGCGAATCGCGCCGCAACACCGATACAGACTCACCTCCAATACGTCGGCATCCTACCGTCGAGATTAAATGGCCGCGGGCACGTGCTCCCGGGAGGGTTCGACGCCGTTCTGGCAGGTGCACCTCGGCTGTGTTTGACAGGTGCGTCATTGTTAGTGAAGCATAAAGAAAGGAAGTGGCAAGAGTCAATCCCGACCAGCGGTAAGGGCGAAAAATCAAACACTCGTGGAAACAAACGGCAAAAAATACAATGGCGTAAACGCGAATATAATTGCGACTTTTCAATTAGTATTTTTGTGGTGTATTTATGTTCATCTTTTCTATTTTGTGTTTCTCAAGATGCATTCAACGTAGTTAAAAATAATAATTGGACCTTTTCCATTTAAACATGAATTTTTTAAACGAGCCATGTTTGAAGATTTACTTTATTTTGAAAATAAAACTCTGATATTGCATTGAAGTACTTTCATCGAAGACCGCAGTGTAATAGCAATGTATTATAAAAATACATTTTCTCCCCATAGTTAGTTTAGCGAAATTCTTCGGTGAAGTTAAATCTTATAATATGTTAATTGATGCAGCACATTAATTATCAAAGTACCAAGTAGAAGTTCTTGAATTTCTGACTGTCGAATATATATATGTACACTTCCACATATTTGGGTTTAAATAATCCTTAATTAATAACTACATAATGTTTTGCCTTCTTACTTATATATGAGATTGTTTATAAAAACTAAAGTCGATAATATGGACTCCATATGGAGAAATTATAAAATATCCATGCTCCATATTCAATACCTGTTCAGTGTAATATAATATCTTTCGGCTGTCGCCATTATCCATTTTGTTTTAACGCTTACATTCACGAACGGTTTCTACAGATTTCACGGGCGAGAGATATCTGTCGGCGCGCCATTGGATGCGCAGGAGAAAGGTGTATGATTATCTTCCGTTTTCACGGGAAAACAGAGTGAGAAAAGCAATGTTGCAGATGAGGGCACGAAGGAAGGGCAATCCAGTCAGTCACTCGGACATTTACAATATGGATCCCTTTGGTGTAATCGCGATGCGGAAGCCCCTTGTTTCTGCGAGCCGTCGGTGAGCGTTCCCAACCCTCCAACAAATCTCCTTCGTCCTCCTACTCCTTCCAACTCTCTCACAGGCAGTTGGACAGTCTCTCGCCCCATATTCTCTGTCTAATTTGCCAACCTAAGCCGTCGGGACCAGCCGGAGAGAGCGACGGCGATGGTAGCCCAACTTCATTATTCTCCCATTGTACCAGCACCCCCGCGGACATAAATCATGGAGGGTCCACCCTCGCGCATCCCACAGCCATCGCCACTGGTCGGGGATTCCGTTTGATTCCCGTCCATGGAAAACGCAGGCCGCGAGAAATGGTTACTGACTTTCTGCTCCAATTTCCGCTTTTCGGCTGTCCACTTCGACCGGCCGCGACCGTCCGGCATTCGCCGATAATTTCTGCACAGTCACTTCCTGCGTGTGATTTCGTGGTCTGCCGAATTTTCACGCTTTTTATATAACACGAATAAAAGAGTAAGATAGAAGAATGGCGTTCTTTCATACAGAGGGATGCGGTTTTTAGATTGTTTTATACAAGAAATCCTAAATATTTCCTCATTTTTTTTTGCGATTACGTTTGAATTGATCGATTAATCCATAATCTGGTGGTGATTTTTGATACATGCTTTATTAATGTGGGCGAAATCAATTTAGCCCTCGGATAATTACGTCGCTATAAATGTAATATACTGTTTCTGCGCGTTTATGCATAATGTCGGATTAGTAACGTTAGTGTCGCTCATTTATTTTTTAATAATACATGCTGATTTTTTTTTATTTATTCAAGTATTTATGTAAGTATTGCAAATATTTGCGTTATACATACATTGCTTACATTGTCAAAAAGCAGCAATCATAAAAGGTTGTTAAAAAATCTCAAAATTTAGTCGTTTTTAAGTAGTTTTTGGATAAAATTTATGTGTATGTTATTTATATTACTTTAACTCATCTTTTATGGTGTTATGTCCACTCGATTTTTATTACCCAATTAAATTATACAGCACACTGCGTGATCAATTGTGCGACACTTTGGGAAGCAACCAGTCAGCGAGGTTAATGGCGGATGTTAACCTTTCTCGACGAAGGGACATACGCGCGCGATCGATATATTTATTTATTATTCACGAGCGCAGCATCTACCCACGCGACAACCATTGAGAGCTCATTGTAAACTGATTTTCCACGTAATACGGGTAGTATTTATCCTGGTACAATTATTGTACGAGACATGCGTATTTTCAAAGAGCTTAACGACGTAACTGTAATAATTGCAAACAAATATGAACGTTAATAATTTAATAACTTAATTAGGCAATATGTATTATTGTAATAAGTGTACGTCTTGTATGCATAAGAAATTTTATCGTGAGGATTTATGAGAATTTATCACAAATTTAATTGATATATTTATGAAATATCGAGATATTATAGACATCTATTGCTAAGATTGCATGCACAGACTACGTGAAACTTCTAACAGGCGATCAAATTTAACATGCGTAATAACATTGTACCGTTAACGTCAGCAGATTATATTACGCACTTAAGCATAACTTATACTGGCACGTGTAATTATGTTCGGGCTCTATAAAGCGGGGAATGCAGTATACATCTGCATCGGTGGTCGAAGTCTACATCGTTACAGGTGTTTGCGTATTAATTTCACGATCCTTAGTCCTGACACTCGTGTACCATACAGTCATCGTGATATCTAAACTCCCGTAAACGGATAGCAATGGCGTTAACTATCGAATTTCGAACTAAATTCGAGGAGCATTATCCTTGATGAGGTGTGTTCCATGTCGTTTAATTTATTTTCTCATACTCTCCTCGCGAAAGATAATTTTCACAATACCGTTAAAGGTAATACCAATTATAAAATTTGATGTGGCAGACAAATCGATATTTCTGTGCATCTAATTATCGCGTGACGAATTTGAAATGATTTTTTGCAGGAAACGTTAATAATAATACAAAATAATCATTTCTATTTGTCGAAAATTATATTATATCACATAAATATATGAATTTTCGTTGCTTCAGATGTGAACCTGAAGCAATATCTGAAAAACGATTATTCTTCTTCCCGAGCAATTCTCGGGACTTCGTGAGGGATGGTCCCGTAATCGAAGATTCGTGATCGGGGAGTCTCGGTGGACAGTCGGAAATTTATTTTCAACAAATTGGCCGATCGTTCAGATTTCGCACTGGATAGCTGTTACGAAGTAGCGTGGTGAAACGCGAGCGAGAGCACTGATAGGGGATAGACAGGATCGCATTAGGATCTGATGGCATCACGGGGTCGTCTAGCGAAGGTAAAAAGGGTGGCCGATCCGCTCGAATGACGGCGTGAAAGGCACGTGAATGTCGAGAGCAGAGCGTAAGAGGATGTATTATAAGCATTTATGTTCTGGAAAGTGTAGAAAAGCAGTTCTCTTAGTATTTTTAGTGTTGTCTGCCTACTCAGCAGACAAATCTCATGAAAGTATTTAAACACAGTTATTGGATATCGAAGTTGAAATGCATTATTTCTATATTGTCGTTTACATAGACAACGATATATCATACAAATTGTTCACGCGTGAAATATATGGCTTTAGTGAATATGCAAGTTAGTCTCGAGGTGTGAAAGTTGTTAAAATGTGCTAGAAAGTTCAATAGAAATTTTGACGTGCTTTATCAACCATGACAAAACGTGAAACTCGACGACACATTTATTTGCTGAATGCGACAATGGCAAATGAATAGGTATGCTAAATATCATATGATAAACTTTGATGAAACGGTTTATTATTAATGCCAAAATGTTAATTCTGTAATCGATAAATACACAAAGCTGGATTCAGAATATTTCTATAATTAAAAAGTTAAAATTGAAAATGTTATTATATTTGTAATATTCAATACTTAAAGCAACAATATTTATTAGAAGGAAACGAATTTAATTAATGGTACAAATAATTTCGTTGTGCTATTTTTTTTTAACGAAACAAAAATTGTAATTTGTTTTCAATAAAAAAGAACCATTTAGATACGTTCCTATATTTCTTTTTAAAAAATTTGTATTGAAAGCGTATAAATGTACAAAACGATGTAACTGTCATCGGTCATGAAATTGGAATATGGATCTTCGATATGATTTGATTAAGTCTTCTGCCGAATTGGGAGAGTCATTTGATGATGATGCACAATTTACATCTGGCAGGTGCGTCATTTTGAAAGCCTCGTGCCGGTTGATTCACTATGAATCATGAATCACGATGAAAGATTCAGTTTTACGGGTCTCGCCTGGCATATCGCTGCGCCTCGTGTCTGTATTTTCTCATTAGCGGCGTATAATTATCGGGATATAATGTGGTGGCGATACGTCAACGTCGAAAATTAAATGGCGACGCAACAGGCAACATGTCGGCTGTTTCCCGTTACGAATGAATCGTATAGTTGAGACGAAAATAAAAACAATCAATAATATTTTCATTACATTATACATTATATGTTGTGGATGATTTTTTTTTTTTTTTGACAGAACTACGTATTAACTAAATGACGACAACGATTATAGTATAATATTGTGACGCTTAATACCACGGATTTCCTCGCGACTAATTTCGCATTTAAATCCCTTTTGCAATCCCGGACGACAAAGTCTTCCGCTGTAGGATTTGAATGTGAGCATAAATGAGTCGCGCAATAACGGAGTTAATGCGATACTCGCGTTCGACATTTATGATCAGCGTTTAAATTAAACTTTGTTGTGTCGGTTTTTTTTTTATCAGTAAAGTAACCATCGAGAATTGATAAAGCGAAATCATTCCTTAAATGTACATAGAGTTCAAGATCGATAAAACCGATCACTTCGATCCGCTATCAAACGGACTCTAATCTCGATATTTATTACACACGTGGCATTGACATGCAATAATCGTGCATCGTATCTTTATAAATAGTCGATTGTGGTCGATGACGTTTCTTGCGAGTGCGGTGAGATTTCGATGATTTACGATCGAGACGATCTTTGATGCTCGCCGATTTTGATGATTTAGGACCAATACCGGGAAAGCGCACGAATTTGTCGTCGACGAGACGGACGGATTCACCGCAGCGTGCTGTCGACCACGTAAGCGAAACAATTTATCGGGAGCCGATAGATCGGGAGCCGATAGCTGGCGATACTGCAGTTTCGCTCGTATAAAGTTGCCCGTGCGATGAATATCGAGAATAACTTTACCGAGCGAGTCGTCGTTTCTGCACGCATCTAACTCAACTGCATCGTGCTTTTTTTCGTCAAAATAGCTCGAGAACTGTGAATCTCGTCGCGTCATGCCAGATGAGATATACGAGGTGCGACATAAATGATTCGTTAAAATTTTTTTAAATACTTTCCATCATTCGGTTACTCGATGATATTTGTAGATTACATTCGATATTTTTGTGAAATATTTTCACATACTCTACTTTCACGACGCAGTAAATACATGTATAATGAATTCGAAAATTTACATGTAGGAGATAATAAATTTAACGAGGATGTAACAAATTAACACAAATTTGTAATTTAATCTGCATTATAAGATAAATGTGACATTCTCTGAAAAATATAAAAGTAGGTTCGTCTTTATAAAAGATAAATTTTCATAATATGCATTTATCGCGCACACTTCGTGCGATAATAGACCGCATGGATAGCGCGTGGATCAGCGTTTATAATGGGTTTTGGATAGATTCAAATTCACTTAGTAGCGTAATATATATATATTTCAATATGTTAGTGTGTTATTAAAAAAAAGTAGCACGCGTTTTATCAATGTGGTATCACTTGTCTGATGTGAGTCCATTAAGTATCCATTACATAATATGTAATGTATTTATCATAGATGCAGGATATAACAAATTTATAAATGTGCATTCCCGTTACGGTAACGTAATAGCCTGACCATTGTTGTCATCGCTAGTCGATTATAATCGGGAGATCCATTAAATCTTGATGTCCTGATATATGGATGTTGACTAGTCGGATCGTATGAGAACATCGGTAATATCAACAAAATGATCCGTGTCGCCTCGACATCTCGGTTATGTGCTTTAAATCGTCCTCTATGCCTCGAGAGTTTATTACCGTAAATTACCGATTCTGCGCAAGCAAATATCTACCGTTGAATCCGCATACATGTCGAATGGCATACATATTACGCATCCGCGTCTTTGATTGCTGACGTGAAAGGATATCTGGATTAGAAAAGTATTCAAGAGAATTATCGATGTTCTGAATTCTACAAGTATTAAATATTAGATATTTTATTTTATTAATATTGAAAAAATATTTGCGATCTCTATTCCTTATTTATATTTTTTATTGAAATTTATCAGCAGTCGATTTTTCATATTAAAATTTTATAATGATCTATATTATAAAATTTAATTTGCAATTAAAAAAGAAATATATAAGTTATATTATATTTTTTATTTGTCCCATTTTCACACAGACATGTTACATTATTTTTAACACAAAATTGTTTTACTATAACAAAGTAATACAATTTATAGCGAATAACACATTTTTGGGCATAATTTGTGCATTTTCATATACTTAGGTATATGAAAAGTTGTCACGTTTGTGGAGCTGCTAAAAATTCGATATTCTCGAGACGCGACTGTGTATCTAAAATGCACTCGCTCGGATTGAAACATCCTGGTTGGCCCGTCCGTAGTAGATTTACACGATGTTTACATTACTTAGCAGCCTCCCTGAAGCACGTACATCGTAGCGCGTGGTCACTGCCACTTCCGGTAACTTTGGAGAACGTTTCTGTCCGGTATACATTCGCTCTCTCGGTTCGATGGCCCGTGAGGCTGCACCGTTCGCCAACAGGAAATGTCGCGTCTACAAAGTTTCCCTCGCCGAAGCCTCCAACGGTACCGTCGTTCTTGGTGCCGTCCTTCCTCGTGGTGTCTTGCTCGCTCACCCGCTTGCTTTCATTCGCAATTGCATCGTTGCTTCTCTTTCTGATCTATGTATCCACCATTTGCCCTTGGACTCCTCGTTCATCCTTTCGCCCTTCTATCTGTCTCCTTCTCTCTTATCTGGCTCTCTCCCTCATCTACGAGCAACTTCGTTTCTCCTGATATACCGGAGCTTTTGGTTCTCCGTTTCCATAGAAACGCCACGGTGTGAGAGAAAGGCGGACGATGGAGGATAGGGACTTCTCTGCGGCTGGAAGGGCGAAGGGTTGCGATCTGCGAATGGAAATATGATGGAGCAGGATAGAAATCCCCTTTCCACCGAGCGAAGCACAGCAAGTTCGTCCTTAGCAAAGAAAGGAGAGAGAGCTCCCAGTTTAAATTCTATTGCGCGAACAATACGGTCACGGTAATGCTCGGCTTTGATTCATTGCCTGCCTGCGGGATGAGAGGTGAGGTGAAAGGTATGGCGAACGACTGCTACGTGAAGGAAGGAATAGTTGTGGTCGGAGGTTTGTCCTTTCATGCGTGTTGCAATTCGCGACCCGAGGACATCAGCCCTTTCTTTATCTTCAATATCGTTATTTTCTCGTCATCGTCGGGTATAAACGACCGCCGCATCCATTTTCTCTCGTCTACAATGCAGGATTTTAATTCGGTTAAGCTGTAAAATGTAGTCTTTAATCAATTTATTAATCGTCGCTTTTATCAAGCTCAATGAGATAATAAGTATTTACATTATAAAGCTAATTATCTCATACCAACAGGATCGTGCATGTTCATAAGTTATTAAATTTTTCTCATTGTTAGAAAATCGTTATGCCGGTTTTGTAAATATAAAATTCTTGCTATGTTTTCTAACTTACATTTCTTTCGTCCTTCATGTATCTTCGTAGATTACGTTTGCAGAAGTAAAACGAGCGTTTCGCTAAAATGGCCACTAAAATTCGGTGAGTTCCCGCGGGAACTTGGAAGTATGGATTACGCGTACTCGTATACTTATGCGTATTTTATGCATTTCCCGTACGCGAATGACACGGGAAAAGGAAACGATAAATGAATTGATATTGATATAGTGATTTATGAGTATTTCCAGAAAGATGAGAAACGAAAAGAGTCTCCAAAATATTTTGTTTATATTGTAAAATATATATAGAAAGTTTAACATTAAAAAGTTTAACACCATGGTTAAGTAAATATATTTTTTCCTTAAAATAATTTTTTTGTATCAAGCTTTATTTATTTTAATTACACGCTAATACATCTTTGGTCGAAAATATTAGGCACCTTATTATTTAAAGTTTCACTTAAAAATTATTATAATTTATAGTGTTTGCAAATTATCCTTTAAACTTGTCCCAAGAATTCTTTAAACTTATGATACCGGTAAACTTATGATAACCGATAGATAAAATGCAGGTAAAAAAATTCCGGGGAAATGAAAAAATATAGGTGCCTGATACTTTTGGTCAAGGCTACGTCTTTTTTATTCGCGCAAATCTTTCTTGTACATGTTTCTTGCACAAAGGCTTCTCCGATATTTTCTCAGGCTTATTTAATCGGCGATTGTCGATCTGCCAATTTGGCTAGCTCGATGGTTGTCCAACGAGCTTTCGTAATAAAAGCGAGAGTGGGCCATAGTGGATCAAAGAGGGGTCAGAATGGGTTGGGAGCGGATGGACTTTGGAAGTATTTCCTAATGATTGCTCCGACGAGAGCGGAAGCGTGGTGGCGACGGGATCGGGATAGAACCAGGCAGGCAGCGCGGAAACAACGGTCGATACGTTGACGTACTAATGACCCGTACGGAGTCGCACCGACAGACTGCTGGCTAGACGCAATGGCACCAACGTGCCGGTGGTTTTCGCTCAATTATAAATTGAATTACTCGTCGGCCGCGGCTCAAAATGGCCACGGTTATGTGCCATAAAAGGGAAAACCGACCGTCGGTGAACGATATCGGGGTTGGAGGGTGGGAAAGCGAGAGCGTGAAAGTATACGACGGAAAAGGAATGATGGAAGGAAAGCAGATCCCTTCCATCGTCGAAAGGGGGTTGACATCGATACGCATCAGCCCGATGTAGGAGACGACGGTGGCTTGAGGTTGGCCTACACCTACCTACCTAATTCCATGCATTTGCAATTAGCTCATTAATGAACGACCGCACGACGAGTAAGTGTTTACGGCGACCGCCGTCGTGCAACGTACTGCAGGGTCGATTGTATTTCGAGGCCCGTTTTGTAAGCCGTCTACATGTTTCGAGCGCGAAAGCTAATCGCGCGGGCAATTAAGATAAATTGAAATCGATAACAGAGTGACAAATGGCCGAGGGATTCTTCTAACGGTGGCCGCCGTCGCTACCGCTTAGAACGAATAATTAATATCACTTCCGCATACGTGTCCGTTCGCGGATTATCGCGACGAATCAATCATGCACACGCTTGAACGGATAATGCCGAACGTGACTGCTGATCCTTTTTACGTGAAGCACGTGTAACACGAGCCTAATATCGTCTTTTTTTATTTTTCCTGATGTGCAATTGCGTAATATACAATCGTATTAAATGCACGATGAATGCGGTATGAAAACACTGTTTGGCAAGCTCATACATCAACTTTGCAAATATTAAATATGATGAATGACTATATATCGTTTGCCTGAAAATTTCATAAAATACACGAGTTCTTATTGACACAATCCAGGTAGCCTTTGGAGAATTTCCATTGAAATTATATTGATTTTACATGAATGTCATCCAAAAGTTATAACATTCTAAATGTACACAATGCTAAAATAATAATAGCAGTTATTTATGAATTAATATAATTAATTATACAGCAATATTACTCTTATTATAGCTTATATTAACTTATAAAAGTTGAATACTATTCGTCTTACTATCAAAAAAATTCGACAGTAACACAATTCTGTTGTCTATATTAAAGTTCAGTATATAAATGCCATTATTCGTCCATGTTCTCATTTCCTGATATTAGTATATGGAAAAAACAATTTTGTTTAAGTATCCAAAAATTTAACTAAATACAGATCTGAAAATAATTTTGTTGGATTATCACATAAAATAATTAGTAGGACGCTCAAACTGATTGTTAGAATGTCAAAACTTTTTTACAATATTGCTCATCACGCTGAGATTTCCACGTAATTATTTTGATAGTCCAAAATTATTTTCAAATTTGTATCTAACAAAATTTTTAAATATTTCTATAAAATTGTTTCCGTATAATCATCGTACATGAAAAGAACGATTTTGAACTGAATATCTAAAAATTTAACCAGATATATAAATCTGAAAATAATTTTTATTAATTAATCAAAATATGTTTGTACAGAGAACTCAAGCATGATGAGCAATGCTACAAAAAATTTTAATATTCTAGCAATCAGCTTAAACATTCTACATAATTATTTTGATGGTTCAAGAAAATTTATTTTCTCAAATTTTTGTATCTTTGCTAAATTTTTAGATAATTTAGTGAAACTATTTTCGTATAGGAGTCACAAAACACACGTTATTAACCGGAAGAGTTCTCAATGAGAACTTGTCGAATCATCTCGTGCGTCTGACATCTCTGCGCGCCATAATTGTGACATGGGACGCATCGATAATTAGCGACGGGGATCGACGGACGGCCTACGGCGATCCTCGTTAACTGCTTTACGACGTGCTTATCCGACCGCTTCGTGTACGTTCAGGGCGGTCAATATCCTTGGCTATTTACTAACCGCCGTTGCTGTTAAGACGATTAACTCGGGGACCCGCGGGCAGTATTTCTATTCACAATCAAGGAGAAGGAAGCCCGTATTACGCGGAGATGGTCGTTTCTTACGGTATGTGCGTGCAAGTATCGCACGATATCTCGCACGTGTTATTAACAAGCTTTAGGCCATGAAAACCGGGATTTGAATATATTCCCTCCTTTCTAGATGTCATTGCTTCACACTTTTACCGTCACGCGAGTGCATGATGTTTCCTGGCAACCGGTTCTACCGACGCACGATTTAAATTAGAGGCCGATGCGAGATAACGCTAAACCAGAAATTAATTTTTTTTCTTTGCCTACATTACTGGTTCGAGAGGAGTAATGAACTAACTCAACTTGAGATTCATTTAACTTAGGACTTGGGTCATCGGTGCAAGAGGCTAAAAGCTTCAATCATTGTAACCTGGCTTCATGATATAATAATGTAGAGCGAGATTTTTTAATAGTCACTCGTAAATCATTATTTCTTTGTTAAGAAGAAATGTTGCATTGTCATGATTTTTAATGTTTTGCTTTACGCTCCGTAATGAAGGAACGTAGAAAAGGACCGAACTTCGAAGCTTGCGTGCAAGGGAAAAAGGGTGGAGTGCAAAGGGTTGAAATTCAGTATAACTTTTTCTACGAACGATACTATCGGTAGAAAGAATGGCAATTGTGATCGTATCTTCATGATGGCACTTGATGAACGACATGAAATGAAATATGCGCGTTATTTGAATTTATTGCTGTCATGTCAGAAAGTATATTGCTCATGCGATCTTGGCGTTTTTATCATCATTATCTTTATTTTTTTTCAACATCAAGAGGAATAAATAAATGAGATAAGAATGGATAGGGTTCTTCTAGGTAATATCGAAAGCTCATCGAAGTATTATTCTATGAATTGAAGCAATTGCGAGCCAGTAAAAGTCTCTTGACATTTCATCTCGAACAACAAATCGATTTATCGGCGCGGGGTTATTGTATTTTTAAAAAAACTCGAAAAAATCTTTTGTGTCCTGGATCGCTGGAAATGGCTCTACATGGCGAAACATGGTCGGTAGAATTTTATATTCTGTATTTTAGTTTATCAAGATAGAGGATTTGGCCATCGAATGGTAAAATAACTCTCGAATGACCATAGTGACATAGCAACTTCTGTACTCGAAGATTCATTATCTTGCAAATTTTAAGCTATTTCGTGAATATTTCAGAAAACTCTTCGTTGGTTTTTGCAGCAACAGAAAAAGTTGTTTCGCATGTATTTGGACAGCTACACTGAAAGAAAAGATTGGTTGCTTACAACAATTTAGATAGTAAAATATGGCATAGCATTTTTATATGGTTGCAGCAACCAGTTTTTAGTTGTAGCAGCAAATTTTTAGTTGCCTATCTGCCTTTATTAGCCTATCTGCAATGTCAGTATATGATTAGGCTAACGCAACTAAAAATTTGCTGCTATAACCAAAAACTGATTGCTGCAGCCATAAAAAATATTACTACCATATTTTACTATCTATATCGTTACAGCACCAATCCTTTTTTTCAGTGTACCGATCCAAATGATAAATACATCCGCAGACTTTACTTTCCAAAATTTCTCGCAGGATTCCGAAAATGTTGTCGATCATTCATAATACGTCAAGCAATTTGGATTGGCGGAAAAGTTTCGACGATTTCTCATATTTTGCCGGAAATTTTTGCCCGGCAGTGAAATCGTTAAAACTTTCTTGCTGGAGTTTGGATTACCTGCGCTACGAGGATTACCGATGTAACTTTGCGGTTGTAAATACATCATATTTTTTATCGTGAAGAATTTTGTCAAATTTGATAAATGCTGGAAAATATATACGATGTATTAATTTAATTATTAATCTATCTAATGCCCGTTTTTATCAATATAGATTAATTTTATTTTCTGTTTAATTTACTCTTTATTATTTTCTAATTCTAACAACTAGATAAGATAAAAAGTTGAATTGAGATTAAAATTAATATACATTAATGGAAAATAGATGAGAAACTGCAATAACTTGCTAATTATAACGTTACATGTTAAACCTTTCTATACTGTTTTATCCCTTATAAAATTCAGCAATAGTATCGCAAAAATATGTTATGTGATTTCGACGAAGGATTCAAGTTTAGAATCCTAGAAAAGGATAAATGAAGGATGACATTTAATCTGGAATTTTCAAATATTCAGACATCCGATTACGATAAAATTATATGGATATCACTCCCCTTGTTCCTGCCGTTTCCATTTGATTCCGTAATTCCTCTTAGAAGCGGATAATTCCTGCCGTTTCGATCGATGCTCATTTTAATCCTAGAAGCAGGAATTTCGATCCATTCCTCCACCGCACGAAGTGCCGTTTGGTTAAGCGGACGGATATTCTCTTTCGATTCTCGAACCCCTCGCCACGTACGCCGGTCTCTTCCTAATCCACGGAAATGGGCACAGTGTCGACAAGATTCGTATTTGCATTACGTCCACGGAAGCGCGGAAAGTAACGTTGTTTCAAAATTTCCGGTGAGCGAGGGACAGTGAGACCGTCTATGACTTCAGAGTATTCTATCGGATATAGTTGAATTAGAGTGTTCTCTGCATGAAGAATAATTTAAATAATTTTTCTATCTTCGATAATGTAAATTTTAAGATCTCTCAAAAACACGAAACTTAATAAATGATTTACAATTAATTATATGAACAAATTTACAATTATTGTTTAATTCTGTTGTCTAGCAACGGAGAGAATATTTTTTTAAATAGGTAATCGCATTTTTTATATTATGCAAAAGCATAATATTCCCATATTAAAAATTGTGAGGTCATCTATTTCACGGAGATGTCGGAAATAAAATTGTTCGATTGCTGTATTAATAATCACGAAGCTTTTCTTCTCACGATATACTTCCTGTAACCTTGCACATACATAGTACGTAGTACTTTCGCTATGGCTGCTCACGGACAAGTTACATCTTACTCAACATCGAGTAGAACCTTGTGGAATCGTAAACATTCCGCATCCAGCACGATTGTTACGTAATAAAGTATACCATAACGTACCGTTAACGACATTGGGCACCGAAACGATTACCATAATCCTTTTCTTTAGCGTACAGACTGTACTAAATTCGTCAGATGTTTTCTACCTTACATGACAAACTATATAAAAAATAATAATTATTTCATTAAGAGATGTTGACTAAAGAAAAGAAGTTATTTAACCTTGAAAATTAATTAATTAATTAATTAACTCTTAGACGTCTCACTAAGGGAACAACACTGGTGTATGGTATACCCAACTTAATTCAATTATTTATAACCTTCATAAAAATCAACATATTGTAATGATTTCTTTTTTTAATCGTAAGAACGTTAGATATTAAGAATATCAAATGTACTTTTTTAAATAAAAAGTTATAAACAACGAGAATAGCATTGGAAAAGCATTGAAGAAAAAAGCCGAATATGTCATACTGTAAAGACATTTAAAACTCGAATAAGATTTAAAGAATCTTGTTTTCTAATTAATTTTAACTGAACTCGTTAAAAAAAAATTAAAGATTTTATTGTGGAGAGATGTGTTCTCATAGAAAATAAAGGAAAATCTAAATGCTAAATATGAACGAGAATGATTGATGCACTCAGTAGTTTTGGAACAGTCTATATGTGAACGTCGATCGTGTTAACTCGCTCGGTTGATTCATCTGGCTACCTACCAACCTACCGACCTAGCTTCCTCCTCTCAGTCTGTGCCGGATATTCCGGAAGTGACGTCACCTTTATTGTAACATCCCGTATAGCGCGTGAGCGGAGCGAAGCGAGACGCTCTCTTTCGTGTCCCACGGACGGGCCGAGTGCATGTGCGGAAAATATAGGCAAGGGAGGACAAGGAGGGCGCGAGGATACGGCACGTTGCACATACATGCGTGGGTGTGTGAACGCCGCGCCGGCGGAATGCGTAGAGTCCGTACGCGGCGTACCGTGTAAATACCTGGCTGGCATTGGCGGCGTCGTAAGTGCGCGGTTACGTAAGTGTAATGGGAAAGGTGGTTTTGTGCGGCGCGTAAGAATCGTGAGTCAAGCCACAAGATCGCTCCGTGTTGCATTGTTCTATCGTCGTTCGCTATTATGCGCTACGAAATCGATCTCGCTCTCGTTGCATCTCGAATGCATCTCGAGACTCCTCACTCGGCCATGAGG
Organism: Acromyrmex echinatior; assembly: GCF_000204515.1. Next base: position 192,927 of record NW_011627404.1, read on the forward strand.
AGTCTCGATAAGTTTGAGAATATTCTGCGCGAATTTTTTTTTCTGGGAAAACAAAATATCTAAAATAAAAAATATAATTCCCGCTGAATAAAAATTCTATAATAGAAAGTATCGGACGTAGGTATTTTCAGAGATTATTGAAAGACTAGTTGTTAGTTTTTTGAGAGGCGTGATGTCCACGAAAAGCGAATTACTCGCTTTTTGAAAACTTACTAACTTAGCCATTGGCTAATTCAAATTTTCTCAAATGTAAAACGAATTAATCAATAGTAAAAGAGACATACGGTGAGCGTAAAAAGTATTCGTACAGAGAAAATATTGTATTTTATAAAAAAACTTTATTTTTAAAAAGTAAATATTATCCAGCGAAAAATGAGTCATCGAATCGATACGATGATTTCAACACCAATTTGACGTCGATTCAACGTTTAATTGGCGATCATTTCTTGTTGAGTAATTAATAATTTATTCATAAAGAATAAAATGGACTGTACGTTTCTTAAAATTATATATACCAAAGAGATGTGTATTAATTATAGAAATAGTATCTAAAAAACAAGCGAAAATTAAAAATTATATTGTTTGGATGCTTAAAAAGTATTCGTATTGTACAATCGAGAAATTTAGCTTCTAAAAAATCAGGAAGATCATTTGTTTATGTTAGAACAGAACGTATTTATTGTATAAAATTGTTAATTAATGTTTATTTTCTATAAGTACTTTTTTTTATCAAAAATTTCCTTGTACGAATACTTTTTGCTCCAGCTAGAAGTTCTATTATAAAAACTTCATCAATTAGTCACAAAGCCTTTATGACAACGGTTCATAATTTATTAAGTCGGAGTATATCATAATGGACGATTAGTGAAATAATTGCAGTAACTCTTGCAAGAGTTGCATTAAGAAATGCAAGTGCGATTTTTAGCGGATGCAGCTGGGAAAATTCCACGATGAGATTAATGGAATTGCAGCATGAGAAACGGCGCGCCGCGCCGTTTGTTAATCGACGTCGTCGTTGTTCATCCCTATTTGTATGCCTCGATTAGAGAGATGCACGCGCGTAGGCGTACGTATATGCTTATACCATATGCTTCGTCGTTACGCGCCGTCCGATGTAAACACCTAACTGGCGCATCGAACGGCGCGTATACGCTTGGGTTACGTAAAGCTTCACATAAAAGCAGTCTTTCACGTTCGCGCTCGCGCTTTCCGAAGGTTCTTCTCATTGTACGCCGCGCCGTGCCGACAGATGTTTGCGCATGGCGCAGCACGCAGAACAAAACTGCGGTGTTTATGTTTTTTCCGTTCGCGAGAAATACGTGTCATCTTACAGGAATGCGTTTCCTTCGTCGATAGGGCTAATTATACGCGTTCATGCAATCGCGTCATTGAGTCATTTCGAGGCGATAATTTAATCGAACGCTGCTTTATACGTTGCGATGGATGCGTCGAGTCTTTTTCCTATTCTCGTTGCAGTTGCTCATTGTGCTGGTGAGGGAGAAGAGCAATTATCGATCAAATTAGTCATGTGCGCAGCAAGATATATTCTTCTTCTTCGTAAGACGTATTAGGAAGTTATCTCGATCGAAGACCTTGTTTCATAATTGTGGAGTACATTCGAGAAAGTAAGAGCACTTTTATCTATTAACTTTTAGAGGATGCGAATCTATTTTTTAAATCTTATAACTTTTCTCCTGAATAAGATTTTATAATAATTTTATAATAATTCAGTGCCACTAAATCGTTGTTTTTTTTTTGTATTCTTTTATATATTTCATTGCATCGTATGATAATTAATTATTTTTTTATACATTTATCTCACTTCATTTTGATGCATAAGAGAGATACAACCCGAAACAGCTCGCATTACAATTTCGCATATTCATCATCGAGAGTTATGTGGATACCTCACATAGTTATTTTTTAAAACTAATGTTTATAAGCACGCGTGAGCTTAATAAATATTGATTTTCTAGAAAATTTACATTTGCATTTACTTTGCTTGGAAATAGTTTCAGTTTTAAGCATGCGCTCGAGGGATCCACCCGGTGTAAATTCCGCGCGCGTTATTCATGCTCGGAGCGTTTCTTAAAAGTGTTGTATGTTTATGAGCGAAATAACGACCGAAGGTTTACTAACTTTCGAGATCCATTCAGACGATCTGAGATTGAGACTTGTGTTAATTCCACACGGCGGACAAGATGATTCATTGACGCAGCATAATACTCTGTATAAAAGAAAACAAGGGTGTAGATTATCCAGTATCTATGAGAGGACTTTGTATCCTGAGTCATTATTAATTCCTTCGTCGTGTCGTTGATTTATGCCGCGTTGTGAACGTATATTCGTCGATCAACAACTTCTATATCGCCTTATAATTTTAGCAACCTGGATGTAAGAACAGCATTAATAAATCACGATACATACGCTATGTTACAGTTACTTTTAAAGGACACGGAATAATTAAGCCAATAGGGTAATTAAGTCATATGAATTTTTCTACAGTATTATCAAATAATAAATCGATGAATAATGCCGCAATGCAAGACAGAAAGTTACAGCAATTTATTATCGTCTTTTATTATAAAACGCGATGATTTTAATTCTTCATTAATTTAAGATTGAAGGAAAGAGATTTATTTATGAGAGAAAGAGAAGAACGATTATTTAATATTTACTTCATTATTGCGATAATGTTTCTACAAGATGTGTATATCTTACAAGTTATATATCGATGATATATTAAACGATATATTAGTATATAAATATAAGATATATCAATTTATTAAAAAATGTTATCAATTTATTAACTCCTCGGTGTCACTGTAGATATGGCACATATACTGTATTGTTTCTTTTACTTTAAACGTAACTTTTTTTATTAATAAAGATAGATTATACATTTCTTATTATCATTATATTCCTTACATCTGGCATTGATGAGAAAATTTATTATAATATGTTTATATTTGCAATATTTTTACACAATACCAGTGTGTATATACATCATAAAACATAGTACTTCATGTAAAAAAGGTAAATCATGTTGCAAATTTTAGATATATATATATTTAATTAAAGGTTAAAACAACAAAAATATTTTATTTGCGAGAATAGACTTTTTACAGTAATTTAATCTAAGAGTTGATAAAATAAAAAAAATTCAATTAAAATATATAAAATATAAATGCATATTTAGAATATGTGTTTATATATAGATTATTAAATTATTAAATTTAAGGTTAATGAGAAAATTTTCTGTAATTGGCTACCATCTAACAAGAATTCGCATGAACGCATTTGTGTAAATTGTAGATGATTATAATGGCATACGTAAATGCACAGCCGAAATCTCACAAGCAGAAATCATTTCATAATGAGTAGGAACCATTTTTTGGAGGAGAACGCCTTCGTACTTTCCTAAGAGGTACCGTCTCGAAGTAACTCGTCGAAAGAACTCGTATCGATTTCATTGCGGTAAACACGAACGCGTGCACGCGTGCACGTGATTCGCCGTACACGACACAAAAAAAAGCATGTACGAACGCACGCAAAGGTCGGTATTTAGGCGCACGCGAACCGAACTCTAGATTCGAATCGTTGGATTAAGTGACGGAAAGGAAACGAGCTTCTGAGATATTAAACTGTGAAAATGATTATAAATTTTTTTTAGTATTATGCTGTCATTAACTTAATTTGAAAAGTGATGTATGTTGCAATATAGGAGTATAGGTAAAATTACCGGATTTTGGCCTAAACGATGGAACCTTTTCTTATGCGTGTTTTCTTGTATTTTTTAATGTGCTGAATCATTTGCAAACGTTAGTTTTAACCTGAGCTGAGATGGTGGAAAATATTGAAAGTTGCAATTAAAAATTAAATTTTGACGAGATTGTGCTATTTTTGATGCAATTTTCAACATGTTTTTATTAGATCGATTTAAAATAAACATTTGCAAATGATTCAGCATATAAAAGATACACAAGAAAACGTATATAAAAAAGATTTCGTTTAGGCCAAAATCCAGTAATTTTATTCACCCTCCTTTATTTTACGCATTAATTGATACAGTGTCATTCTGATGACCAATTGATGTCTTATTTTCGTAATTGATATTCATTAAACAATCTATTGATAAAGTGATATGTAGTAAACCAAAAATACACTTTATATAAAACTTCAGTGACCAGAGATGTAGAAAAACATTCCAAGTAGCGATGATCGCTATATCAATTCATTCACGTCAACAATTTTCCCGATTTTTATTGTGAGACACGTTGAAAATGAGATGGAAGAGAATTTCTGTTTTTAGAATGAATAAATGGCGTTAAAATTCCAATTTTACATATCGATTACCGTGATGACTTTTCGATCAGCACACAGTTATAGCATGCAAATAACGTTATAGGAGAATTAATTTTCTGATTGACGTAATATTTGCAATCGACTGCTATTTAAAACTAATATCAGTTGTTATGACCTGTTATGATCTTTCTCTCTCTCTCTCTCTCTCTCTCTCTCTCTCTCTCCTCTCTTGCTTTTAAGTAAAAAAATAATGTTCTGAAAATTTAAAGAGTCAATGATTTAAAAATTTATTAAAATTTTTAGCCTTCTTAAAAGTTGCTTGACAATCGTTATTGTAGATTTTGTGTTATATTATAAAATTTTTTTGAAAAACGACTAATCTTTCACTCGTCGATGCTCGATATCATCCAGAAATACATAAAATTTGGATATACAACCAAGCTGAGATCTTGTTTCGCTCTCCCTTGTAATTTTCTTGGATCATTGGTATTCCTCGACAAACCTTAACGGTCGAACGGACCGGTGCAAACGATCGACATTTTGCCCATGTTACGATGGAGGGATACGAAACGATTTCTAAGAAAGATCGTTACTACGCCACCGAAGGTCTCGAAAAGTTCCTTCGTTTAAGGGTGGAGTCCGTATCGAGTTACCTCGATTACTTTCGGGCAACATCTGCATGAAATATATCGGCTGCGGCGAGGAGCACTTTGCGCGGAAGTGGGAGCAGTCGTAAAATACAGCGCGCACGGTAAACGAGACCGATACGTCTCTTAAAATTGCGGAATCGGCGAGGGACATTTTACAAATGGCTTTGAAGCCACGTAGTAGTATGTTATGGTGCACCACCTTTTATAGATGAAGAACCGTTGTCGGTTAAATATTTGTGTAAGCTTTGCTGCTAATCAACGGTCTTTATGTTTTTCTAATGATTTGTAGCTTCACAAAGCTTCGGTTGTTGATCTATGATGTTAAGATATTTTTCCTTTACCGCTTTTAATATAAATACTAAGCTTTGCTAAGAATAAGTTTAAATAAGTGCTTTGCTAAAAATTAATTTCAGATAAGTGCTATTGTTATATTGTGGAACATTGATAAGATTCAACGTTTGTTTCAATAATCGGATGACCAGTTTTTTCGTTCAATAACTAGAGAATCGTTTGAGTATACCAAAATAAGCTAAAGCAAGTTGAATAGAGGCTAATTTGGAATAGTTTGACCTACTCTAATAAAGCGCTCTAACGTACTTTGGCAGCCTTAATCTCGTTTACTTCGGCTACTATCGAGGGTGTCACAGTTACTTTGGCGCACTGTGTCGTAATTTGGCGGACTTTAACGCATTCCGTCACGCTCCGGCATACTTGGCTTAAAAGCATATTCTGGCGCAATACGTAATGGCCATGGCAGTGGCAATAAACTGACATACTTTGCTTTACTTTTCCGCGTATTAGCTTTAAATTTACTTTTCACATTTGTGTACACACACACACACACACACACACACACATAAGAATTGATAGTAAAGATGTATTAACAATTTTTGTTAAGTATGTACAAATAGATATTTTGTATATTATATATTGAATTTTGTCTTAAATAATTCGCCATTGTTGTTATGATGCATTGATTTTTTATTTTCCTTTTGCAATTAGCCGACGCTCTCGTTTCTGCGCAATTTTGCTTTTCCAAAAAAATGATTTTTTTGGGGAAGTATTACTTCAATGAGGGTGGTCCATGAATCCTGTGAGACACGCGCACTACATAAATAATATCAAAGTATTTTATGAGTCGCGTGAATCACTTGGTAAGCTAATTATAGGATTAATATTTATAGCTCGCACATGCTATGTATTTACCATCGCGTCTTTTATCTACGAATTACATTCTAGGTAAATTTTTTAATCATATTACCTTTCCGTATTTTTAAAGTGTTAATGTCTTTAAAAATTGCGCCTATATAAAATATATTTATTATCATATTTAAGTTAGATATTTAAATGTGTTAACTTACAGTTATCTATTTACAGTTTATAATATTTAGAAAGAGTCTCATTAAAAGAAAAATTTAGTACGATTTTATAAGTTATTAATGAAGATATTGATCACAAAGCAGAGTATGTTATTTTGTTTTCATTGGTGTTTTCTAGATTATGTCTAATATCATAAGATATTAAACAAATTACTCAACAATATTCTTTGATTAAATTAATCGAAATTTATTAGAATTTTTCGTTTATTTTGTCGACCAATGTTCACGTAAGACTCATAAGAAGTGCGTCAAGAGCCTATGCCATTGGATTTTACGAGGATTGTATTTTTAAAAGACGTTAGCGGAAGAAACTGAATATCAAGTGGTAAAACACTGGGGAGAATTGAGGAGAGAGTGAGTGGAAAGCTTTATTAGGTCTTGAGAATTCCATTATCTAGAAAAGCTTTCTAGAAATTACGATTGCCCGTTCCCCGTTACTTTTCTTTTTCCGGCGCAAACAACGTGAGTTGGTGGATGGTCGAGACGAGAGGACCGTCCATCCTCACTGACCTACGCTAACGTGAAATGACACGTTCCATCGTGGTCCCGCAATCGTTTAGATCATTAGAATGTGCTGGATAATTGAAGCGCGACCGGGCGGAAGTTAACCCAAGGACTCTCATTCTCGGAGTTCGTCTCGTTAGAGATTTACTAAGGAATTCGGGTCATTTAACCGGTCGTTAGAGATCATAATGTCTTATAAATCGTTGTAGACCGACACTAGGCTGTAACTTGCCTGTCTTGTTGCGCTCTCATTACTCCCACGATTTACTATAAATTAATTCTCGCGATCGACGTTATAATAGCAGCGAATAAACTTACAGTTGCATTTAACATGTATATACTGTTCACATGACATTCTTAAAGTCTATTTTCTTGTTAGATTGCTAAAGCATACTTGCCAAAGCATCACTTTTTCATCACTTTTGAAACAAAATTGTTTACAATTGTCTTAATCATATATTGTGTATATAAATATTTTATTTTATTTTTTACTTAAATGTATAATAGACAAGTTATTTTTAAATATTCTAAAATTTCAGGAAATCTTATCTTTTCTGAGATATAATCATGTTATATTTATATCTACTTAAAATTACTGTGTATTTTAATTAATTATTAATTGAATTTTATATTAATTAAATTAGTGGTCAAATTAATCGAAATAATTAAAAATATATCTATCCACAGTTTTTTTTACTATTTTATAAATGTAATTTTTTTGTTCCAGGTAAGATATCATACAAAAGAGACGTGCTCCTGTTACGTGCAATATGATTGTCCGGACATCCCGATGTTGTTAAACTGAATTCCTATATTCTCGTTTTCATCGCTGATAGAAACGGGCTGCACGAGCTAAGGTAGGCGAAGCAAATTTCCCGTCCAATTTCGCATTCGCACAGCTGCCGGTGAAGTCTTAAATCAATTGCGGGCCAGGAAGGGGTTGCGGGAGGGTGGCTGGCAGTGGGTCCACGTTGAAACGGTGGGTTTGGCACGACATAGGAGAGAATAAGGAGGGGATAAGAGGAAAGAAGGGTTGGGGTTTAAGGTTGCACTCAACTCCATAATTAGTTGGGAACCCGAAACTCGACATAGCTCTCGGATTTAATATCTTAACGCCCTCCTTAACACGCCTTGAAATTTTGCCTTGTGTATCGGCAAGATACGATAGCGAGAGTACTCGAGAAACGCGCGCAAACTTCATCCTCCCTTCCGTGTACCCTTTTACTCCTTCGGGATATCGGAATGCTACCGCTGCATCCGTCGCTTTCGATTTGAGGGAACCGCTCCGATGGCGGTCCGAGGAGAGACACAGTTAGGAAACCAAAGTCTCGCCGAAGTTTCTTGCCTTTCGGTGGGCTTTGTCGCGGTACGCTTCCGCGTTGCGGAAAAGCGCCGTGTTTTTACCGTCGTTGCGATATTACGCGGGGTCGCATAACGGCAGTAAATTGTCGACGAGTTTCGTGAGAGAGCGACCGAGTTAGACTGAAAACATCCCGCAGTGAAGAACGCGAGTGTGCAACGAGAAATTTTATTCCGACGAACGGTGGAGCGCAGGAAAACCGTGACGGTTGTCGTAAGTTGCCTGACTGTAGAAAAATATGGATGTACGTTTCCTTACTGTATTTTCCCTTCGTTCAAAACGCAACTGTGACTTTATTTTACTCTTTTAGTAGGATAAATAGATATTTTGGATGAAAAGTAGACATTTCACGTGAGTTATTTTTTTTTAATATAAAATAAAAAAAAATAAAATTTAAAAAAAATATCGTATCTCTGTTATTTTTCAAAGTTGATTGGGGATATTGTTGCGGGAGTGAAAAGATTATTATAAAGGAACTATGTATCGCTTTTTGCCAACGACACGTGCATTGTTCTATTAAAAATTGATTTGGGTATCGCATGTTTTATTGGAGATACCTGCGCGTGATACAAATTACGCAGGACGCGGAATAATTACGGACGATCGAACGTCGAATCATATTAAAACGACCTCCGACCGGCGATCGTTGTAATTCCAATTACAACATGCAGCTTTGTTTACCGCGTGCTAGCCTCGAGCATAAGCTTCAACGTTTACAACGTTTTCAACAACGCAGTCAGCAGTCGCTGTTGAAATATCCCAGCGCAGTAATACCACAGCTTTCAGCAAAACACATCGTTATAATTAACACGCTAGTATACCTGCTAGCTCTCAAGAGTTTCAATGGAAAATTATAATATATTCTTCTTATATACAGTAATCGAGAAATTTTTGATAAATAATTTTATTTACATTCTGTCTGATTTTGAAGAGCATTTCGTAACATTTATTTTTCTCGTTTTTGTAGTCGATTTTTTGTGTCTGTGTGAATAAGCATCTATATTTATAAATATGAATACACATAATAGTTACTGTTTAAATTCATTTTTTAAACTCGTGAATTTTTTGCTTGTTAGTAGAATGTTTTAGATTTTTAACAAAGTATTTTAGACTTATATGATTATGATTTGAATCTGATTGAGTTCAAAATTGCATTTAGATATACGTTAAGTACAAAATAAATATTAGGGCAAGTACAAACTTAATATAGAACTTGGAAAATGAAAGACAAAATAATCTTGCATGACGCTTATATTTATAGGTTAATATGATCTCAGAATAAATCACATTAACTAGATAAACTAGAGTATCCTACGAGAAAAGATCAATATTCTGGGAAGTGATGGTATCTGTCATTTTAGGTAAACATGTTTATATTAATATTGTTCTATATTCCGAGTTGAAAAATATATTAATGCTAACGATGGAATTTTTGAAAATTTATTTAAAAAAATGTATCACTCTCTTGTACAATAAAGTATGAAAAAAAGACGTATCTCTTTCGTAACAGTAATTTTACAATTGTACATTTAATCTCGAACACGTTCATATGAACATCTTGGATTAAAATTACCGATACCATGACTCAAAATATGGACCTTTCGTAAGGTACTTCGAAAATGTATTTTAGATACAGGTTTAGATGAAGTGTATCTCTGTACGTATATTTAGATACACTGCCCACACTGCTTTTAGGACACTCTGTAGGTAAACTAAGCCATGTTAAGATACACTTATTCGAGGTTAAAAAATATATATAACTCAGTTAAAAGGAAGAAATCGTCTCTATCATGTATGAAAATAATTCCCTTAGCTGACAACATGCCATTTTGGAAATGTCATGCCTCGCGTTAACGCTATTATTTTCTCGACAGATACGTTTCTGTTATTGTTAGCCATCAAGGATCGGGGGGCGATCCATTTTTTAAATTTAGAGCTGCAGCATATAGAATCATATGTCCATTGAGGTCGATTTGATGATCGGCGAAAGGTTAATCCGTCGTTTTCACACTGTGACCCGGTTTTCTTTTCGCTTTCTCGCTTTCTTCTCGTTTACCTGTGACAAATGTACTTTTTAGGACACCTGTGTCTAGATGTAAAAGTCTCTACAGTGAATATTTTACGCGGGACGCGGGGTTTCTCTTAAATGGGAGGTCAAAGGTTACCGCTGTGGCAAAGGTAGACGTCGGAACGTAAATAAGAGAACAGCGAAATACGGATGAATAAATGAAAGAGAAAAACGGTCAGAGGTACCAGGACTGGATTTCGGTTTAAGGATTTGTATCGAGCGGAATTCAACCAGGAGCGCGAACACGATTTACTTAGCTAACGTAATTTAAAGTCTATTATTTCGCGTTGATGATGGTCGTTTTAGTGTTTCATGGCAGGATTACGTACATATACAGATAGAAATGTTTGTTTGACGACAGACTAGAGAACAAAGTGGATAGAACATCTGCAAAAGCAGATGGTGGACGCGTTGTTTCCGTGGTCGGGGTAGATAGACAAGCACTACGAGCAGATGGCATGTATCTATTTTTGTTATCTCCATGTAGTTCCAACCTGGCCTAAAATCTCCTAAATCTACGTTAGCAATTTTATCTCATTTTCTTTGATCGATCCAAATTATTCTTACTGCGGAAATAATTCATGACCCGGACATCGTTCGTGCTAAAATCTGTTTACGGTAAATATTATCATATCGCATATAAACGATAATTTAATTTATATTGTATTTATTAGATGTTCCGTAGATGATGTCTTATGATCGATTTATCATTTCATTTCAGTTTAAATAAAAATATGCACCATGGATTATTCGATTTACTCTCGTATTACAACGCTTGACGTAAAACCAATGGAATTACGGCTGAACCGGCTACGTTAAACCCGGCATGTGCGTTATCTGAATTTTTTTCAATTACATGCTACTTTAATTAGCACGGAAAATGCGACGAGTCAGTTCGCCTGGCTATAGTATACGAAATTTGGCCCAGATAAATCGTTATTCCCCGAAGCGCGTTTCACGCGCATCGAACATTTTCGCGGGAGCGTTTGTATGCGAAATTTCCGACTTTTTCCCTTCCGTTCGCTTGCGCTCGTCCGATAGCTGGGTATACGGTTGCAGTTTGTGGCTGTCACGCAATACGTACACATAACAACGCTATTCCAGGGAACTTCGTAAACACAGTTATTTGCCGTTACCAAAAAGCCAGCTTGCTGTTAGCGTCTTTTATTTCCACGCGCAGACCCGTCACGTACGTTACGCTCTAGCCAACATCAGCAAGCAGTCCAGTGCTGCAAGTTTCCAGCATGTTCCTCGATCCGACATGATTTCAGCGCCATAATCTCGTTACCTGACGCTATCGGCTGGCTAAATTATCCATTTCGAACGAGATAGTAAAGCCGTGGCGGGTTACCTGGCCGCGATAAATTTCGTTTATCGAAGCGGCGCCGCTCGAATTATTCTATTTCGATCTCGCGCGATATTCCCGTGCTTACGACGTCCGTTCTTACGACGGGAATAAGTCGGCCCGATTTGCGATCGCGCTCTCGATCGTATCCCGTCGATCGATACCTGTTCCGCACGAGAAGGAGCGGTCTCGTTCGACACGTTTGAGATGCAAACGAGTCGCCATGGTGCCATTCCCGATTACATTGCGCTTACTGAGAGTTCAGGACTTTGCGTGAGACTGACGCGAAGGAACGAGGCGAGTTTGTAATACAGAGAAATCGTAAAGTCCTGCGGTGGTGGTATCACGATGTTCTGCTTTGCAACGTGTGGCGTTGCAACGTACGATATCCGATGTTCCGCTTCTTACACGCTACGAATTTAATTTGATGCATACGATCCGGAGAACGTAAAACGACATGAAGTACGTTCAACCGCGAAACCCTATTGTGTACTTACATAATCACACAAGCATGTTATTGGTCAAGGTATAGGAACGTTTCGTGTAGAAAATCGATTTTCGCAATTGAATGAAAAACGAGAACGAAAGTATCACATTTAAATTTTCAGTCGCAATCGTATAGTTACAATTTTTAAACTACTCTTTCAATAATTTTTCTACAGAATTCTTTGATATTACTAATTGTTTAAAAATATGTATATAAAAATACGTTGTCATCTAAGGCAGAAAGAAATATTGTTTGGATTATTTCATGTACATTTCTTTCTCGATAAATTTATTTTTCATTCTATTATGTCTTTATGACAAAACGTTTATGAAACCCGTTTGAAGCATCATGCTCTTTGCATGTTTCCTGTCATAAATAAAGTCAATTACGCAGTTACGTAATTTTGCACATGCGACAGTTCTAGTGTTCTTCATTTCATATTTCAATTAATTTATTAAATAGCGTGAAAAAATTGACAAAGAATTTTTGTTATATCGTCTAACCTGTGTGTCTACTATTTATTTAATTCATTCATATAAATTTTAATTGTGTACAAAGATATTCGAATTCGAAATGTTGATAAGATTTTAGTCTTTCGGATTATCATTTAATTAAGGTATATTTATTCTATCGATCAGTATAACATATATCGAACACATTTCTGCGCTTGTACGCTTGCAGATTTCTAGAGATCCGTTAAGACGTGGATTAATCGATGACACGGTTATGCATCAGCGTGTGACCCGCGTGCCTTCCTACGACAATGTGGCCAATTGTACTCAATGACGTGCATGCTTGCGGTCGTTATGTTCCTCTTGCAAAAATAGCTCGGCAATAAGGAGCTAAGGCGAAGAGAAAGCGTTCATTGATCGGCTCTCCAGTCTGGGTTCGGTGTTGCTATTTCCGTCGCCAATTCCGCTAAAGGCTGAATTGATTGGAGACGGCCGTGCATATGCAAGAAAAATGGAACGGCCGTGGAGCCGTTGATTTTTTGCCCGAGGATCCTTCAGACCCCGATACTCCACTCAAATGACTCGCCATTCTTCAATGATACTAATGAGGCTGCCATCTGTCATTACTCACGCCTGCTACGCATGCAAATGGAATGTTAATAGCGGTTATTTAATGCCGCAAGACGGTGATCGCTAATAGTCGTGTTTCGATAACGATTCGGTTACAATCGAGTCGACACGGTTGATCGATGCGACACAGGTGTCGCATTGAAAACACTATCGTAGCTGCGACGATTGTGAGCTATCTTTCATATGTCGTTTGTTTCGACGTTACGTCGCTTGCGAAACACGCAGCGTCGTATCACTCTGAATGCGATATTGATATGACTGTAGTGATGATAGGTATCAAATATCTCTGATTTATATATTCTGATATTCCTTCATTTTGCCTTTTTCTTTTTTTTAATTGTCTGGCATGTGTATAATTGCAATTTGCATAAATAGAGTAAAATACAAGAAGACAGAAATGATATCAATTGTGCTCCGATGGTTCACTGAGAGTATCAAGAAAAAATACAGGGTATATTTTCAGTGATAAAAGAAGCATATTTATATATGTATGTATAATATTTGAATGGTGAACATATAAAAAGAAATCGTACAATCAGCTTTTTTAATGATTTTTTTTTTGTAATGGTTACTCATTAATTTGCTAATGCATTACGCGTTTTCGCAGCAGCACTTTGTACACGTCATACAAAAATTGAATCATTAAGAAATCATCAGTAGCCATCATCGCTATTATTACCACGATTATCATAGTAATAGCGAAAGTGGATTTATAGATGCTTGAAATATTTTGATTAGCATAAATCTACTTGCGCATGTAGATATATTCACCGCCTATCAACTTATTAATCACTATTCCACTGCAAATACAATTCGTAATTAATTCAGAGCACATATTAACTCATACTTTTGCTTTTGAAAAAACGTCTGATTTATTTTACTAACTACAAAAATAAATGAAATAAATTACATTATTGCAAAATTCTTGCAATAACTAATTATATTCACTTCTCTTATTTAACATTTGACATTATTGAAGGATTGTCTGTACATAATAGCTAAAATTCTATAAAATTAGAGATCCTAAACACTTGCCTTCTCTCTCTCTCTCTCCCTTTTAGCCGATAATTAATCTCGCTCGCGTACCACTGATCGCGGTCAGCCCATTAACTCCCTCGAGGTAGCAACGCGATCGGCAAGCTTAGGTCGACGCTCTCCGGTGCGACGGGCGCGAGAGCATCGATATATCGGTCGATCCACGAGGAGGACGGGCCGCCGAGACGCGTATCCTTCTCTCGTAGTATCGACTTTCTGTCCTCCGTGCCTGGGCTTGTCATGCTCTCGCGCGTAATCGTATATAACGCGACTCCGACGCCTCCGCGCGTGCATACTCCCTGCAGATGCAACGCCGAAGTAATATCGGAGCTCCGGTGGAGCGGTAGATAGCGGGTGGGTGGTGCAAAGTACGGCGTGGTAGGCGGAAATAAGGGACGGGAAATGCAGCCGTGCTATCGGGTGACGAAGGCCGTGCATTCAGAGAATAGAGAACTCTCGATCGAGACTTGCATACGTGTCATCGTCTAAGATGTCTTCGTAGTAAGTACGAAGAAAAGAATTAAAGCAAACATGTGGACGGAGATAAATAATAAAGGATAAAAATGAAATGTAGTAAATATTTGAAGTAAAATACATGCTTATGCTATACTGGTAAATCAAACTGATGATCAAATTGTACCCAATTTGAATTATTTTTAATCATTTTTATAAATCGTCACCGTTCCTAATAATATTAATATGTTGTTGATTTAACTAAACTAAATGGAATTGTTTTAATTGTAAATCAACTAAATAATTTAATTCAAAGAAATGTATTAAATTTGATTGAAATTTAATTTATTTAAGTGCTATATAGTTATTTGGTTATTTTGGAAACTAACCACAGAAATGGATTGATTTACATTTCGACATACATACAAGTTAAAAATAACAAAAGGTTATTTAACTCGTAAGATTTTGTTACCATTGCTTGTTTGATATTTAACAGTATATTATAATCGGAGTAGAGAAAGTTAAGTCTTTGTACTCGCTGAGGCTAATCGAATTGATATTTGAAAATCGATGCGATAACAATGTGATAGTACGAACGATCGTACATGTTTATAGCCATTAAATCATGCTCGACCGACTTGAGTAATGCAACACAAAGGATCGTACTAGACAGCCGTGCGACGAGTGTGTAAACGACGATAACCCGAACGATAAGACGGTCAGTAATTTTTAATCTGTCATTGAGAAAATATGTATGTAATTAGAAACGGTACATAGGCGAAGAATAGAATATTGATATGATGGTCGCGTGATATTTAGGTCGCGTTCTGTGCTGAAAGTGCGCACATTTGTCGGACAACTAGAAACGATCGTATTTGCATAAATGAGTATCGATTATGCCGACCGACTGACGGGACGATCCCTCAATCACTATGCGCCACACTGAACACTCTCTCTCTCTCCTTTTCCATTTTTTATTCCTTTTTTTATCAATCTCCCCTGTCTCTTTGACGATTCCCGTGCCGTACAAAGGAACGCAGTTCCGGCGGCACTGAATTGTTTCAGCCTCTTTCGAAGCGACACTCTGTCCTGTTTATCGTGCATATTCATACGCGGTGCATCGTTGCATTCGCCGCTATTCGGTCGCTATTCCTCCCTCCTACCATTCGTTTCCCCTATCCCTGAACCCCCTCGCTCCTCTACTTCCGTCATAGTCACCGAAGCGCATTGAACTCTCTCTCTACAATGCCGGCTATCGCGCGCGTTGTCGACGCACCAACCCTCGACTGTCGTTACGGCACAACGCGGCCTTTGCGAATGCAACGCATGCCATGGTGCCGCGTGTATACGTACCTGCGTGCATGCACGCTGCGTGTGCTTTTCGCATGAGAACGCAATCGACGGCCGCTTATTCGTTGACGCATCCGACGCATCCGACGCAGTCCGCGCTGCTTCGATCTGCTGCAGTGCCTTGATTCAAATTTCCATATGTATCGAGCGGATCGGAATGTTGATGTATTATCCTTGTAGATGTTGTTAGTAATTAAAGAGGATGAATCTTTTTTGCCGGAGGCAAACTGTAACAGAAAATATTCGTATAACTTGTTATTATTTTTATCTCGCATTTAGCATCAATCCTGGCGTAATCCTGAGATTTAGTGGTGTCGCATGAAATTTGCAACATTGAATAGGATTTAAAAAAAAAATAATCGAAATTACTTTTACCATTAAATGCAAAGGGCGAATACATATACGTGAATCTTGGGATCTAAATTAACCTTCCGTCGACAATCAAATTTGAACTTTTTCATCAGCAGGAGTCTTTGAGAAACAGAGGAAAATTTTTTATTATTCCGGATTATATAAAAATCTAAAAAAATTGTGCAATTGTTAACAATGAGTTTTTACCATAGAAGTTAAACTGTATTTTACTTATTTCTTATAGATTTAAATTTATCTACTAGAGTTTGCAATATATATATATATATAAAATTTTCCTTTATTAAAAATCCAATATTGCGAAGGATTAATAAATTATCAAGTACAATAATATAAAGATTTATTCATGATACATCACTGTGAATCGGTTATTTAATCTTATTGCTTATTTATAGCCTGAAAAATAACTGATGTGTGTAATATTAATGAGTTTTTTCAACATTCCAACTCTTTTGTTATTCGTGTTCGAAATAATTCCGTATCCGAGAAACTGCATCGCTCGACGGTTTCGCGCGGTTTACCGGTTCGCCGAGCGTGATCGACGAGCGGCCACGGATAACGGATAAGGCCCTCGGTGTTTGCGAAATCCAGTAGATCGTCCGTGGGATAATCCGGTTCTCTTCTCTCTATCTTTCTCTCCCTTGCTCTCTCTTTCTATCCTGGCTTTTCGTTGAATTTGACCGCTGCCGGATGCGGGGATTGTCACGCGCGGGATCATTGTTGCGGCATGACGGATTGTCAGCCACCGTTTTGTTTTCGGGCGTGTGTATATTCGTCGAATCGCTAGCTGTTCCCTTTTTATATTCCGACCGAACCATTTTGTATTTCGGAAGTCGGCTTGGCGATGTGCACGATTGATCGAGTCATTCGCGTGAAACTGCAACGAGATATAGCGAGATTCAATATGGCTCTCATCAATTTGAAATATTAAATTCACTGACCTCGATTCACGTATTATTTAAGCACTATCTTAAAATATAAAATATATATCCAAATGGAAGACATTGGAATGTATTGTAATTGTAAATAATTATTGATACTGAGAAAAGTACAAGTGTTAAAAAGAGAAATTGGTTATCCCATCTAAAATATTTGAGATGCAAAGTATATCAGTTTTGAATTGAATTTTTATCATCAGCTATTTTGAATTTGATATAATTTGCATAAATCTAAAACACGTATAGAAATAATTTTTAACATTTATCTTCGGTAACAAAAACGCGATATGTTGTAGGATATATTTTTTCATATTTTCAACAAAAAAATTAGATTGATTGAAATAGTATAGAATAGAAATATATATTTCTAATGGATTAGTCGTTAAGTCTTCGAATTAATATCACATTCTAGATCACGATGTCTAAACGATATCGTATCTAATCGAATTACTAAGTTCAATAAGCATTGTCGTTAGTCTATATCGATTAATAACACAACAAAGGAGTTCTGACTGTAATGAAAAACTCTCTCTGAGATATCTCTGAAAAGACAGATTGGATCGCCATAAAGTGTCTCTTCGAAGGAGAATCATCGTGCTCGAGGGCCATGCGTGACACTCGGTGTACAATAACATATCGCGTGTACGCGGTGCGACATGATCACTGCCGTAGTCTGCTCTCGTTGCAGCGTAACCGAACGACGATTACCTCGATAAATTTCATGAATGGGCTTCTCTCTCGCGCGGCAGTCGTTGACTCCACTTGTGTATGTCGGCGGAGCGCGGTGAAAGGAGCGAGAGGAGGAAAAGGGGGGGGAAAAAAAAGAGCAGAAAGACGAACGCGAGGAGGTCTATAGAACGCGGTGCCACCCTTCGTTTTGCGCCGTTGTTGTGCACACGACTCCGCTCGCTCGTTGCAGCCTTCGTCGAGGCATAATGCACTTAGCAGCCCGACGCGTACCGTTTCGCGTTACGCTATTGTCGAGCTCCCTTGTCCTCCCCCCCCCCCCTCCTTCCACCAGCACACTTCTCATTGTGGCGAAGAAAGTCTCGTCTCGGCGAAATGTGCCGCGCAACCTGCACGAGTCGCTCACGGCTAGCACACGTCACACGCGCGTACAAACGTACCGCCCGCTTTTAGATCGCCGCGCCGGTCCACGCTGTTTCCACGAGATAAATTTCGACTGTCGCATGTGGCGTGATGTGTGGAAAATTAACGATAGGCGAAAGGAGATCGCGATCGATTCCGCGGGCTTGTCAGCAAAACGTAAACAACGCGTAAGCAGCACGTTGAATTGATATTATCTTATGTATCGATAGTATGTTAAATTACTTCCTGTTACTTGGAATTTAAGTGAGATTACGGCATTTTGATAAGACTCTGAGCGAGTATATTCCTTTTTGAAGAATTTCCTTGCGTCATGTATTACGATTATAACGGGAATATCGAATTCATATATTTTTTTTATTATGTATATATATATGTTCATCAAACATGTTTGTAAGTTTTTAGAGATGAAATATTTTATTTTCATATACTCAGCATGCATGCACGTGTAGTAATCGTAGGACATATGTGTCAATTCGTTTTTTGCCATTTGTTCGCCACTTGTTTGTTCGAAATAGCGTCTTATCGAGTTGTATCGCGCAATGTTAATTAACTTCTAGCAGTATATTGTAATTATATTTTGTAATTATATATGTAGATTATTGCGTATGTACAGACGTGACTAATGAAATATTTGCATTGCCTTTATAGTGTACTGTGACGTAATCTCATCATATCTGGGACAATACACAAAGTAAAACGGCAGTCAACGCGTGTAAAATCGATATGACAGTTTCTTTAAACAAATACACGCTGATGTAAAATTCTTCATAATGTTCATTCATCATGTAAAATGCTTATTGAATCATATTATTTATCATTAATATTTACTTTGACTAAAATCTAACACTCTAATGAATTGTAGAATTCTAATTGTACATGTAAATTTATGTAAAGAATATAAATCTTGCGAGATAACACTACGAATTTATCAAAATTCACACGACGCGCAAATATGTAAATATTACGTAAATCGTTAAAGATAAAGCATACAACTGCTCTAACAAAAATTACCATTATATGTATCGAATTGTAAGGGTATTCCCTAAAATTAATAGAAGTTTACTGCAAATTGATGTTTTCTCTACATAACTTTAATTACTGTAGTTATAATAATCGACAAGATCAAACTTTAAGAGACGTAACACTCAAAATTAGCTGTGCATTTAATTGGTCGTTCTGAGAGAACTTTTGACATTAACAACTGGCTTTGTCTTGCTGGAAGAATGGATCTTCGTTTACACACAGAAGTGAGCATTAAATAAACTTTACGTGCCTTACAATCATTCTACTCTACTAGCTTGTTTATACTCTCACGTCGTAAAAGATAAAGCGCAAATGTTTCAATTTATCATTATGCGACATTAAGGGGAAATTTCGCAATTTGTTGCGCGTAGAGCAATTGCTAAAAAAAACACATGCGTTGCAAATTGTTTTATATAATATTTATTAAAGCTGTCGCGATGTACCGTGAAAAAATAATCTAAATTTATTTAACAAAAGAACTATCCATATTCTGCGCTCTCTAAATTATTTTTCGAAAAAATCGTTTATCTTTCTCAAATCCAATGAATGTTTATATTTCCAAGTTGATTTTATTTTACAGATAGGAAGGTCGTTATCTAGTCGTTATCCCTAAATCCCCGGCGAATGCTCACACGTTGTATTTTGTTGAAATAATCTTTCACATAGTCCATTGCATCATCCAAATGGTAGGGTTACTATACACGTTCTACTTTCCTATTACAATAGTATACGATGTATCTGTTTTACATTTGTGTTTAAACGTACTGCTTTAGATAAAGTTAAATCAAGAATTTAATCACACGTTGTTGAAACAGAACGATAGAAAAAATTGTAGGTACTAAAAATATAGATTCTTTTTATTTGATCAGTCCTCTACAGCTCTCTGCTGTTTTAATCTAACAATAAAATATCGCGTGTTACTAACTGACGTGTGAGCGTGTAAACATGCACATTTACATCATCTGACATACTCTATAATTGAGTACCATTGTCTTTAGCAAATGGAAGATAATAAACAATGAATCTTTATCACCTATTTGTATCGTTAATATAAACAATGATAATTACAACTGTGATTTCACGTCGCATTCTTAGAAGTTTACGTATGATATCCTAAAGCTATTAGTATTATTTTACAGATCTTTTTATAAAAACAGTTGGAGATTATTTTCTTCTGATAATTTTTAAATATTTATCTTTAAATTAATATCTATGTTTTTAATTAAAAAAAATCAACTTTAAAAAATATAGATATGTAATAACTTTCTTATCTATCGGTTA
This sequence comes from Acromyrmex echinatior, assembly GCF_000204515.1. The sequence continues at coordinate 213,666 of NW_011627404.1, forward strand.
TCAATATAAAATTTATTTTTATAGAGAAATTTATACCGTAGATTGTAATTGGTAATATATTTAAAGTTACAAAAAAAAAATAAAATAAAATTTGTAGCGAAACATCTGTTATTTTAAAATAACACGATAGTAAACATTTTAAACAAGTAATTGTTTTTATGTTGATATTTTTCGTGATTTTTTTACATTGATGAAATACTCCTGTAAAAATGTGTGGATGTTGTTTTATCTCTCTCCACTCATCGAGCGCGTACATACGCGCACGGGATAAGGGACTTGCGGCGCTCGCTGTATGTAGCCGGCATTGGTAATTTATGCGCTTGCAACCCAGAGGAGAAGAGGGGAAGTTGCGTTATAAGATTAATGAACAAATAGCCCTCCCTACGGAGAGAGGTTCGGATGAGACGGGGCCAAATATGGCGTTCTCTCGCCCTCGGGCCGCATGAATGATGCAACGCGCGGGCATGGATTTACAATCGAGTCATTATGCGGCGTGCACAACGGGATCGTCGATCCTCGTCATATGGTTTTTTCGGCGTTCGTAACTTTCTCTCGAACACATCCGCTCGCATGCTGCATGCAGATGCCGCAGGAAAAAGCCGCCGTCTATCGAGTGATTAATGCAAAAATTCGATTGATTTAGTTTTTATTCTCTTTTACACTAAATATGACAGTTTTTTTATTTTTATACTTTTATTCGTATAAAAAAATCGACACCAAACAATGTCTTTTTATATTACATTTATTATCTCTCACGATATTAGATATACAACGTTGCCTTGACATAATTAATGATTGTATTATCATGAGTTCTTTAAATTCTTCGGAGTGGAATCTTGCTCTAAAGAGTGAAAATTGAGCCAGTTTTGGAAAAAAAATATCTCAGTTTTCAATCTTCAAGAATGAGATTTCACTCTAAAAGTTTTAGAGAATATGAGTCTGAGAGACATTATTATTCAAAATTATAATATCGTGATTAATATTATTAATTATGTCAATCTAACAATGTCGTGTACATAATAAATGTAATATACATTTCATTGATGTTGATTTTATGTGACAAAGTATAAAAATCAATTATATTTAGTATTAATATATACACATATATATTTATGTCTTCTAAAAAAATTAAAACCAGTTTGGAGACGTGACACGGTTTGAGTGAATTATCTCGAAAGTCATTCAATGATCGTTACGTTATAACGACTGAAAAACTTAGAATTTATCTTGAGATAAGTCTGAGTTATTATTTTTAATTGTTCTTCATGTTTTAACAATCGATTATTAACTATTAATACACACCTTTGGATTATTCATGCGTATGTCTTTTCTTTGAAATATTAAGGGCACTTGATCAAATACTGGTCTCTTTTCTATTCCTAAAACATTTTGGCATCTAGAGAACAAGTTTTGTGCATTGTCTCAATTCGCGCGTATTCTTTAACTGGCATAACTCCGAAATTCATCTTTTGGGTCACCAATGATCCAACGCATGTAAAATTTTTATTTTTTTCTTTATTTTCAATTAATTCTCGGTTGTATTGCGGGAATATTTCACGAATTATTAAAAAAAGAATTTAATCCTAGAACAACATATTAGCCTTTATTAAACACATTTTTGTCAAACTTGCTAAACGTCAGTAATATTATACATTAGATTGTCTGTAATGTTATAAAAAACATTTTCCTAATTAATTATAAGTTTTTTTAACACAATAGCAATAGTAAAATACATTATTTAAAATGTAAATACAATATATCTTCAATTTATAGCTATTCATGTATATTAAAAAAATCATTTTCAAGTAACTCAATAACTATAAAACTTTTTGGACAGCCAACACTTGAACTATTTTTTTTTATAGTTACGAATATCAATTTTAAGCTATTGACCTATATTTTGCCTTTAAACATTTTTCACAAGAGTTTTACATTTTTATATGAAACAGTGTATTTTCCTCATTTTGTTAACTATATTTAGTTTTAACAATTTATCTACAATTTGTTATGCATATATAACTGTACAAATACTTTCTAAAGATGTCAAAATATATGTAAAAATTGTTTAATAATTCATACATACTTGTAAAAGTGATGAAAATTAATCCAGGACGCGAATGACCGAACATGTGTAATAAGGGTGTTAAAAACTAAAGTGTGTACTAAGGTTTAAGGGTAGATATACTTATATGTACATATTAATAATTATTTTATTTTGTATCAATTGAATATTTAATTAGAAAAAATTACGTATAATTCAATTCTGACATTAAAAATGGTTGAACTATTTTTTAAGAATGATTATCTCTATATGGAAAACTCTTGACTTCATATAAGAATAGATTTTTGAACATTCCAATTAGGACTTAGAAGACTGTTCTGTATTATTTATTTTTATATTCTGAATAATAATAAGTAATTTTCTTGTATTACATATTGATTAACGAAGCAATGATACGCGTTGTTTGAAATTAATCTTTTTCCAGCTCGATATGTGTGGATATTAAATTTAACGTTTATTTATAGAATTATATAATTATTCTCAATTTAATTGGAGAGAAGTATTTATGTAAATTAATTTATTATTACTCTTTTTAATTCTTTTGTCTTAAGAGACAAAGCATCTCGTGATTTTATGCACTCACAAAAATGTTCTGATTAAACTAACAGAAGGATCTAACAAGAATAACATTTTGTTGGGGAAAACAAATTGAAATTAATTCTAGTTATGATAACTAGAAATTTTTATTTAATTTAATTGAATTAAACCAGAAATTCCGTTTGGTTTCACCAAAAATGTCATGTTTTTTTGCAAGAACATTTGAACTTCCGAAAAGTCGTTAATTCCGAACATTTTTTTCAATATGGGCAATAAATTAAAAAATGAGAAATTAAAGTACGTAATAATCAAGTTGCGTAAATTAAACTGTTAAAAAATTAAACTTTAAATAATTGTTATTGTAATTTTTAAATAACCTTAATTTAATTGAGTTGAAGTGCTATTTTAGATAACGTCAAAAAACTCACAGCATATAAGCACGAAGAATGATATAATTTTTTCCTCGAAATTAAAGTTGCGTAGACATTTCGCATGTACATTTCGCATATATTTCATAGTACGTTATGTATTCCGGGAATAGTAATAAAACTGGCGCGTAGCCTTGGCAGTTGTTTTCGTTTCCTAACGGCTCAATGTTTTTAGGCAAGGTCAGTGTACTACCATTCGTACTGCGGCATTCGATTCGGTAAGTCGCGTCGCGAAATGTTCCGTGCGTCGTCACATTATTACGTATCAAAACGCGATCGCGAATCGATAATGAGATTCATTTACTAGTTTATTTCTTTAACGATACTTCTTTAGATTCGTACAGTCTCTCGCCGAGCTCTTGCGTGAACTCTTGCTGTGATTTATCCATTTCGTCTTCGAGTTGAAAGCATTCGGAGTAATCGTGCTGCGAATTGAGAGGTTAAGTTTAAGCAATGAAAGGCCGTGGCATATTGTCGAGTCATTTATTATCGCCAGTGCATGTATTTCACGGGATTTATCCGATCGAATGCATGCGATGTAAAATCTGTTATGTTTTCGGACGATCCGTCGCATTTTTAACAGTCATATTCGCGATCGCGTCGTATTGAAGCAATGGAGTGAAGTTGCCGATTCTATCCTCGAGCTTTTCAATCATTCGCGGAACGTCGGAGATAAAGAATCGATTGCGAATCGAGTGGCATCGTGATGCGTAATTGTTTTTTTTTCCTCCATACTGTTTTCAACCTGCGTAGCACAAATTCCACAAATTCGTACGTCGATACGCGGTGATTAACGATAGAAGTGCCGTTTAAAATATCGTGCGATCATTGGAATCTGATAATTACGTATCGCGCGCGCAGTTATAATTTTGTTTTCGCGAGTGAGTGTTGTGAGTGAGTTCAACGAAAGAATCTGAGAGGAGGAAGAGGCCTAGGAGAGGCATCGGGCAATGGCGGAGCAACCATGAGGTGAGTAACGTATTATTTTATCCACCTGCAACATTAATCATTTCTACTTTCTAAAATCCTTGGAGTATGATCTAACAATCTAACTCTAAAGAGTGAAATCTCTTAAAAATTGCCAATTAAATCATTTCTTTTTTTAACCTTGGCTTAATTGTGTCATTCTTTGTCTAGAATTTTCTAGAATCCACTCCAAAGGTTTTAGAAAGTAACAATTGTGCGTCAATTATTTTTCGAAATTGTAAAGCTCGGCCTTAGGGTCTCTTTCTCCTCGGTTAAGTTAACGAACGATTACGTGGGGTTCATTTATGCCTGTTTCTACTAATGTAGATTTAATTTAATTTTAGTTGAACTTATTTTTTTCTCTTTTTCCAGTTCTAAGAATTATAAAAAGAATGAGAATAAGTTGAACCGGGTTTAAAGTTAATCTACATTTGTAGAAACAGGCATTAAGGCCAATTTCACAACTCATGGTTAACTTTCAATCATGAAATTTAACTTAAAATAAGGATGAAAAAGATCCTCAGGCCTTATTCTATTTGTTTGCAACATTTGTGAGCACATTTCATCCTTGTTGTTTATCAAATGTTTAAAAAAATGAAATGATGCACGCGAGCGTTGCGTACGTTAAATAGAAGACACTCCTAATTCTTATGAATGCTGGAATAATTTATAATATGGACATATTTGTATTTTGTAGATCAACGTAGTTGGTGTAACAACTCCGCTGCTGCGCGTCGTACTGGTGAGTTAAGTTTTATTTTAATTTGAGATAATGAATCAGCGCAGATTTTTATTTCAGATGCATTGAAGATATAGTTTTGTATGTACATACGTGTATATTTTTTAATACATAATAATATAGTAAATATAATATTTTGTAAATCGTAGATTCATTGTCTCGAAGTATAAATGGGTTAGAATGTTAGATCAGAGATTAGATTTAATATAAGATTTTATATAGATTAATATAGAGAAATAATAAATATTTAATATAAAATATAATATACTAAATAATTAATTGTAATATATGAATACTGACGCTAGTAATTTGTTGTACGTACAAACATGTATACAAATAATACATCATTTATTTTCGTATCTTAATATTTGAATGAAATACTAAATTTGTCTGAAATGTGTATAGCATAAATTCATGAACGTAAACAAAAGAATAATGGGAGATATTTTTATCATTAATAAAGTAAGCTTGGTAAAAAATGATAAATATTGTTTCAAAAAACAACATTTATTTCAATAAATTTAATTAAAAAATATTATCTTGTATTACTTTTTGCCAAACATTCTGTACGCAAATAAGATTTTCATGCAATTGAGAATATCATGAAGATATAATATAATAATAAAGTAATTGGGACAATTAAATAGATTGTATTTTTAAATTTTTGGAAAATTTATTTTTTAATAAATAAAAAAACAAAAGAATAAAGATAAAAAATGTAAAAAACTCATGTAAGAGAGCGCGAAATAGCAATGTTTGTTATAAAACTTTTATTTAAATTCTTTTATAGTGTTCATTTATGTTACATATTTTATAAAAAATAAAATTATTGAAACAATTGTGTAGAAAAAATTGTTAATATTTAGTTGTGTTTTTTTAGTTGTATTTTTTTTCTTTTTTTCTAAATATTTATTAAGAATTTGAAATCTGCATTCAATTTATTTCTATTTTTTCAGGATAACATATATTATTTACTGATACAAGAAAGTAATAATTAAAAGTTTTTTTCAATTTTATCAAAAATATTAGACAAAAAAGGCAGGAAAATAGCGTGTATCATATTCCAATTAATTTATTTAAAAAGCATACTGATGATTATTAATTGCATGTAGTTTTGTCCTGATCTTTCATAGCTCATTTATATTTATTATTGATAACTAAATTTTATATGTCGATGCGAGATTCATATATTCATGTACGAATTTACGGACTTATGACATTCCTTTAATAAATGGCGATTTGAACATCAAAGAAACATGTGTTTTTTTACACAATAATAAATCGAGAAGCGATCTCCGAGTATTTAGAGGCTGAAGGATTGGTATATACTAAAACAGTTCTCATATCATAGACTCGTAGAGACTAGTAATCTCGAGGTCAGGCCGATTAAGCAAAAAATGCCGGTATCAGATACGGTCGTCTGCTTTTCCTAGACGTTACCATTAATTCTGCATAAACGAGCTTTTAAGCGATCCATGATATGATTCGCTCGATTTCCCTTATCATCCGCCATGGTTGGTAATCACGGCTACTTCTTTTCCTATTGCAAAATCTTCCTGACTCTCATCTTATAATTACGATGCTTGATGATCACCGTATTTCCGTGTAATCGTTATCTCCATCATGATCGTCCTGTCTCTCTCTCGTTGCCGCTATCGTACCCATCTTCCTTACTGCCTCGTATTATCAAACGATCGCAAATTATCAAAACAGTCCTCATAAGATTGTCACATAGATAGCGAATCTTGGATGAAAACGCGTTTTGCAAGAAATCGAGTGATACGTACATATATATGTTTATGTGAGAAGAGATAATTTTAAAACGTGTCATAGGAATCATAATTATTTAAAAAGACATTTTAGAGGAATAAAGTTGTATTAATTAAAACACTGTCTTTGGCTTTGAATTTAAATATATTATGTAATTTAAGGAGATATATTACATCTATTCAATTAATTTTAGATCGTGTTTCTGTATAATTTAGTTATCGCACATCGTAACATATACATGATAGGTACTTACAACTTGTTATCCACCCATATTCGCTCGTTTAAGGACTAGGTACTTTAAGGGCTTTAAGGTCACTTAGTGCTAACTTTGGTTAAGCAAATTATCTTGTTCTGTCTCTGATGATGGGCCGTTATTTAGAAAATGTTAATTACTATATACGATATTAAGTTGCCATACTTGTTTCAGCATATATAGGTGTACGAAAATTATTGGTGCATCATAAATGCGAGGATGCTTTCGGGTGGAAAAGCTTTTTGTTAGCGTTGATGTGCATGAAGTGTCATTATAATACTTCATTATCACTATGTCGGTTGCGTTAACAAGCCGCGATTGTTCTCGCGATTCGCCGGAACGAGCGTGCGCGCGCGCGCGAAAGTGTTTCACCGCTGTGCGATTAATAATCGGCCCCTCGCACGCGCGATTCCGCGCTGAGTTACAAAAGGCATCAAACCATCGCACGTTTATACAATATGCATGCGCTTTTGCAGACGATGGTGGTCGCGCAGCGTTGCAAATTTAACGCACTATTCGTAACGCTAAGCACTCCCATTGGGTATTCCCTTCGCATCATCGAGCATTTGTTCATTTCGACGAGTTTATCGTCGAATCGCAGCAGCTATACGAGCCGTGAGCTACATTATTATTTCGGAATTAGAGTCGTGCGTGCTTTTATCGTATATTACGGGCGCGGCGGTACAGTTATCTTTCTGCGAGCAATATAACTCACCAGTTTTAATTGCTATTTCCGCCCCGTAACATCATAGCACATCGTGGTTTTCTTCTTCGCTTTTTGAAGTGCAGTATTATCAAGATTCTCTCTCTCTCTCTCTCTCTCTCTCTCTCTCTCTCTTGTGATGCTGTCTTCGTGGCATGCTTAGAATGACTTCATTCATTTTCTATACACGGCCCACGTTCGCGTTTGTCCGGTTTACATGCGTGTGCCCGTCGCGAGAGTTCCACGAGTTTCTGTTCTTCGTTAGAGAAGTCGCTTGAGTGAAAGAGGGTTCAGTGAAGGGTCGGGAGGCCTAGCAGAAGCAGGAATCATGGAACTTTTGCATCGAACACACTACCGGTATTGTTTCGTTCGTACTCGAGAGACAGGAACAAAGCGACGTTGTGAGGTCTTATTCCGTGAGCTCTATTCTAGCCGGCGATAACCCGCGCAGTTCTCCTTCTGGAAAATATCAACCGATTTTATAAGACAAGTCTTGGTGCCATACCGCGAACTCGATAAACTCATATTTTTAAAGCCTGGACCGGAAACGCGAAGTCCACTAAATCGCCAAGAATTTTTCTTTTCTGCACCTTGCTATAAATCCTGATCATTTTCCTTTCCAATATTGACAGAGAATTTTTGAAAAACAATTTATTTTTTTGATATATAATATGTGTTTTTAATGGAAAACGATTGATGCAGAGATATTCTGCACGTATCCTATAATAACGAGAGCTCGTACACCCCTACTATTAGCAAATTAAATTTCGAGTTGCTCGATGTACATGGTGCGATTTGAATATTGACTTCTCATTAAACTTGCCGTTTTCAAACGGCGGCTCCGAATACATTAAACGGGGCATTTATGTTAATAACTGTTAATTGCTGTTATAATCGGAGCAATATGGCTTTTGTATTGTTTTATCGCAAATAATCGGGGATTACGCTTGTGACGATGAACCAGGTTCATCGAATCAAAGATACGACTGTTTTATGCTTTATCGATCGCTCTATTATCATTTCATAAAACTTATGTCGCAACAGATATAATTCAAGAAAATATGATGTAGTAATATAGAGTATCTATAGATGATTCACAGTGCGCATTTAGTGAGAAATGGCCAATAAATGTACGATAATAAAACGCGTTAATCGAAACCCGATACAATAATATTACCGCGTTTATGATGTGCCTTGAGACAAATTAGAAATTGCGTCTTTCATCGTCGAGTATTAAAATCCTTTCTTGATGCGTAGTTTTCTCAAAGCTGTATATTACCATTTTTAATATCGTCTGATCTTAAGACGTTATCTCGAGAGTTCGGCTCTTAAAGATCGGACAAGTGTTGTTATTTGACGGTGATCTTTAGCAGAACCGTTCTGGAGATGGAATAAAATCAATTCATGTGTTCACTCTTGTGTGAACACATTTATGTACGTTAGATGAGCAAGTAATCTAATATCTCTAATTAATGTTAACTTGTAGTATCTCTAATAATTTCAAATTTTTTTCATAGAACTCTAAATGCTTTATTTAAAAAAATAATCAACATTTTTTTCTCTCTCTTTCTCTCTCTTCCTCTTAATGATGTTGCCATGCAATTAAAAGCATCAAAAGAAGAGGCATTTAAATTTCTCAAAACAACATGTGTATAATAGTACCACATGATAGTGTATTATAAAGTAGAGATTATCAAAGATTACAGCGCTTTGAATGAAAGAGGGTCTGACAAAACACTCGTAAATTCTACTCGAAAAAGTTAATAAGCATAACGGAGAAAGTTAATAGCATTTCTTGCTCAATCGGGAAGAAAAACCAGATGCAAACGTATTATAAAGACGCGAGTTTAAAGGATAATGATTCATAATAAAACGGGAAACGCGAGTCTTCGTAACATCGTTTTCAAATCAGATAGCTTTACGCAACAATGTGATTCAGTGACCAGATAAGCGTATTATGATAGTATACATATTGATAATATATGATTAGAGAAGCGCGTTGTAAATTATTTGAATTTAAAAAAATATATAATTCTATTTTTTTTATAAGCATTTGAAATTTGTATCGTTAATCTTTATGTTAAACATTATGTTGAAACAGAGCTAACTTGCTAATAATATAATAATATAATATTGAGCTGAGATGGTAACATTTCTAGCAGTAAAATATTTCTTCAAAATATTCTCAATGCCAACTGGAGATAAAATAAAATCGAAGAGCACGGTCGCTTTATTCGGATACGTACATACATTGACATTTATATATACCTACATGAAATGTCCAGACCATCTCAGTTCGATTATCTGTTCGAGTGGACAAGCGATGTCGCCTATCCTTACCAGACAATCAGTATCGCAATTCTCTCTTTCGGTCGTGTTGCGTGCGTTCCTACGCGTCCGAAAGCGGCGTAAGCAGAACTCGCGAGGAAAACTGCGAAAGTTTATCGGCGTGCGAGTGCACCTTCGTAGCCTGTTGCATCTTCAAGGCGCACATATCGCAAGTCCTGTTACGTTTCGTTGGATTTACAATTTAAATCCAGGCTTGATCACGTTCTGACAAGATGGGTCACTGCACGGTTATCCGTTCGTGGCAAAAGATCCGTGCATGGGCGGAATTTTATTCGTCTGGATAAAAGCGATGCGGAATTATGCGAGATTTTGTTTAGCGTCGTCCGCGATAACTTGATGTACAATATACGCAAATGTGTAATTGGAAGGATGCTCTTTAACCCTCTAGCAACATTATATTTTAGCTCTTCTATCAGAAATAGAGATTTTCGAAAAATAGAGTAAATTTTTTATTGTTCCGGGTTATACAAAAATCTGAAAAAATTTCTGTATACTTGTCAAAGCTTTAATAATGTAGTTTAGTTAGTAGAGTTTTTACTATAATAGTAATCGGATTGTACTTTACTTATTTTTTATAGATTTAGATTTATCTATTAAAATTTACAAACAAAATATCGATGATGTCTTTAAAGATCCCGGTTGCCGGCAGAGGACTAATTTACATATTTTTTCTACATCTCTTCTATCTCGGTAAACAAACGTTTGTTTAATTGATGTAACATCTTTTTTCTGCAATGATTTCCAAAGTGAAATGGAGCGAAAATTATTTTCTTTAAGCTGATAATTTTAACATAATCAAATATATAGATGGAAATTGCTTATTGACTCGAGTAGAAATAGTAAATAGAATCCTCGAACGAGTTTTAATGACGATCACTTTTCGCTGGGACGATCCACTTTCCATCGCGAAAGATACTTTATCATGCAAATTTGCTCTTATAACCAGACTGTCTGTATAAATCTCAACAGCACCTATATCGTAGCCGCGCAAACTTTCAAGGAGAGAAAGAAGCTGCGATGAGTGTATCGATCGAATAGGTTGAGAGAGGCACAGAAACCGATAAGCGGCCGATTGAAAGGGAAAGGCACGATAAAAATTTAAATCCGAACATTACCATTGCTATGGGTTCTGTTACTTTTTTATTTTACTCTAACTGGATCTTTAAATTTATTTAATGGATCATTTATCGATAACGTTTCCTGTATATAAGACCTAATAAAAAAGCATATATATAACTATACCGCATATAGCATACAAGATGAAATTATAATATTAAATTTAAAAGAATTGTTATATGTAAATGATTATAGTATGCATTATACGAGGAAATATTTTTTTCATGTTACGTAACAAAAGACGATAACTAGATACTTTTTCAAAAAAGAATCGTAATACGTAATACATAATTTTAAATGAGCTAATTCGCTCAATGATGCAGTCATCAAGATTGACTGATTGTATGAGGATGCGACTTATTAGTCGAGATCGTGCTAAACAGTAGGTAATTAATGCTGACCGCATTTCCACGGTTTGTCGCGTTTAGTCCGGCTCGTTGTCGGTCGAGAAATGCGCTAATGAAGGTAATTACAGATAAAAGGTCGCGAAACGCCGGTAGGATCTGACCGCTGCGCTGCCGGAATGGCTTTGTTGTCGTGAATCCAACGCGTGATCGATTTCACCACGAGCAAGCAAATCACAATTTGCCGAGCACACCGATCGGCTTTCGCGGAGGAAACGTAAGCCTCTCGTTTAACGAGCAGCCTTAACAAAGGCGGAGAGAGAAATTGCTTTTTCGGTGCGGGGGCAACGAATATATTTCTTTTTCTATCACGTGGGGCGGAAGGAAACGAAAGAGAGAGAGAAGAAGACAAAGCAAGTTTAAGGTTCTCTTCAAAATATGGACCAAGCGCTCGACAAAGATCAAAGTGCTCTTACTTCCAGCTCGGTTGTTGGCGAGAGCGCTTTTTAATTTTCTTTGCTAAGTAGTCAAGCAAACAAGTCGCGGTTTACGAGTGTGCTTATCCCGTTGCTAGCTGACCGCGATTCCTACTTCGTATAAATGAGATTATCAATACCTGCATATATATTAACTTGTTAGAAAGCATCATCTAAATATTCCCAAGACATTTGGTAATTTTATTATTTTTTTATATCTCCTTAATTTTAAATCACAAATGTAACTATATTAAAATTTTGTATTTTCCATAAGGTGACTATATCCAAAGCAAAAAATGTTTTTAAAAATCTTAAAAATTTATTATACTTATCGTTCAATTAATTATTATTTTGCATTTTTATTTGTTTTTTGTTAAGAAGAAAATGAAAAACGTATCTTAACACAGACACGAGATAAAATAATGAAAAAGAAATTAATTATTTTTGTAATTTTGTAAATTGATTACAATAAGTATAATATCTTGTTCTTTTTTGAATTTATTAAGAATGGTTTGTTTTAAAAAATATTGTTAATATATAATGTTATGATATTTGTAATTTATATATTGTAAGAAAAAACTAGTTATCCTTTTTTATAAATGTTATCTAATTTAAACATAGTCTTTTGAAAATACTTTGAAGGATACATATCTGTAGGAATATCTCGATACAATAATATGTTCTCGTATAGAGTATAATTTCATAAGAATTTCAGAATATATCTTTCTCATCGTTATATAACTAACATTTACGATACGCCTGAAGGGTAGTCTGATCTTTTACGTCGCAAAACGAACGCGCGAGGCGGAATCTACGGTTCTCATTCCACAGGTGCCGTCTATGCCAGGCCGTGCTAGGTGACTACTCTCTTTATCGAGGATGAATAATTTCTCTCCAGTGAAGTGCGCCGAATCGATTGAGCCACTGATTTTCCCAATCCCCGGGAATTTCCTCGGGGAAATTAGCCTCATCGGAAGATTCCCATGGTTCACGTCAGGCGAGATCGGTGGATTATGGGGAAAGCTTTAGCGAAGTTTCACTTTCTTCGAATTCTGCGCTCCGAAAGCCCGCTTCTATTACGGCGGAGCTTGTCTTATGCGGATTTTCGTGATGTTATTACTTTATAATTTGCGCGTGGAAGATGCGACTCTCTTTCTTCTTCCAGGGTTCTCGTATTATTTATTTCTGTAACAGCACGGTGACCCGCGTCCAAGGTAAAACCAATCATTTTCAACCTATCCCGATCGGGAATTTTTCGTCGAGTTTGTGAAGTTCCGGGAAAGTTACGCGCACGAATTACTTCTTTTTGACGTCACGGCAGTTTCCGCGGGCTTTCAATTAAACGCCCTTTTAGCGGAGCGTGGCTAACTCGTCTGGAACTTTCCCGGGGAACACATTCGATTCTCATTTAACTTGGTCCCTTTGATTTGGAAATGAATGAGCAATAGTGGCCTTAAACTATTTTCCTCTCATCGAGAGGAGGACGACAAAACGCCGCCGTCACCGCCGCGGCCGTCGCTACCATACGCGGAGGCAGGTGCCACTTTTAGGAATTAATCGAGGGAAAATCGATAGCTGCCGCGGTGTCGTCGTCCCGTCGAGCGATATTTTGTGCGACTGCCGGCATTCAATTAAAATCAAACCGTCACGGAATGGAAAGAGTTACTGACCGTAGCGTACCGGCCGCTTCGACTGTGTGTGAGAGAGAGAGAGGAGAGAAAGAAAGAGGGGAGGGGAGAGAGAGAGAGAGAGATTGAAAAAGAGAGGGGAGGAAAAGGGAGAGAGAGATCAATTAAGCGCGCCGCATTGAAAGGAGATCAACATAGGTACCCGATGGAGCGCGAGGAGAGAAAGTCTATTTCAGAGAATTTCCTTTCCTCAACTTGGGAATTCTTTGCCAGTGCATCTCGCCGGCAATTATCTCTCTTTTAATTGAACGCTTAATGACACTTCGATCGTGCCTTAACGGACTGCGACGTCATATTCCTTTGTAATTCCCCGGCGATAGATCGTTATTAATTTAGATTGCCATTAATTATAAGTCACCGAAGACCCTCATTTTAGACATCGTCATATTTAACATATTATATATACATATATATCTGTTGAAATATTATATTATCTCTGAATATTATATAATGAATATTATATACAATATATAATCGTTTGCGTTTGCAAATATCGCAAAAAATGTTTAAAAAATAAAACTGCTAAGAACATCTAAGCAAGATACAAATTAGTGCGCTGTATATGTATTTTAAATGGATCTTCCAAATTTTACTTGCGTCGCTTTCACAATAAACGTCTCATATCTGTTGGTCGTCACGTTCCACGTCACGTTGGAATCTGCGACAGCGTTAATAATTTATCGTCCAGAACCGTTTTACATCGCGTTTGCCGAGTCCGGAGCATGAATAATTTTCAGGACTGCTGAACGCACCGCGCCCGCGGATTAGCCGGCGAATGTTTTCCACGCTCGAAAAGTCGGCGCGTTTCTGCTGCTGACGCGGCGAGCTCTTGTCGTGGCGCAAAATGGCCACGAAAGTTGGTCAACTGTTGCCAGTTTGACCATGGGACCAGCGACAAACGCGTACAGTTTTGGCTGGGGTTACGTTTGCCATCCGGTGGAAAATTTTCGCGGCCCTGCGCGCATCGGTCGCATGTTGGCGCATATTAATGCGCGCGACGCGTACATTTTCGAGCGGATGCAGCAGCGTTATACAGTACAATATCTTTTAGATCCTACGGTACGAAGTTATCAAATCACGTATAATAAATTCTACGGATAGTACCCTACGCGCCCACTTTACGGTAACCATTTTCCTTCGATTGTTTACGTAACTATGAAAATTACGTTTGCTCCGTTTGATAATATTATAACGACTGTTGTAATTAACAATATTTTGTCGAATACGCGCGCGAGCTAACTTTATCTTGCGATTATTCGTGCACAATTATTATATAACATCACATGTTTATTTAAATATAAAGACTTGAAATATTTGAATGAATTGATAATGAAACGCGAATAGCAGATTTCATTTACATATCTGTGATAAGATGAAGATTACAATGATTGTACGCGCGCTATATTGAAAAGTGAAATAAATAAATAAATTTAACAGTATAAATCTTATGAGAAACATACTTCAGTTTTGCTTAAAGTGATAATATATTTTAAAATTTTTATTATGTTTATTAATTTATCGTTATAATTATATATATATTTTGACTTATAAATATTGAGATATAATAAAAGAAAATTGTTAACAAAATTAATAATTTAAATCGTTTTATTAGTGTATGTTTTTTTAATTTTTCTTTATTATGTCACAATTTTATGTCGAGTTTATTTTACAAATTGTAAGTTTAAAATTAACGCGATTTTTTGAAAGATTGATTTAATTGCTGCATTGAAACTATATCATTAATTAAGTATCATTAATTAGACCGACGCAGCATACATGCATACATGCGTGCACGAGTCATTATCACGAGGAATCTCAAGAGCAACCGCAAATCCGACACGCTCTCTGAAGTCCAGCGTCTAACAAGTGAATCTATAGCGTGTACATATATCAGCGCCTTCACGTGCGCTGTTCAGAGCGGAAATTCGTAACGCTGTAAATCAAACGACGTGTACCGTCGAACAGCACTGTAAACGGTAAATCGATGCACCACGCGGGGACATTAATTGCGAAGTTTTATGGTCGAGACAGGTGGCGAGGGGAAGATTTTGCGGTCTAATTTGTGGTCGACATTGCTATTTTTCATGAATTTATGAAATTTTAAAAATGATTTTTTTTAATGAAAGTCAATTTTATTGTTAACTATCAATTAAATTTTTTACTGACAATCCGACTGCCGACAATCGTTTTTACTGTAAGCATAAAATTGTGCAAACGGTGAATTGTTAAAGGGATAAATTATTTCTATATTTCTGATAGCATCAAAAGCTCTACGGATCGAATTAATACCGATGAAAGCAATCTCGCGCAAATCGTTGCCATTTTTACGGCCAGGTGCGACGACGTACACGCGGCATGAGAGTGGATTTTGATAGAGCATGTCACGAGCAACGAGCAATATCTCCGCGTCTTTCCCGCAGGATGTAAGGTTCCAATAAAAATGCAAATTCTTCAGCGTCACCTCGGGCCGAGTTAGGTAGCACGACAGTCTAACCGACGTATTTACTCATTGGTGTGTAGAGTCGAAAAGAGGAAGGACGATGCGACGAGTGTAGTAGAGCGAGGACAGGAAATAGATTTATGTGGTTATGCATGGAACTCGTATTACATCACTGCGACTTCTCGCATACCATATCCTTACGTTCCCGTTTGGGCATGGAGAAACGAGAAATGGCCGATGTGACTACGCGATTTCCATCTGTGGTATCTGACGCATACGCACACGGCGAATAAAAGTGTTTCGCCCACGCATGCTAGAAAATAGTTTTATATTTCACGGCAAGCTTGGTGAACGGATACTAAATCTCCACTTTGCATGGTCCATTGTGATGTATCGTTAACTTTTCTAGCAAATTATTTTTTGCGTAGAATATTTGTTAGATAAATGTCGCAAAATATCTATTGAAATAGTTTTATATCAATTCGTATTATAGGTAGTATGAAAGCATTTGTTTTGATAAATTTTTTCATCTTTTCGTAACATTAGAAGATTTAAATTTATTGTATTTATCACTATACATACGATATGTAAACGATTATCGGAATCGGCGACCTCGAAACTAAAAGTGCCTATTCCATATTAATTCTAACTTTTCGCGTAATGAAAATGGACTCCCGTTATAGTGGAAAACATTATACAATAAGAAGTTGCGACGTATGTATTTCTCCACGATGCATTAAACGGGGAAAGTTCTCGAATAGGGGGTTCTTGGCGTTGTGCATTATCGCATCTTGTACCTAACATATACAAAAGCAAATTCTCACTATACATTTAACGCTAAACGTGGCTCTCTGGCTCTAAGCCTTTGTTTACATTGAATGCATTACATATTGTGCAGAACTTGAAACTAAACAGCGACCGTCTGGCGAATCGAAATCTTTATTCACTAGACGTAAACCATTAAACTTGAACTGAATAATCATATTTAGCAATATATTCACTGGGAGAATGCATGCCTAATGTTCATTTTTATCAATTTAAATTAATTTTAATCTCCGTTTAATTTATTTTTTGTCTTTTTCTAATTCTTATAACTGGAAGAAGATAAAAAATAAGTTAAACTGATATTAAAAAGTTATATTGGTACAAAAAGTATTTATCTAAAGAAGACATTTAATTCACTTCAGATATCTCTATATTTGTGTATATTTGTAGTATGTAGCGTTTGTTTATTTATTTAAATAATCATCTAATTAATCGAAATTATGACGCGCAATCAATTAATTTTTAAGCTAACATTAATTAAACGAATATTCGAAATTATCGAATAATTAACCGATCGATGACACTGATACTCGTATTCATAATCAGGTCTTATATTTAAGGCTCAGCAGCTAATGAAATAATTCATAGAGTATCTAAAGATAAATTTAAGCCTTAAGTATAAGGTCTAACTATGAATACGGGCATTATTGTTTTCATGCATGCCTTTTTCCCATTTTCACGGAAAATAGGAGATTTCAACTTCTCTTCTATTTTCTTCTGCTAGTTATTTTCTTCTTGTCATCGTTATCGTGCTTTGAGGTCATGGGGTTCTCGTCCGCATATAGCAGAATTCTCAAAAGCTATAACTGCGACGTGCCATATATTAAAACTTGGCTGAATCTTGTTGTACGTCTGATATTCATTCTAACTTTTGTGATCGTAATATTACTGCCACTCTACACACGAGCAGGCACATGTAGCAGTGAATACTCACGTAAGACGCAAGTTATCTCGTAACACTATTCGAAGAATATAATATTCAATCAATGTCTAATTTTTGGAATTTTAGTATTCACTTCAAAGGACTCTTATCATAAATTAATTATTAATATAAATTAATAATTAATAATTAATTATATAACTGAATTTTTTTAAACTTTTATATTTTTGATTTTTTAAATTATTTTTGTTGAAATGTCAGCATACAACTCTCTATAAGCACATATATAAATTTTTATATTTCTTGCGAATTTACATCTTTTGGATATTTTATAAAAATATATTTATCCTATTATTTTTATTCTATAACTTTTACATTGTTATTTATTCTTTTATTTTTTTATTAAAAAAAATTTTCTGTGAGCTCTTTTCGGGACAATTTAATCAATAATCATCTTTCAGTCAATCTGCTTGATTTGATGCTGCGTTTGTAGATATACGTTTGAATCAACCGCGACGACGAATGAAGCGAAAGCATATCGCTACCTCAAGCGTTTCTAATCCGCGCAGAATTTTACGGCCATTACGTAACCGGTATTTTTGTTCACAAACCTTGGTATCAACTTCTTTGGTTATTTTAGGATCAAAAAGTGCGATCCCGCACAAGCGAGAAGTTCCTGCGCATAGATAACGAGTTTCGCACGTAGAAATAGATGAGTGGGATGAAGATTGATAAATGCTTTAAGTTTCTCTGAAAGCGAAAACATTCATTCTTCGGTATTTTTTTCTCGCAATAACTTTGGGATTTATTTCAGAGTATACGTTAAAAAACAATTATTCCTTATTTTCTACTTTTTACGTTTTTCCAACTCAAGTAAGCTCTTTATGTTTTTACAAAACTAAAATTTTAATTATGATGTTTCGGGAAGAATGAGAGAGATCGGAAATGAAGAAAAGAAAAATAAAGTATTAATGTGGAGATGAAAGAAAATTGAAATTTTTTAGTACATCTTTTTATTAGCATAACACGTAACGATTACTTACATAATATTCAAACATCGATAAATATTAGTAATTAAATAACTCTTTAATTACTTTTCTCTCTGTCTCTCAATATTTATATTAAAAATTTTATGCAATTACGGTTAATAGTGTGGTGGATCATTCAATAACCTTCTAATTAAAATAATTTACTACATTGCTTTTTTTGTAAATGTAACATTTAATTATTATTTTCTTACATAATAGTAAAATATGGATTCTTACATAATATTGAAATCTTCCCAATTAAATAAATCCTTATCTTAATTTTATTCATCTTGATTTAAAAAAAACTTTGTACACTTGTATGTCTTAATTATTTCTGATAACGCGGAATTTTTTTTATTTATTTTATTTCTCACGATTTTTTTTAACTTTTGAATGATAAAACATAGTCGGAATACATGCAATCATCTCTATGCAAGGAAATATTTTGTGTTCGATCACGAGCGAGCGACGAGGCCATAATAGCGTTCCTATGCCTCTCTATACTGCCATATTTCGTATTATTTAACGGGTACAGGTTGCATTAATTTAACAGTCGCAGACCTCGATAGGCATTCCTAACGGCGGCATCTAATAGGAGCCGAGATGCAAAGCATTCATAAATTTTACAGTCGAGAGGCCGAAGCTTCCGCGACCCATTAGGCGGTTTGGACCATAGCGGAACGATTGGATTATGATCAAACGGCAGAAAGCAATTTCGCGGTAGGGACCATTTCTCCTAAGTGTGGTATATCCGACCGCGGGAATGTACGGATGCGGGGGGGAGCAGAATAATAATAACAATAATAATAATAATAGGTGCTTAACGAGCGCGTAATCACGCGCGCGTCTGTACGCGAGTACTTTAGCATAATATGAAATTACTGTCTTTTCACGTTACGTATTACATCGTATATTCCAAGTTATATGAAATATTAAGAACGTGCACAGTTCGTATATGTTGAAGCTAAAATGAAATGGCGATCTCAAGTCTTTGTGTATATAATAAAATTTTACTTTTACAAACGCGTATATTTGCAGTTTATTTTAACGCAAAATTCCTTAGATAAAGATGCTATGAGATGTTAACGTTATTATTGCTATTATTGGAAAACCTGGTTTTTTTTTCTGAAATATTGTAAATAGATAATTCTAATTCAATTAATTTAATGTTTTTAATATATAAATTTTATACAACAGTAATATATTAATCATAAAATTTATGCTCAACAATAAATAATGTAGAAATTTTATAGAAAATGTCGCTTTAAAAAGTACTTTAAAGAGCGCTAATTTTTAAAGCGATCATAATCGCTATTAAAAAGAGTACACGATAAAGAATTGATTGAAATTTATACAGTTGCCTATATTATGCCTATATACTTCGACATGAAATAGGTCGTTATTGCATTTAGATAGATCATAGTGTGCAAGCCATTATGATCAATAAAAGATATCTTTTTTTATGTTATTGCCTTTCCGCTCGCACGCGATACATTATTTTTAGAGCCAACTCTCACGTCCGGCGAATTTCATGATTACGACACGATATTATTCTTATTCGGCAATGTAACTATCAAGTGACGATTAAACGTGCATGATGAAATGGCGCGAACGAAAAAAAGAGTGGATAGATTATCCATCCATTAGCATCGACAAGTATCGCCATGAAAAATTGAGCAGCGAACGTGCATGATAGAGTTTCGGTATCGGTATCGATCATCAGTGAAACCAACGCGATATCGGATACGCACGCACGCACGCTGACACATACATATATGTACATACATCTATGTGCATGCACCGGTCGATGGATTTTCTTGTGAAATTGCCTTTGCCGTTTGCAAGGCTAGTTTGCCGAACGGAATCTCATTTAACGACCGATTTCTTCACCTATGGATAGCTTTATTTGCCGACAGCAAAATGCTGTTGCAACAAATAGCCATGTGACGTCCGAGTTAGACAAAGAACGACGATTCGCGAATTGTAGTCGGTAATTGGTGAATAAGATATTATACTGATTGTCCGAGGCTACTTCGTTGATTTTCTCACGAATTGAAATGGCACAGCTGCGGAAGTAGAACAGAGGATCATATATGACGGTAAACTTGCTTTTATTACGTGCGTCATTTTCTTCGTGCCGTTATAGAATAATTCGTACGATTGTATCTCAAATTCGTGAAAAGTAATGCGTTACGATATGTTGTTGAAAATAAAGCTCTGAAAACTGCTATTTTTTTCGTTTCAAAAATTCGATATTTTAAGTTACGAGAGTTAAAATTTGGCCAATAACGAATTGCATTTGAATAGCTGTTTGTCTTTGAATTGCACGTACAATCGAACCTTTTGTCTAGCATCACGTTAGTAATTGCGCTAGCTAAACTAACACCGTTATAAGCACGATTCATACACAAACGTTTGCTTAACCACGATTGAAGGCTTTAAAATGTTTGAAGTTTCAAATATTCCAATTTACAAAAAAAATTTGTAGACGTATTTGTTACCTTTGATATTTTGAGTGTAATTGCTTATCACAAATTTCAAATTATCCTATTTATAAATTAAATACAGTAATTAATATAGTAAATCTATAATAATTGTACATATGCCAATGCTGAAAATTAATTTTAGTATTTGAAACTACGGGAAATTGTCAATATTAATTTGACATATTGGTCTAAGGATTTTACTAAAGCAATGTATTAGAGCGATCAAAATAATGTTCTATAAAAATATTAGACAATCGCAGAAACTTGAATACATCTCTCTCTCTCTCTCTCCCTCTCTCTCTCTCTGTGCAACTTAAAGATAAGACATTCAATAACGAAAATTATATTGTATTATTTATGCGAAAACAATACCTAAATTCCGTATGTCTACCAATCCCAAGATTATATATTTGCATATAGTATATAATCCACAATTGAATTTAATCAAAACTGGATTTCATCACACATAGCGAGCTTCGCATTCTCGCGATTCAACACGAAGGTCATTCGGGGTTCCTGAATTTCTACCTTTCTCGAGATACTTGCCACGAAATTTCATGAGAATTCTCACAGGCAACACAATTTCGTGACTTTCCTCAATCGCTAGTGTTCTCGAATTTGTGGCTTTTCGGTTAACCCGACACACGGCGGAATTTACGCTTTCGATGCTCGAACCGTCGTAAACAAATTGTGACAGATCGTGGAAAGTTCGTTTATGTTCGTAAGATACAATGGGATCAAGTAGTTAGAATAATTTATGCTGTAATGGGAGATGTGGTGGAAAGTTTTGTTGTGAAATCGAAATAGTTGCGGTATGAAGATATCTGCACATAAAATGATAGATGACACTATGTCTCCTAATACTCCTAATTATTTGTTTTGAAGAGCAAGATTATCTAAAACTTTAAAACGTATATAGAAACAAAATATCTTACAAATCTCTATTAATCATATATTTAAATATCATATATTTAAAGTTTCTTAGAGACTTAGAAACTCTATTACGACTGTGTAATATGAATTCTACAGTGTTAAGCAATCTACAAAAGATGCAGAACACGGGTCGCAGGTTGCAAAACTAGAAACTAACCTAACGTATTTTAATTTATAATATGGTTGTAGGACACAGAACGCAGGATACAGAAAGTTGGGTGAACTTCAACTTTCATGTCCTGCGTCTTGCGTCCTATGTATTGTGGTCTGCGACCTATTACAATCTGAAATACGTTTCACTTGTAACCTGCGCTCATGAAATCGCGTAACCGCGAATCGATAATGCGTGGTAACTTCATGATTTAAAGAGATTCTGCGATTTACCTTGATGAAACGGTTAAGTAATTTACAAAGACATTTACGCGAGGTCACGATCTATGATTCCGGATAGAGCGGTCTGATTAAATCCAGGACGGACGTGAATCACTGAACGGATCTCCGTTAGCGAACCGTCCTTCCGCATTAGATGTAATTAGTCGTACTCGTCGATGGACTTTATCACGCAGAAAAGGACAAACAACAAACGTTCAAGTAATTATAATTCTGTCAATGAGACTTTCATCTTCACAAACATGTAACATATCCTACATTGTAACGAAATTATGCAAATTAATAACTTTTAAATTATTATGCAAGTCTTATAAAATCTTTACGTAGTATATTTATAAAAATAATATTGAGGTTAAAAATAATTTTTTAGGGAAATTTGATATGCGCCAAATTTCAGAATAATGGAACACTTTTATTGGAAACTTTTTTATTATGAGTTTAAAATGTTGTATATTGTGTATACGTTCAAATTAATTTTCTAAATAAAAGTGGCAATAAAAATAAAATAACTAGCATTTATTTATACTTTCACACATACACACAAATTAATAATGTTTTTTATTGAACATCATATCCAATTTGATATTTCTAATTTTTCAGAGATTTTCTGTCGTATACTGTATTCTGTGCAATAAAACTTGCTATGAAAATATTATGATATATAAAATGTGGGAATTATTGTCATGCGTGGTCTCTGACAAAAATTTGCTCTTATCATATTTCATGAATAACATTCATTATGGTCCCACAGCTGATGTCAGAGCTGACGTGTGCACAAAGTCAAGACAGAGATAGTCGGCTATCAGATATTTCGGTATGATATTCGATTTCAGCTTTCATGCACATTTTTCGTACGATAAGCAACAAACGAACATCGCTGGACAAGCGTAACTTAATCAGAGTAAATTACCAGTATTTTGTTTTCAAAGGACTTTGTACCCAGATTTCCTAAAGACTTTGTACCGGTTAATGTTACACTCGTGATTCATATAAATATCCAAACAGTCGTTCTATTATTAACTAATTAATAATAGAGTAGTAAAATAAATATTAAGTATGTCACATTACAAATTAATTCGACTGAAAAAAATTTTAACTATAATAAAACCTGCTTGAAAATAACGACTCGGAAAATAATATTTGTGTTTTGATATTATGAAGTAAAAATAGATTTAAGAATGTTGATTAAATATAACTAACATATATTAATTATTAAATTGAAAAGCAAGCATCACTCTGTGATATAATTGATAAAAGAAATTTATTTTTGATAATATGAGGTTACTATCAGTTTCTCGAAGCGATGACTATTTTCATACACAATTCGTAGTTTTCTTCGGAAACGATCCGCGCGATGTTTTCATATTTGTGGTATACATTCGCGTATTCGGGATTATGACGCACAATGAACACGATGATGACAAGAACTGTAGAAGAGTGGAACGGAAATGCGGCATGCCGCACCCGCGGAAAGTCGGCTCCCGACTTTCATTCCAATGGAACTTTCATGAACTCTGCGAGTGGTATGTAACGAGAACTTAAGCCAGTGGCGTAGAATCATTTTCCCATTCTTGGTCGACGTGAAGCTTCGGAGAAGTTATTAATCTACTAACTACTGTCATTACGCATTTTAGAAAATCAAATAATTTGATTTCTTTAAAATAGTTTAGTTTCAATTAAGTACAGTGAGATGTAGTTTCCAATTACATAAAGTGCATAATGGATCTCTTAATGATGGCTGCAGCCAACGAACTTGCAAAATTGATAGAGAAATTAGATGCAAAAGTTCCTATAGAAATATTCTAATATTGCTACATATACGTTTATGAAGCAGATATATTTATTATATTTTATTTATTGCTATTTTTTAAATATGAGTAAAATCATGCATCTAATTATACAAATGATACAGTTTACATATGTTGTTATTAACAGTACAATTGTTATGTGTATGCAGCTGATTTTTTATATCATTCCATTTTCCATTTGTAATCAAGATAAAAATGTTGTATCAATATAATTAGTGCTATATGTAATTTACTATGAAAATTATATATAAAATTATATAGGTAAACATAAACGAAATTTTTTTCAAAAAAGAGAAAATGAATCTAGATGTCATTGAATTTATATAGTAAAATATATTATACTGACTGTAGTAAATGGGGGTTATAGGAAACATTATCGCTATGTTACCATTATATATATATATATATACGTCCCTTACATCGACGCCTTTGAGTTACACAAGTGTAAGCGCGACATATGCGCTATGCTTTTTCGTCGGTTTTCTGGACTCCTTCTCGGCTTCTCTATGGAACTTTAAAACTTTAATCTCGACGTGGTCAGCGCCCGAAGATAATGCAACAATGGAACCGTCGAGTTGAAGACGGATGCACCCGGAAAGCCCGGGAAATCATGATTTCGCAACGCGCCGCACGTTGACGTACTGTAACGAGATTCGCCGGCCTGTGTTACGAGGTAAACAATCCCTCGTGTGTACCATGCTACGCTTAAAATTGAATTTTTTATTTCGAAGAGCGGGCGAGACATGAGTGCTGTTTCAGCAAAAATATCGCGCTCACAAACAGCACGTCACGCTCTCTGCCTGACTTCAAGAGACTCAGAGCGAACGTTTCCGAACGGCTGGAATACCCGAATGGGTCGAATTATCGTATAGCAGGATACATCGTACATTGCATATTTGAGCGAAAATTGTAACGTTAATGAGAAATTCGTTTTCCACGTGCTTTAATATGTTCGCTGACGGAGATAGCGTGTGATACGTTATCGCACGTTCACGCTTGATGTGCTAGGTCATGAATTTTAATTTAACATTTTCGTATTCTGCACGCGTCGCCGTATGTCGAACCAAACTGATTAACTGAAAATGAGAGCACTTATCCGAAACAGCTATTAATATTGAAAAATAATTTAAATCGTATTTATAATGGAAAATTGAATATAATAATTGTTAGTAAATTTTATTACAGAGCTATATATATTTTTTGATATATATATATATATATTCAATATTCTTTATTACCAAATATTATAAATTAAATTTCATATTTTTGAATTTTTTCAATTATTTCTTTGAAAATATGTTTAAGACTTCTTTAGATTTTACGAAAGAGATGCATTTATGTATTACTCAAGTAAGAATTTTTACTTTCTGTTACGTTGAAAAACAAACCGTGTGCCTATAAATTTCTAGCTTTCAAACATTTATAGAATCTTTTGACAATAATTCGTGAGGTATGAATGTACACGCAAATCGCATCTGTCATGATTTTCGTAACGACATGTTTAGATAAAGATAAAAATGATATGCTTGGCATTTCCGTTTAATGCAACTCAAATAAGGCGATGACGTATATGTATATTTGGGGAAAGCATGTATATTTGTGCCGGATTTACAAGTGTTATTTCGCAAATGGATATATAATCTCTTCGTAAACTAATCTGTGGGCAAAATCAGAGAAATTGTATAATCTTTTGAAATTTTTCCGAGTTTTTTTTGGAAAACCGCTAGAGGGGTTTTACCTATAAATTTAGAAATTGTCAATTGTTGTTATTTTAAATTGAAAACATTTTAAGACGAATTTCTATAAATATATCGATCGTACTTTAAGATTTATATCTTAAATTGAACTTCTCAATCTTAATTTATTAGGTGAATTCGAAATAAACGAGTAGGTGTGTTGATGAAAGTTAATGCAATACAAATATATTGACATGATTATTTTATCAAATTCAAGACAATACATAATTAATAATTTTAAACTGCGATTATCTATTATTACGAGAATTTTATAAAATCAGTATAAATTACACATGTGTCCCCGAACTAACGAAATGATTCTTCTTTCTTTACTCTTGGATACTGCGATTATCTTTATGGCATTGTTTACGTAACCCATTTTAGCTTTCATTTTAAATTATTCTTAGTTTAAAACGGTAAACAAAAATGAGTGGCCTAAATTTACTTTGACATGTGCATTCATTGATACAACGCGTATCAAGTATTACGCATTACAATCTCCTATCCAAACGAAGTGGAATGGCGTTTCTTTCTTCGATGAAAATCTTCGCGACGCATATTACGCACGTGTACGCACGCGTATGTACGCACTTGAGCATACGTTGAGAGCCTTAATGAAGCCTCTCACGAGGAGTTATAACGAAGATACTTCGGCCGCGATCTATTCATAGAATGATGAGAGCAACGTGGCGTCAATGAGACAACAGTGGCAGCAGCTGTGTCGTCTAGAGAGCTTTGTTAAATTATACTGTGTTCTCGTCAGCCAGAGCCCGTCAAGTCCACGTTGACAGACACGAGGATGTAACGGGTGATGCGATAAATACGCATACGTTGTCATTGATATTCAGTCAGGTTCGAAAAGCTTTGTCTTAGACTATACTAAAGACTAACATAATACTGTTCACATTAATGTTAAATATATATAATAATTTATTATTCATAATTTTTATTTTTAAAATTATTAGTTTTTAGTAAATTAATAATTTATTAAAAACTTTGACTCCAAAAAATATATATACTAATGCATACTGAAGTAATGGATTACATTACGTTCAATAATATCGATGTGACAATTTTTTAAATAGAAAATTTACAATTTTTTTGATCAATTTGTGCGATCGAGTGAGCAATTAATTTCTATGGAGGCCTCCATGTAGGAATATTGCGCAACTAAGGGAACTGCATGTTGCGCATATCGATCCTGTAGCAGCGCTACATCCTCGTCCCTTTCCGTAATTCTACGTTTTTCCTTTTCTCTCCTTCTCGTTCCTCTTCCCTCGTAGGCTTTCGTTACGCACCACGAGCACAAAATCGTGTCGAGACTCACCGTGAAAATGGACCATGGAGTAAGGTTGGTTACGAAGTCCCTGGGTCACCTGAGCTTTGACTAGCGAGCGTTACAAGGGTGGATTTGTATACTCGCTCGTAATTAAATAATTTCTCTCTTTTGATTTTTTAACGAGCTGATTACCGCGAATGAGAAGAAAAAAAGAATCGATAGAAAAGGACGAGTTAATACAAAGTAAAAAAGAATTGAATGGCGTATTCAAGAACGGTGAATTATCAATTAGTTAAAATGCTAACAAAAGTTGACTTTAAATCTTAAAAAAAAGATTTTGATAGTGATATATAGAGTAGACATAAGAAATGATTATTTATGATTTATGCAATATCGCAATACTGCGGTAAAGGAATGTAAAGAAAGACGATGGGTGTATTATTATAACTTAAAGGAAGGTGGAAAGGTATAAGAGGAGATTGAAAGGCGAAGACAGATATACAAAAAAGAATGATGAAAGAGAAACTTCAACGCATTTTCTTATGACAAGCTCGATTTCTACCCATTCATTTTCATTTTCCTTTCTTGCTCATTCATTTTCATCTTCCGCAAACAAGACACAGGATTGACAGTTTTTCCCGATGAACCGAACTGCGGTAAATTTCGATCGCGAAATTTTTAAGCGGCAAGGGAAAAAATGGGAAAAAGAGAACGAAACGAGCTGCAGGTCTAACTAAAATTTTGAACCATATGAGGTTGCACGATGTTGTGCAACAGTTGCGCACGTAGGTCAGTTCTATTACGTTTTGGGGTCATATCAGATCGAACGCGTCTAATTGTCGCAGATTATCGTATGCACTTAATGCACTTCTCACGTTTAAAAATTATGATATTTTAATGACCGTAAAAGATTATGCAAAAATTATGATTTTATCATGAAATCATAATTTTTGCATAATCTTTTATAATTTGCAAATTATTTTCAAATTATTATGTGTTTATGAATACATTTTTTTACGTTTAAGGATTTGGTTCATTTTCAATCCTTTAGAAACGTTTCGATGACATAATCATAAAATACTCTCTAACAGCATGATTACCTGTTTACTTCTCAAGCTTGTAAATTTTCGTTTTATTTGATAAGGTTCAGTCACACATTTCGGACGCAAATTATTTTGAAACCAGCAATTATTTTTACGGTGTTAACAATGATATTAATCTCAGGATTGTTAAAAAAATATAAAAAAGTAACCCGATACTTCGCGCATATTTCCACGCAGCGGCATAATTATTCTCACGATAATTACGGCTGCAGATAACACACAGCTTGATACGCGTAATTTCGCGCGAGTAAATGACTCGAATGGCTATCAAGCATAAAGTCTTGCTTTCCCGCTTCGCTCCCCGAACTTTTTGTGCCACGTAAATCCAGTCGCGCATATCGATGCAGCATTTTCATTCGTTCGTTTAGAATGTTGTATTATTGAAACCAAGTATACCGGATTCCGAGAAATCCAATAGCATTATCCCGCATAGGGATGTAATTACCGCTTTTTCCGTAGGTGCCTTTGTTCGTCGGCATCGCGTCGCAAAGAGAGAGAAAAAAAAGAAGGGAGAAAAACGAGGATACCTAGGGCTGACGTCTCCGGATGGTTGCGGTTTTTAAACACCGCATATCGACGCTAATGGCTCGTCCGTTTCAACGCCGAACGTGCGTTTACCGCCGCATTCTCTCCCGCAATCTATGCGGACGTCGGAGAGGAAAAAAAAAAGGAGAGACGGCGGGCGCGCGGAAATACGTACGATTTTATCGTTTTGACGCTCATACATATTCATCGCGCGGCGACGTTACATATCTCTTTTCGTAAGGCCCATGTGTTTGATGCTCGCCACGACGACGCGACGGATGCGCAAAACGTCATGCCATGACACCGCAACTGGTGGCGGCATTAATTACTTCCCGTTTCGTGTGATACTGCCAAGATCACGCGAGATATTCCCCTTCCGAAAAAGAGAGATTTCGCGCGCTCATTAAGAACAACTTTGTGGCGCGAGATGAGTGCCGTGGTGTTTTTCTTCTCTTTCGCATATCTCTACGGCAGATAGCCGGTCGTGTAATTTACATACATTCCTGGTCGAATAAACAACTCGTTTCAGTGAGCCAAGTATTGAACTCTGTGAAGGATTTCGCGATCTGGCTTTTTCGATTCAACACGATTCAACGCGTCACGATTATTATTCTTGCACGCGACGATTGCGGAACATGTAAACGTGTCTTATATATGTATAGATAGAAAGAAAGAGACGCCCGCAGAGGTGCATGAAATCTATGTTGCGCACGAAATCTCTCTCTTCCTACCTCTTCGTTTCTCCTTCCTTTGTTGCTTCCTACACGTAGTTTCTGCTCGCGGGATTAAGTTACGGAGCTCGTAAACACACGCAGATACGGGCGCAATTACCGTTGGCAGCGGGAAGTCATACCAAGCGTTTATTTTACGAGCGCCGTACTCAGCGCCCCGGACCTCGAATATCGAGTGAAATCGCTTCTATGTCAATTACGAATTCGCATCTCGCCCGTCCGGACGCCGTTCCGCCAAGCGGAGGATTCTCAGCACGTTGTCCGCCGAGCTGTTATTTCGGCAGTCCCGAAAGTGACTTCCACTTCGACGAGTTCCTGCGCATTTCAATGGGTACTTCCCGTACCCGGCGAAAGTTCGCGCACTGCGGTCCAAGGAAATCCCGCATGCGAGTATATCTAGGGCAGAAAGATCCGAGATGCACCATTGCGATCTATTATGGGCGTTTTCCAGCAAGGACACAGTGTAACGCAGTGAATTATTTCATCCTTGTTTAACGTTGGCAAACAACGAAGATGTAATGATTCACCGTGTTACGCTGTGTTCTTGTTGGAAAATGCTCTATATTAGTGACAAATTAGCTTGTCTATGAACTATGGAAGTTTCGCTATAAAATCGGAGTGAGTAAATCTTAAAATAAGACTAATAGACTATTATTCATAAGATACACACACCACACATATATATATGTATATATACACACATATATATATATATATATATATATATAGAGAGAGAGAGAGATCATCTTGATAAATTTTCTAAAATTATGTGAAAAGTTTTGATTGTAAGATGATCATAGCCAATACATATTTTGGAATAATGGGAGTAATTTATAATATTTTAATAAAAAATAAAACAGATCTAGCGAAAAAGATATATATCTTGCGAATTTATGAAGATTTTTTAAAAATAGCATCACTTATGCGTGAATGAAAATCGTCCTAGTTAATTAGAATTGTCCTAGTTAATTAAAAAATATTTATTAATTACAAATGTATTGATTAATTTTTTAATCAAGAGAAATTCATTTGAATTTTATCACTAATTTCATTAATAGTTTTAGATGAAAATTTGTTCAGTTAAAATTTTTAAGACTGATATATCCAGGTAGTATTCATATAGCAATAAATTACAAACAATATTTATGCGTTATGTCTATGATTTAGTGAAAAGATGGAGTTTTACAAGTCAAATTCCGACAATTTACCTGGATTGGATTTATTTTGCGTCTATGCATTTTCTTTATATCGGTTCGTTAAATGTGGATGCAACGTTATATAATAGAATTTTTATGATATGACGCGTATAACAGTCAATTCGCTATTCTGAAAGATCATTTTGCGATGAAAAGTGCAATCAACTTACATGTAATTAACAAGTTTTATGATTCGCTGTTCTTAAACGCAAATGTAAATAGAAAGTGTGAAAAGAAGATTGTTTATACGAAAGTTATTATTGCTCGTGAAAGCGACCGTATTTTTGCGTATATTTAAAAATTAATTAATCATGTTAATATTTTGTACATATGTGTGTAATATAAATGTTAACATCCTTGTAAAATCTTTCAAACATTTTTCAAAAAGTAAAATCTGCATATTAGTAGAAAGATCGCTATATTTATTAATTTTTCATCATAAAATAAATAATCTGAAAATATTATTGAGTTGAAAGACTGTTTTTGAATTATCATTAGTTTACAATTCCGTAATGACGATAATGATGATAATTTTTTACAATAATAATTTGGATAATAAACCACGTAACAAGATACACATTACGATTATTCTCACGGAAACGTTACTTGTGAGTTATACATTTATATACTCTCGTTAGTCGAATTGGATCGATGTCGCGCATTTCTCTGGAATAAAACACATCCCTCGTCCCGCCGTAGGCCCGACTCATTTACATATCGTGTTTTGATCGGGCGCGTATCGATTTTCGAGCATAAACAGAATGCGGAGAACGTAGCCTATTCCCTGCCCATTCACCGTGACCATAGATGTACGGACGTGTACGTACGTACTCCTCGACATCTAACCTTGGACGGGGAAGCTTTCCATTGCGCAGTAGGGCACGCATTCCTTCGTATGCCCGACTGGTATGTCGAGGTGAGCAGCGGCATGCAACGGCATCCAATATTCGCCGATAGGTCGCGGTTACGACCCCGCGAATTCCGGCTGCTGCATACCGCGTCGCGGACTGCACCGGCCGGTGCCGGTTTTAAGAGTGCACCGTGGGCCACCGCTTCGAAATCGGATACGTGATTCTATTCTCCCTTCGTCTCTCTCCACCCCCTTTTCTCTCCCTATCTAACTCTACTATCGTTCCTCCGTCGCATCGAGAGCATTCAAGAAGAATCGGAATTCATTCCTCGCCTTCAGCGCGTTCCATCCGCATTACACTCCACTATCGCTATTGCGATGAAATTGCGAAAATGGATTTTTCTTCAAACAGATTAAGTAATAAAATTTTGTATTTTAACAATATTTATAAGAGAACTTTATATTGCTTCTATGCTTATTTTATACAATATGAAGTAATTACAGGAATGAAAGTATTTTGTGTTGACATTTTAAAAATTGTGTTTAGAATTTTTTAATACTTTAGTATTTTTTTTTTATTATATTTTAAAATATTATTTTTAATTTGCATGATATTCTTCTCATATTTTCTGCATATTTTCTCGACTTTCCTCTTCATTTGTGCATCAGATGGCGCGCTTAGATATCGCAATAAAACATTTACGGCCAGTGACGTGCGTTTTACGCATCCCCGACGCCCCGCAAAGGAACGAAGGAAGTGTCGGTACCGCTCGTATGCATACATATTCATGTACATTGAGCCTTTTAGCGTTCTTAGTGCCTTGAGGTTCGTCCTAAAGTACGTGAACTCGGACAGTTATTACCCGCGCTAAAAACGCGCAGCATGCAGTATGCAGACGGGCCTAAGCTCGAACGACGATACGGCTCCATTAGGCCTCCGCGTGAGGGATAAAACTTATTCCCATAAACTCTTGAAACGTACTCGTAAATATCCCTTTCTCGCTCATCATCGCCGCGCGGCGATGGAAATTCGCGTTCCGCGAGCGATTAATTAGGCAATTCAGCGTGCTTTATCTATTCTAACGCGCGAGCTATCTGATTTCGAGCATCATAATTTCTAACCATAATATCTCGTGCATATGAATTAATGCGTAAATGCACACGTGCTACAATACTCGAAATAAAAAGTGGTCATTTAGTATTTTAGTAAAATTGATTATGCGCGTTGCTAGATTCTATAATGCAATACAGATTTCTACTCAGAGGTAATTTAGATTCTTTATTTTATTTCGAAAATTTACAATTCTCATTAATTTTATTTATTGCGCATCTACCAGATGCGTGTAAACATATTAGATAATATTTCTGATTTTGATGCAATTATGAAATGATTAAGAAATTATCTCTCTCTAAATTTCATGGAGTGAAATCTTACTCGCGTTATCATCCTGTAATATACTAGAACTATCTCGTATCATTTATGAAGCCGTTGTACTTTTATTTTTTTTCGATTTTCCTTCCATCGTTATATCTTTCCTCTTTTCTGTTCTTTTTATCTACAGTATTGACGTTTCTCTACCTGCACCTTTTCCTTTGTCTGCATACATCATTTACGTGATCAGCAATCAAAATATATGTATGTCATATACAGGGTGGATATTAAATACTCTAAAGAATTTAAGGAAATTTCTCACACAAAATTCAAGATGACACAAACTTTATATATCCGAAACAGTTTAGTCTCAAAGATACAGAGTGTCAAAATTGAAGAAAAAATTTTGTTTTTTCCCAATTATTTTCTTGTATTGATGTGAGGAATCATTCTTTAAAATCTTTTGAAGTACTTAGTATTCACTCTGTATATTGCTATTATAATATAATATTTTCCATTAAGTTTATATTTTGTGTGTTCGTTCTTTAACAATCGTTAGTTGTTCTTTCAACTTTCTTCAGTCTAAATTCCATTTTATTTATCACGTATTTTGATCGTATCGTTCTTACGGGTTTTTGCTCGGAACATAATTAAGTGCCTATCTAACTATCTCGCCCTCACGAATTTCACCACTCACGTTCTCCCTCGGCAGTCGGATGGTCACAAAAGCGAGAGCCCGGCCGTGTCTGATAATGAAACGATTTCGCATTTCGTCGCGCTGTGCAAGACGAGAAGAGAGAGAGGGGGAGGGAGGAGAGGGAGAGAGAGAGAGAGAGAGAGAGAGAGAGAGAGAGAGAGAGAGAGAGAGAGAGAGAGAGAAAGCGTGAATTGTGCACGCTTTGGCACAGGAGTAACTTTGCAACACTCGACGACATAGAACGGCCGCCGAGACCGCGAGAATCCACGGACAATTAAACCGTGCTGTCGTAAAAACTCCCGTTATAACGCTCTCGTCTTCCTCTTTTCCTCTCTCAACGGTTGCTTACTACGCCGTTTCTCTTTTCGCGCGTGATTCTTTCTATTGGCGCAGTTCCATCTGCGTTTCTCTTATATCTATATTCAAAGGCAATATATATGCTCGTGCTATACTCATTGCGAATACTTCTTAGTTTCCTACGTTTCCAAACAATGAATAGACAATGACTATATGTCACGCGACAATCGGCTAGTCTGATTGTTATCACCGTTTAAACCTTTTGCGCTTACAAAGAAATACAGGCCAACTTATTCGATATTGCATATTTATTGAACATCAAATCTCCAAATTACCGTTGAAATTAATTAATTTCTAGTAACGTATAAGAGATTTTTTTTTTGTATAAGATTCTTATTTTAATTCGTATTTATGTACTCTTTTCATTTAAAAATGAAAAGCACAAATTTTTTGGATCAAATTTATCTTTTGGATATTCTAATAAAATTTTAGAAACAGCAGTTTACTGAAAAGCTTTCACAATCAATTATAAACATCGCGATACATTCTACACACGAGCAATAAAGAAATTTTAGTTATTCGAAGAATGAAGCTACGCATAATTTTCATAAGCGATGAAAATTGAATAATACAGTCGAGGGTTAGATTAACCCGGCATGGGGCGTGCGAGAAGAAAATAACAGGCTGACAATCTTATCTCTGAGAACTTGTGGACGGGTTGTAATTACACGGTAACATATGCCGTGGTACGTAATAAATAAGCATTTATCACCTTATCGTGGCATAGTGTAGCCTTCGTTCTATATTATCTCCTTAGTAGTGAGTTTATAAGAACTTCCCTTCCCCTTAGAATGCCTATCGACGCATTGCATGAATTAAATATCTTACTCAAGCATAGCAATAGTGCTACTGAATGTTACTTGAAATAATTAAAAGATATGTGAATTATACATAATATTTGATAAAATCTTTGTTAAGAAGCAAATACAATTTGACGAGGAAACCTACAACTGAAAGGAAATAGTCTTTAATACATTCTGTATTAAGCGAAGTAAGAATGCTTTGAAGAGTTACTTCGAAAGAAGTGAAATCAGGCAGAAGAAATAACTCGTGTTGCAAGATCCTTATTCGGTGACTCTCGCAAAAGTTTCGAGAAAGGAGATGCACGGGTCCCTTGTGGATTCTCTTGTGACGATCAGACTGTACGTATCTAATCATGGCCTATAAATAGCCACGTCGAGTTTAACCATGGTCGATCCGATGGTAATGCGAACCCGTGGGATGTCGATTGTCTTTCTCGCTCTCATTTCGTCTCTCTCTTCTCTCCTGATACTTTGATCCCTTGTTACTGTCCCTTTCTTATCGCGAGTTTAGTACATTTAATATTAAATATTCTTATAGTAATAATCTTTAACTTATTTGTTGTTATGTGATATTTTGTATCATAATAATTATTAATTATATCAATAATAATGTTAATAATAATTTGATTACTTCCTCTCTTTGCTTTTTTTTCTATTTTATTGTGTCCCATAATATCACTATCCCTTGAAAAAGTACTATAAAAGAAGTATATAAATAGACTTACTTCCATCTAGAGTTAGAACTTGGAACTATATCTGGTTCTGGAACTATATCTTAAAATGAACTAAAAGAATAAGTTAAAAATAGAAAGTAAATGTAAGAAGTCAACGTACACTGCGTGAAAATAAAACATAAGAAATATAAGAAAGATATTTCTTTAAATATTTTTTAAATTTTCACATTATTTCACAATCAGACTAATTGTAACATTGAAATACTTTTGTGTATATATATATATAAAATAATCCGTTTGATTATTTTTTAATTGTACGTTGGTATGGTAACGTTACATTTTACTTTTCATTTCTTGTGTTTTAATATTCTATGTACTTAGCTCTTTATTAATTAACTAAGTTTATCAATTAAACTTATATTACGTTACAATCTACTGAATTCCACATATCTACTATTATTCTTATACACGTATTTATGTTACTTATTCGGCTCTTATTCCTTTCGTTTATATCTCATCGTAAAATACTATTCACTAGGATGGCATATGAAGAGTATCACGTAGGAGGATTTCTCCAAGTCTCGTTTTTGCAGAGCACTTAAGACAGTCGTTAACTTCATATAAACGGACGAACCGTAATAGTCTGATTCGCTTCTTACAAGTGACCTTTCCAACCAATGCCGTTAGCTCGACCTTAAAGGGGTATTAAGTCTCGAGTTCTTGTATTATTTCTTGCAAATTTAAAAAAATATCAAATTTATATTTATTAAATAAGTAAAATAAAGCATATACTAATAAAACAATAGAATAAATTTGATAGATATTCAATTGAAAGGGATTATGAAATATGGATTTTCTCTTAATTTATTTTAGTTTTTTATATTTAAATTTTGTAAGCTTTGCTAGCAGATTAATATAGTTGAAGCGAAATCTGTCAAAGTAATATGAAACAAGTATATTATGAAAAAAAGATATTTCCACGTAAAATTAATTTTTATATGTGAAATTCATTCTAAAATTGAATCAACCGTTTTTCATTAATTTAGTTACACAGGCTGATGAATGATATATGATGAAAGATTAACGATCGACTTAACTTGGGAATAAATTGCATGCATTTTTCAGGCAGAATAATCGACCGGATTTATTTATTTTATTGGCTGTAAAATCACTATCACTATATTATAAGTGATGTGTGGACTTTATATTTCGCAGCGGCTGCTTTCTGTCTTTCTCTCGTTGTCGACTTGCTGCACATTTCGAAATGTCGTGGCGTTTGAAGTAACACGCCGCGATATTTCACGAACACGTGCTTCCGGCGGCGTTGCCCGAAATTCGCGACGTTTCGTCTGTTTCGCCGACCCGTTCTCGGCGAGACAAATCGACCTCGAAATGAAACGCCTGTCGTCGATTTGATTTACACCCCCGCTGGCGTACCGACATTCATTATTTATGCGTCGACGGATCGAGAATTATTGAACCGCAGAGTGTAAAAAATACCCGGCGACCTTTCGAAGTGAAGAGCTGAATATATCGGAGTTCTCGTCGCCATTTACTTTTACCGGTAGAATGCATGATTGTGACTTGTTAAAATTTTTCTCGTCTCGTTCACCTACTCTATTATATTATGTCTCAGTTATGTTTATCTTTTAAATCGCGAAGATATCTCATAAGCTACGGTTTTAAGTACAGATTATTCCATGTGAATAAGTTTTAAATAATAGCGATTTAGTACGAACGCATTAAGATGCATTGTGCTATCTTTAATGTTAAACAAGTTACTTTGAATTAAACATTGAGAAATTATAAAACAATACGAAAAAATCAAAATTAGTCGTAGATATAAATTTAATTTTTATATTTATTAGTAACTGATAATATATTACTTATTTATATAGCCACATAAAGTAATGTAATTATATTATCATAAATGTACTTCAGGTATTGTTTTGTTTTCTTGTTATAATTCTAAATGAAAATGAAAAGTTATTTACTGAAATTAGCAGTCACTCATTAGTGTTTATACTAATTTTATAAAAATATGTTTTTTTGATCGATAAATTT
Organism: Acromyrmex echinatior; assembly: GCF_000204515.1. The sequence continues at coordinate 251,274 of NW_011627404.1, forward strand.
GTCTGTTTTTTTACATAGTCCATTTTTTATACAAATTAAAATTACATTCTTTACTCTTTTAAAAGTGGAGAAAAATATTTTTGTTTGACAAAGAAATTGAATGATTTAACAACATTTCTTAACGAGCTGACTAGCTCGTCATTGAAGATGCATCTATTTTCTGTTATCATGAACTTTCGTGTTCCAACACAATCGCACCGAACAGCGTCTCGTTACATCCAAATGCACATACCTTTAGGGACGAGAAAAAGATCTAGAAAATAAGAAAAAAAAACAGAGCGTCTCTTACATCCGGGGAGTTGTAGTCATAGTAGTGAAGGAGAGATGCGTTCCCATCGGGAATCGATATCGCTTATCAAAGGCGAAACCGGAACCGGCACGCCCGTCGCGAAGGCAGATACGCGCGCACGCATTCAAAGGCAGAGGAAATTCATGCCTGTTCCCTGCAGACGGAGGCAAGCTTACGACGTTCCATCTACGGTATCGCGCGGCTCGTACCCGCCGATCTCCCTCTCTGTCTCCTTATCCACCTTCCCGTTCTCTCTTCGCTCGCCCGCTCGAGCGCCGATCATTCCTCCCCGTTTCTGTCTGCGGATGGAGAGCCGCTTTCTAAGAGTTACGCAACCCAGCATTGGTCGTCCGCGCGCGCGCGCTGATTATTTTTCCAAGAGCAGCGCGCGGTTTCAGAATTTTTAAATGGCGGTTGAATGAAACCGGTTCTTTGCCCGCCTCTTTCCGTCCCGCTTCGCGTCCATCGTATGAGAGACTGTCTGCCTCCGTTCTGATAGAGCTGGATCCCGACGGCGCTCCAACTCCACGTTTACCGGGATCCCTTTTTCTACCTCCCCCACTTCTCCTCCTCTCTTTCCATCTCTATCCTGTTCTGACCGCAGAAATGTTTGCGATATTCCTTCCTCCTATTCCTCGGCTGCGCAGGACGCTTCCTGGGACATCGTAGTAATGCGGTACCTGCCTCGTCTTTGATTCCTTTGGCAAACCCGTTCGAGCAACGAATACCGATGCTCTTACAAGCCGTAGGAAAGCAAGGGAGGAAAGACTGGCTCCGTAATTGCGAAATTTCGGACGAGAAGACCGGGTAGCTCAGTCGAATTAAAATCCTTTTCCGCTCGTGCGTTTACGTCCCCGCCTTCTTTCTCTCTATTTCTCTTTCTCGCTTCATCGTTGCGATGCTGTGTACGTGGACCCTTTTTTTTTTGCGAGAAAGAAGCGCGCGCATCCGCCTCAGCAATGATCCCTATATCGAGCAGGACCGATCTGGAGGAGCGGTTAACGAGATATAAATAGCGTGATAGCGGGGAGAGTCGGGAAATATATCGTGTCCTTCGCGTACCGTCGGTTGTTACATTTATTTCATCCGCGACCATTTGCTGCTTTTATCGCGTCGATTTCTTGCAGCAACAGATATTAATTGCTGTGAAAGAAATCGCGATGAACATGTATTAAGGACGGCACTCATAGTCAGTATTTCTTCTCCATCTATATTCATATATTGTATCTATTTATATTATCTACAGAGATTTATAGTTTCCGGTTAATTTGAATTGGTCACGCGATTTCTTTATTTCTTAATGTATTTTCTTTAAGATTATATTTCTTAATGCATCTTTGAAATACTACTTTGACAACATCTGCTAATATTTCACGCTGTCGAGGAAGCACTGCTTTCTGAACTCCATTTCGTAGACGACAAGAAGAATGTAATTTTTACATCAAAGAAGCAAGGCGAAGAAAAATGCGGGAAAGCACAAAGAATAGCCGTCACGTAGAAGATTTTCTATTTGTCTTTGTCCATAGCTTTCCGCGAGTAGTTTTCATCTTTCCGAAAGGAAACGAGAATATACGCGTTCACCATCTGGGCCGCGGAACTGTGGCTTGTTTGTAGCAACGAGAATAAGTAGAAGAGGTGCTAAAATATCAAATGCGGTAGGACACGGAGAAAGTAGTGAAGCGAACAGAACCGCCCCCTTTTCTCACATTTTCACAAATTTTGGTTCACGAGCTGGATGCACTTTTTCACGAATTTTATAGATACAATGGCATTCTGATATATGTCTGTAAGCAACTGTAAGAGATAGTGTCATCGTACATATTGGGTGTTCAATCTTCTGAATCTTGATATTTTTGATAGAATAATCCGATAGAAGTTTATGAGAGATATTTTCTTTTATAGATTTCTTTCTGTTAGTATAGTATACACAAAATCAAAACGTATATTGTTATATACGCGAAATATTTAATGACTTCTTTTACGTAGATTTTATTATATTATTTTAGGTAAAAAATCTATAGACAAAAGAGAGACCAGAGAAGTCACTCTAAAAAATTACCATAAAAGAAAAAATATTATATATTTGTCTCTTTTTGATCTTGAAAATATCTCATGAGACTGACGGGATGTACTTGTTTATTGCAAATTCTGAGACACCCTGTAGGTACAAGCGGAATGCTACTTTATATTCGGCATACAGAAAGCCTGGCGAGGAGTTGTTTGACTACGCGGTAGTCGTCGAGAGAATACTGTCTCTTCTCTCACACAGTCGGGCAATAGAGCCATGTCCTATGTACCAGGTGCTTTGGAAGTAAAGTTATTCGTGATATTGCTTGAAGTCTATAAATAAAACGACCTATATGCATCTTTATCATCTTGCTACATATACTCGGACAACAACAATCTACTTTTATAACCCTTTATTAACATGTATGATATTATATTTGCTGTAAGTTATTCAAACGCTCCATATTTATCACAATAAGTGTAAGACAATAAAATAGTAAAATATTTTGTGTAGCATATTCTCTAAAAGCTACTTAATTTTTTTATCTCTAAAGACAAGCGATACGAAATATTGTATTATCAAAAGTAAAGTTAGGTGATATAACTTTGAATAGAATTCTAAACGAAATAAGATTTCAATCTAATTTCCGAAATTCAAGTTTGATTTTTCTTGTTCAGAATCCTTCAATATTCTCCAATGAGAAGGTTACTAAACTTGAACCTCGAAAATTGGATTCCAATTTTATTTTGTTTAGAATTGTACCATGTTCGAAAATCTATCCTATATTATAAATTATAAAATAATATAAAATATTATCAACTAAGATAATAGTTGTTCAAATTGAGAATTAGACAAAAATTGTGAACAATTTTTATATTAAAAGAAACGATAACAGTAGGCAAACTTTCTTTTTACACAGTATATAGGAGCTACTTACGATACCGCTACTGGAATAATAAAAGTTCGACATTCAGGTAATAATATTAATTCTGTTACGTAGCATACCGATTGAAGAATCCTCTTGTAACTTTTTTCGCTTTGTTACATAGGGATTCTTGATGTTCGCTGCAAACTTTTTCCATGCCGTCTCATTATCCCGAGAAATGTCTTAAACATTTCCTGGCGTATTCTTTTCGTTTCACGTTGTAGATGGAAAGTGCAACTTTCCGATGCTGGTACAATGTAATTTCTGATACCTCTAAGAACTTGTCTTTTCGCGTAATCGAATTACGTCGAGAAAAGTCTCGGAATCTATCTCGATGAATATTTCCTTTAACTGTCTAACGTGTGTGAATAACGGCCGTCTCGAGAAAATGCAGAAATCGTAAAACTCTAGACTCACAATTTTTACAACTCTCACAGTAAGATGAAGTACAAAAGAATACAGAAGTTGAATAGAAATATATTTTAACAGAAAGCTCACATTATTTTCACATTATTTATTTTAAAACTTTTGATTCTCATTCTTTAAAACACTTTTACAATTACGAATTATGATGTATATCAATATATTTATATATAAGTTGTAAACCTTTAAAATTCTACCTATATTATTAGAAAATATATAAAAATAAACAATATTATAATAAAAATAATTAAAAATAATGAAATGTAGATTTCTCATATAGAAAATAGAGTTATGGAAATAATATTGAAGATAATCATTCACAATAGAAAGCGCGATGAAAGGTTGGGATGAGAAAGAAGTGAGAAAAACGGAAATAACGATTTTAGTGGTACAGATAAACTGAGCTAATTGGATCATACGGCGGATAAACGATAAAACGTCGGCGAAATCGAAAGAATTGTTCGAAGGCGAGAATACAAAGAAGACAAAGAGATCCTTGATGGAATGGGGGATGGGGTGATACGCGCTTAGCCCGGGAGCTAAAAACGTGCCAGAACAGTCGCAGGTCGGAGAAGGACGAACTCTCGGTGCGGAAAGTGCGAATTTTCCCGCTGCATTGTCGAGTATTGTCAACTGTGGTTAACCTACCTGTTGGAGCACGAAAAAGAACTAGGTTGGTGTAGCCTTTGCGATCCTGACACTCATCCTACGGAAGATTTTCTCGAAGGGTCTTGTTCAGCTCACATTGTATTCAACGTCGCGATTCGGATTTTACCGACTTTGTTCTTTAGAAGCTCCTTCTATATTACGGTGATAGAAGAATTTCTTCGAAAAGCGTTAAATTTATTGTCTGATTCAAAAAAAGGAAATAACATGCATTTTTCGTAATTGTCGTGAAGAAGACTAAAAATAGGAATAATTTACATAAAATATCATATTTTTTTTTTAATAATTAGGTTGATTGAGATATTTTAATGACAAACACATTAAAAATTTCTATAATAGTTAATGATTATTTACAAATAAAACGATATATTAATTGATATAGGTATTTATAACTAAGAAAATTATTTTTTGTAAATCTTTAAAACTATCAATACAAGAAGCGTATGAATTATCATTAGCATTATCCGGTAATTAATATCAATTGCATCAACAAATTTGGGATGGCTGCATGACGCTTATGTACATCTCCCTCTTTCTCCAAAAGTTTATTTAATCTGGAAAATGTCCAGAGAGCGGATAATTAGTACGACAATTGCCAAAGTTTAATTGGAAATCCAGGCGAACCTTACCCTCCCGCGAGTTCCTATCTGGCATGCGCGTGTAGATAAGCTGAGGTTGTAAGTGGACAACTCGTTGGGCATGATGGTCGATGCGAGGGTAAAACGAGGGTAGAAACTGTAGAATAATGAAAATTTTTCAATCACGATTGCTTCAGCGGTACAATTTCCTTTGCCTGATAAATATCGATGAAATATGATACTTTTTAAATTGTTTGCATAAACGTTCTTTTGCATCAGCAATATGATTAAATATTTAAATATTTCATGTTCGTTCCACGTTCTTTATTTTTACAATCTCGTTGAGATTAAAATGTTTTTATTTTAGGTTCATTTTGCGTCATCGGAAAATATTGGATATCAGGAACGAACACAATTTTTCAAAAATTACTATATTTCAAATAAAAGAAATAGATATTGTTTTTGAAAAAAATGCAAATATTATACAAACTGTTATTTTATATATAGAATGAAATTAGTCCTTTCATGTGTATAAATTAATATAAATTCCAAATATGTTAATATTTTTTGTCTTGTTTTTAATCAAAAAAACTCCTGAAGAGCATCAGTAGCTGCGTTTCTCTGTATGCATTTCCAAAAGGATTTGAATATTTCAAAGAATGGAAACGAAAGCAGGGACGTAGTTTTCTTCCCACAAGCGCAAGGGTACGAGGATGAATTAAGATCGATCCACTTAACCGTTGTCAAGAATTCGGGGTGCATTCATGGGATTTTACGTGGCCGAATCGAGCGCGACCAAAGGGGCAGGGAAGCCTCCGCGTCGAAATAAAGTTATTAAAGGTCGGTCCGGGGATGTAGCGCACCCCTGTCGACGTTATGCGTACGAATGAGTTATTCCTTTGCCTTAATTCCACTCCATTAACTCGGGTACTTAAGTGACCGTAAGCACACGAGGGGTGGGCGGTGTCATTAAAGGCGGCATAAATATATACGCTTGGCATATAAGGGAAAATTATGAATCGCAGCGATGCAATAATTCCATCTGGAGCGGCGTGCGACTGGTCGGCAATGCGCGAATCATCGCAGGAAGAGGAAAATGTTGCATCCTGTAATCTCTGTTTTGCATTGTGCAACTGCATTTCGCAGTTTCGGCATGCCATAAATAGCATTGTTCAGATTGCAGCGGTCGAAAAGATTAAATACGTTATTTGTTCATCCGAATCCATTCGCTCGTCTGTTATGTTTTTCATTCACAAGTGGAGTGATCGACAGTGACGCAAGTTTCAAATATTTCTGACATTTACGTTATTGCGGAATTAGATATTTTCATAAGATAAGGGAACTACTTGCGAAATAGCTTGGGGCTCGGTTAAAGACATTTAAAGTTTGCGTGACAGTTAGTTGCATAGAAGTGATTAAAACTTAGTTTAACTAGAGTTACTTTAATCATTAATTAACACATTGTTAACAATGGCATAAGCTGGAGTAACTTTTTAATCTCAATGGGATTTCTGGACGGCTGTCCGTGCGTACGAATTATTCATTAGAAGTAAAATATTATTTTGCGCAGACAATACATAACGTATTGTAAACGTCTTACGAGTGAAAGTGATGTAATGTTGCAATTGTAATTATTGTGCAAGTAATAATTCGGCCCAAAGCGCTAATCGATGAAATAAGATCATTTAGCATACCCCCCAGACTTGATGAGTTACCTATACAATATTCGAATTGCTGGAAAATCAGAGAGACGTTCTAACGACCTCACAGATAACGAAGATTGTATAGCTTACATTGAAAGGGCTGCTCATGGGTCAGGAAGGAATTAATTCGTGGAATTACCATGGCCATAATCGCTTTAGCGCCCGGTTCGTGCAAAAAGGCCAAAGGTATAAGAGCCTCCCAAATTAGTGGTGCTTTTTAACGTAGGACCGGCGTTTAATCTTATTGACCACAGCCATTTTTTCTTTTCTCGGAATTGCTCTTTGTCTGCGTAGGATAAATTTTTATTTTAATTGACTCAATTTTGATTGTCCAATAATATCTATAGAAACGCAAAGTAAACGAATAATAGTTCAGGAAAAGTGTATATGAAGCTACAGCGTTACATTAGCGTCACATAAATAATAAAATAAATGTAAATTATAATATTGACGTGTATATATATATATATATATATATATATATATATATATATTTATGAAATCTTAATTCAATGTCTGACTTAAAGTAGATGTGATATTTGATATCTAATCGAACTACGATTGGTGTAATTTTAATAAACTATTATTATATTAAATAACTTGTTATCAAGAGATTATATAAATTATCAATGTAATATTTGCAAATTTTTGCTGGTTTTTTAGGTTTCGCAATTTCCAATTAATCAGTGAGGTGAATAAATAATTGCGTGATCGTATGGATCTATTCGTAACGGTTTGAGAATGATAAATAACTGATGTGAAAAATTAACGTAAGCAAAATGTGAATTTATCGATGGATTCTTAAATTTTTTTAGTTCGAGCTATATTTAAGCTAGTTAGAATCTAATTGGTATAAATCTGTCAGAACATTATCTACTCAGCACTAAGTTGAATAGTCAACAAATGTTCCTGAAATAGATGCAAACAGATTGCTTCTCCATGTAAATTTACTTGAAAATAGTGTTTTGCTCAACGGCATTGATAATCCATTCAACAATCAATAGACTGATAGCCTCAATAGACTGATATTAGAGGTGTTGCGATATACCGTTGTTAAGCGATCGTGATATTAGATTATCGAATGAAAGGGAGCGAATAAGATTGCATAGAATGGCAACGATAGAAGAGCAAGAGAGGACGCATATCTACTAGAAAAGGCATGACAAAAGGCAATCTTTTAAAATGAAAGGGATCCGAATTGAAAGTCGATGTGCGAAACGAGCGTTCCTAAAAAATACCGCGCTATTTTGAGGGTGTCATAGGAATTGGAGCGAGAAAAAAATCGAAGGCCAACCAGCGTTTTTGTTAACGATCGCTTTGTGGCTTGTAATATTTCGAATATGTTCTCAATAGGTCACATATTTGAGATAAATAAATTGCAGACGTTTTACAAGAAATAGATATTTTTATTTCTTAGAATGTTCAGATATTCGAGCAAACTAGTTTCTAGATGTTCCATGTGAATTTGAATTTTATGAGTTTTAAATATTATGAGTTTCGATGGTTGAGTAAGAATTGACGACGCGCTCACTATGTCCAAATAATATATAATATATGTATGTTGTGATCTTGATTTTGATTAAAAAATCGAATTCTTAAATAAATTCAGTCATGTCCCGCGAAGGAATCTATCATCGTTTCGACAGTTCTGTCACATTGGTGCAATGCGATGTCCGTGCAAATTCGACTTTCGGCAAATCCCTGAATCACAAGCGGAGCCATCGTCGCCTTTTTCGGAAACGGGTGGAAAATCAGGGATTCCGCAACGGCAGGAAGGCTCGAAGAAGCTCGGTTGGATGGTAGAAGGATTTGCTCGCAACCCGACAGGAATGAGATTCGGTTGGTACTCTTGGTAATGTTCTCCTTTCCTCCGTCCTGTTTGAGGCTCGAGACATTGGACTCGGTAATCGATATACGTGCCTTTTCTTGTCTCTCCTGTTTTCCTCGGGTCCCATCGTGTCTCCTCTTCTCCTTGATTCCACTTTCGGCGTACCGTCGCGTCGCCTTCCCTTTGTTTTGCCGACTGCTTTCCGGATGGAATCCTCTTTCGAAAAAATACCCGTGAATCCTTCAAATCTATCGTCATCTGGTCTCTCATTCTGGATTTCCCTTCTTCATTGTTCCGAATCCAGCTGCGATTGCGATCTCCGCATCTGCGGTTAAAAGGACCACTTCTTTCCGCGGTCATCCCTCATCTCCCCTATATATTATTTTTTTTTTCTCTGAAACCATCTTGCTGTCTCTTTGTTCAGCTATCTGGAAATTGGTTTATGGTTATCATTCCGCGAGATAAGATCTGAAAGACGGTAGTAACATCTTTATTTGCTCAGCCGTTTCTTCGCTTTGTTTTTTAGATACTCGCGTGCAACTGGTAGTTAAATCTTCATGCCATAAGCAATTATTTGTATAAATTATTTTATCAATTTTGTTCAATAGAGTATTTTATAAGTAGATAATTTTCTGGAATATGACAATCGTAATCTGTAGATCGATGAAGTATTATTGCGATCGATTTATCCTCATTAATTAATTAATCCCCTTTTTCTTTTAAATAAAAATATTTCTGCGAACACATTCGTGAAATATACGAACAAATTAACGAGATATTACTGGTTTACGTGTAACAACATATTTACGATTTCGCATGACGGCGACTGCTCAGGTAGAAACTATATACTTGTTTACGGTTTATGGGGCTATTGCAGTATAATATAGTAGCCTGTAACGGGTGGGTATACTATGTTTACATGAGCGTACGGCAATGTGTTAATCGAAGCGTTCGCGCATTCCAAATTACCCTGAACAGCATCGGCTACGAATTCACTGGCACGTAATTGTTATCAAGTATGACAAACGAAATTTATTATTATTATTATCGTCGTTCAGCACCGCACGCTGATAATTCTCTCTTGATACGATTATATCGCGTATGATTATATCGCAAACATGTAATTCGCGATTTACTTCCGCGCAATCGGATTATCGTCAAATACAGCGAGCGCTTTAAGTCTCGTTCCGGGAATGCGCCAGGACCAATCATCTAGCACAGGAGCCCGTCGTGAATTGGTATAACACGTATTACGATAAAACATTGCATTCAAACCAGATATGCGTCTATAAATTACGTTGGGAAATAACTTCATCATTTATATATCTTTTCATCAGTCATTCGCTTTATATTCTAAACGAGTTTTCAGGTACATTCCCGTCAACTTGACGGATTGGCCTCACGGTATGATGTTTTGGGAATTAAGCATTGTTATGTAGCTTTTACAGCAGTTGACAGTGATATGAAACAAAATTTAACTTCTTTTCTTTATCAATATTTTAATTTTGTGGTGAAACGTGTTCATATTTCGAAACATGATGCGGACGTTTCCATGTATACTCAAGTTCTCATAATTTATATTTGTGACAAATTTTGGGCACTTATTATACTCTTATTACCAAATACTAAAAAAGAAAGATTTACATGAATAATAGTGACATTTTATTTTTTGTATGTGACATTTTTTTATTTCACAAGTAGCTTAGTCGTAAAATCTGTCCATATTAAGAATCATATATTTTTAAAATTAAAATACATCTGGTTTTTTTTTAGAATTTTTGTTTAGAATTAAAATACATCTGTTTTTTGAGGATCATATATTTTTAGAATTAAAATACATTTTATTTTCTTATCCCATATTTGATACTTGTATTTGTGATCTCACGTAATTTTCTCAGAATGCATTGATTTGTAATATTTATTATTTTTAGTATTATTAAATGATACACGTTTAATAATAAGTGACATTTTCCATTATAATTTCCTTTGATAATGGAAACTGATTACAATATTTCTACGAAATAATCAAATCTTCGCTTCAAGGAATACAGGAGTGCATTGATTCGTACCAAGTCGTTACACGCGCGTTTGTGATTCCGTCTAAGGACATTAGGGTCCACGGTTCTCGTGGGCAAGTCTTGTGGGTACAATTTGAGATCAGTAAGAAAGTTTCGTTGCCGAAGTTTCAGCCATAGGCATAAGAGAAGGGTAGAGAGTATCTCGGAAGGACTTGCAGTTCGACGATGGGGATAAAGAGAAGAAAAGAAAGCATATATCTCAGATCCAAACCAACCATTCTAGTTCTTGGCACTGATCTTTTTCTCTTGCCTCCATCGCCAGTATAAGAAAATGAGAAAACGAGAAAAACGATACAATATCCTTTTTTGACTTTTCTTTCTCTATGCTTCTTCCACGATCATCTTAAATTTGTTTTCCATTTGTGTTCAATAAAGGACATTTCCTTTGTTTTTTCATTTAATATAAGTAATTTAAGTATTCTTTATTTTCTTTTTTATTTAATAAAAAAGAGCTTAATTTTTTAAATTATGATATCTTTTCGGTTAAAATGTCTTGGCACAAATATTTATTTATTACATTTTTGGCTGTTTGTTAAGTTTAATATTTTCATTCATGGTGAAATGTACTACATACAACATTTGTTGTACTTATTTTTACATTGGAATAAGTTTTTAAGTTTAAATTTTTCATAATATTTTTATTAATATTTTATTCTCTTTCTGTTGCAGGTAAGCATCTTGTAAAAAATTTCTACGGTATCTTCAGGAATATTTGAATACATCTTCAACAAAACGTAAGATTTTATAAAATATTATAATATCTTAAAATTTTTCTTTTAATTTTGATCGTTTGATTAATACATTGTTAATGGATAATAATCGAATCTATTGTTAGATATTTTCAAAAACAACAAGCCATAAAATATCTTAAAATATCTCTGTAATGAAAGACGTTAACTTTTTCATAATTTTATCCTTTAAAAATACGTGAATTATTTTTAGATCTTCAGTCGATTGCTTAAACTCTATTACTAAACTATTATTGCGACTTGCTGATACGCATCAATAGAGCAAAATACAAATGCAACTATTTAAATATGTTTAACAACTTTCAAAATTTATTTTAATACACAAGTAAATTTACTTAAATATATTAACTCGTATAGAAACTGTATAATAATGACGATTACAAGTAATACAATGGAATGTATGTACAATAAAGGCTTTGATAATGAAAGGGTAATGGATATATTAACGCTTTGTAAATTCAAATCAACAGTCAGTGCAAAAGTGCTACCGCGGTACAAGAGTCACTTAACCCTTCATGTTCGAAAAGGGCTAAGAGAGGAAAATAAGCTCGCGGGAACTCGGTAGCGACTTTACTACCAGTCCGTTGCTCTATTCATGTTCTAATCTGGGCCAATAAAGCATCCGTTGCCAGCATGAATGAATAGAGTGCCTACTCTACTACTACCGGAGTAATCCGTGAATGTATATGCCATCAGTGAAGAGCGACACCGGCAACGATTATGACTATGGCAACGACACATTTACTCAAAATAGAAGCTCGCGTAAGGCTCATAACAGTACATGATCCACGTCCGTTCGTAGTTGAACTTCGCACAAGTCGCATAGTAATTCTCTGTAGTTATTCGAAATGGTTATTCTGTTCTCGGTATGAACGATTTTACTCCAATGGTGGAAAATGCAGAAATTACATGCGGAATAAATAGATACATTATTATCCATTATTGTAGAAGAAAGAAAACGATCGTGAATGTCATATAAGCGAACAGGAAATTGGGTCATCTGTTTCATATGAGAGAAATTTCAAGTAGGAAATTAAATTAAACGATGAGAATACGTGCGCTTAATTTAGAGAATACGTATTCCAGAAATTATTCATACAGTCTGAATATAATTATGACGGTTTAAAGTTAAGAATTCGAAAGGTCAGTTGGAAAATGTTGGAATGCAATACTAAAATATTTGACACTACGATTGATCCGTTTCCTTTTTAATATATATATATAAAATATGTATGTGTGTACACACACACACACACACACACACACACATATTATATATATATATATAGGAAACGATCAATCATAGTATATAGTAATCAAGGAAAATCCGAATACCAGAAGAGCCAACGATAGATTTCCGCGACAGATGGGAGACGGTGCAAGTTATAGCAGTTGTAAGAGTACCTGGTATACCTGTATATAACCGAATATGTTTTCGCATAGACAGTACGCCTTGAGGCGAGCAAGGGAGACGCTCACGTAATACACCCAGACAATATTCATGTAGACTCGAAATCTTGCCAAAGTTCGGGCCAGCGATGAGAAACTCTGCAGGATTGGTTTGGAATATGTTTGGTGTTCTCTATCGGGTTTCATCATTAAGTTATGATTGCATACACATTGCAAAAAAAAAATCATTGAAGAATGGAACATAGCTTTTTCTCTGCAATACTATCTACATTGTTTGCCCGCTGGTGAAAATATGTCGTCCGTTTGAAAACATTTAGTTTACGTTGATTTTTTTTGCAACAATATTTGTACGAACATGAATGTTGAATGATTTTTACGTCGACATTTTTTTAACAAAGCATCGAGTAACGTTGTTAAAGAAGATTATGAGACTTTTTTTCTTCCTTTAAAATATACTTATTTAATTTAATTTAATTTTTTCTTTTTGAATAATATTATTTCTTGTTATAGTGATTAAGTAAATAAAGTACTACGGCGATATCGAGATTGAAAAAATTATATACCTATATTACAATAGAAAAGAATAAGCGATTAAATTTAATCGATTAAAAGATTAAATTTAGCATACGATGACATGGATCGCATGTGAAAACATTATTCATAAAAGATCAATCGTTCAGATTCAATTATTTGATTATTATGAAATTATTTACTTCAACGGTAATTAGATAAGAATATCGTCGGTATAATTAAATATCAGCTGCTGTTTCTCTCTTTATTATTTACAAATAGTCCAGAAATATCTGATTGCAATTATTGCAACGGGGTCACATTATCGGCGAAAGCGTATCTTATAATAAATATTTTTTTCGTTTAACTGTGTTTTTATGCGCTCTTTTTCACTTCTGACGTAAATTATTACCGCGAATGCTTCTTAAAATTAAAAAAAGTGTGGTGTCTCAGCTGTTGATTTCAATCTGTAGATATGCGCCGCGTTTTTTTTTATATGTCTCTTTCTCACGAAAGTCTCGTTGGATACGCGCCAACGAGTGTCGAGGACGCCATAGCAATGTCGATCAAATCAAAGACGTCGATTATTGTAATCGGCTGTATGTAAATTCGTACGGGATTAGACGATTGACAATCGATGAAAGATGCGTCGCGTCGCGCAGATTCACAGAACGGTTATTTGTGTTAAGATCGGATGCGCAGTAACGAGATAAATGAAAGCGGATCGATTTCGGATGCATGGCACTGCATTGCGTCGTCGGAAGCATCTGCAATGCTGATCGTTGATGTATCAATTTCCGTTACACGACGGCTTTCATAAGAAATAGCCGTAACTCATATGCACGCTGAAAGACGTCAAGGATCGGTAACGTGCGCCGCTCGCATAAATCAGCAAATAATGCAAATATCGCTCTCCCACGACATATCTCTTACCGAAAGTAGCACAGCTTAGAAGCGTTGCGAAGCACGCGCAAACAACCCCGCGAATCTACGATGAGGCGCCAAGGGGGAGACGCACATGGTCCGGAGCGGGTGTTCGCGTTAGCGAATCTTCGAAAAACTGGGTCGATTTTAAATGCGACTCGGTCCGCAATGCGACGATCGTAAATAGTGGCATGCTCGTCCATCCATATGCGTCTGCCATCTTCGCGTAGTTCATTCTTTCTCTTTCGCCCATTGTCATTCTTTACGTGTTTCTGCCCTGATCTCCTTGCGGTCTTTAAAATGATCGCGATTTTCCTTTTAAAGCTCGCTCTTCGTCCTCTCCGCACTGTGTGCACGAAATATGCGTACATACCGCAAGGACCGACCGAGAGGAAACAGCGCATTGCTCCGTTCTGCACTGCAGAGATCTAGCGATCGTCTACTCTTCTTCGCATACCACCGGTCACTCCGCAAACCGCGATCTGCATCCAGGATAAATACCGGTCGACACGCCATCCTCTGCGCTTCTTTGAACGACGAAGAACGCGCGGAATGCGATCCTCATGGTTCGCCTGATTACGAACTGGAACGAATTTACGGCGTAACGTCACGTTCCAGTCGCGGGCATTAAAATTTCAACAATAAATATACATGGCTAATCTGAATTTTAATAATTATACTTAATCGCCGATTTTAATCGCTGTACACATATAAATACTTGTTCTTAAAACTTGAAAGCATAGAAGTCGATTATTTTTCTAACTATTCAAACTATTTGTCGATTTGTATTTCTGCAGTAACAGTTAATATCATTTTCGAGAAAAATGCCGCTCATAAATACATAAATTATACATTGGAACGTAGCAGTAAAGCTGTTTATTTATTAAGTACATTTATTAAATTGACTTCAGTTGCAAGATAAATTAATCACACTTAGTTACCACCAGAGACGAGATTTATTAATGCACAATAGCCAATTGAAACAAAGAAGAGAAAATATGGAAATCCTTCTTGCAGAAGGCGAGAATGATACAGTGTCTTTAATGAGACAGTGAAATGGTGAAATGGTGAAACGAGCGACGTCGAAAGGGCTGACTCGTTGGTCATTAACCATTCACGAGGATCACTTTTCGCGAGCGCATTGCCTTTTCTCTCCCTTAATTAGTAGCAGCTGGACCCGCGCCAAGAATCTCGTTTCGCGAGGACGATAGGATGTTCGCGCGACGATAGGATGTTGTGACCACAAGCGCTTCACATTCCGGCCAGGCAGCCGCACAAATCTCGTCGACACGCGTGTGACGTTCTGCTTGAGAACAGTACAGTTGTCGGGTACGGACAACGGCGCGGTCGCCCTCTCGGCGAGGGATACTCCGAGGAATACAACCCCGCGGTTTCGAGACGCAGTCTGGGTACGTCGTGTCGCTTCACGGCTTGGTTAATATGTCCGGGGCACTCGATTGCAGTTTCGCAGTCGAGATTCGTGGTCAGACAGACGCTCAGTTAATTATAGACATTAATTGAAGGGACAAGTGGATGGAATATGGTAATATCTGTGGAAACGGCATTTAAGGAATTTTAATTATCCTCGTTGACAGCAGCATATTATATTTGTATTTTATTATAATTTAGTTGAATGTTGCGATGAGAAAGAGGAGGATATAATAATCAAAACGCACATGGAATTTCTTTCTTTATAAATATTACGTATTACGAAAATGCTAAATTAAATTGAATATCAAATATCTCCAGCTTATAATTATTTTACATATGTGAAAATACATTTATTGAATTCAATCGTTACGTGCCTACGCATAATTAAAGCGCTTAAATAAAACGTTAAGCTATATCTAACAAATTTGCAAACGAGATCAGCAAATTATTAATGAGATATATTCCGCTCTGCCAATTTTGAATTTATTCTGTAATATACATTTTGTCTGAAAAAAAATCTAAAAATGTAGAAATAATACGAGATTAAATATCTTACAGATACAAATGCAAAAGATATTATTTCTCGTATGTTAATAATTTATGTTCGTATTTACGATCGTTTGATCTAATAGTAGAGAGAGTAATATTGGATACAAAATTAACGATACAATTTTCATCGCACAAAACGAAGACACAAAACGCGATGATAGGGGCGAGTAAACAATCTGGACGGTTTCCGGATACGAGCTCGGAATAATTTTGTTTTCCAGAGAGCTAGAAGAGCAAAACTGGCACCCTTTCTTGTTCCATTCCGCTCTTAGCGTGTCCCCTCTTCAAAATGAAAAGGGGAATGCCTGGATCGCCAAAGGGCCGCCTGCGGGGTTTACGACCCTCGAAAGGCCCTTGGCTAACGACGTTACGCGTCCACCGACGCGCCTGGTATACTTTAGGTGCTCTCCAATTAATTATTCCGCGGGATTTCGCTCCGATTTAATTACGGTTCTTACCGTTTCGGCCTTCCTTTACGGTCTTTTTCTCTTTCTGCCGTTGAGACTTTCACCTTATCGTACCTTGGTTGCGCCGCTCGATCTTGAAAGGCGAAGATGTGGACGGATTTCTTAATTAGGTGAGGCGACGCGCCGTAGTTTAATTTTCTAGAGAACCGTCCGTTCGCGTTTCTTCGTTCGTTCACCGATCGTAATTAGTTTCGAAATTATATCGTTAATACCAGGTGCTGTAAATACGAGCGTGATTCTGAAAGTCTTAGTAAGTGCGGTGAGTGTGTTCACAAAGTTCAGATATTATATTGAACTAGTCAAGAAACCCAAAGTACAAGTTATTGACCGATAATCGAATGGCGATATCGAGAATGCGCTTATATATTCCTTTTTATCGATTAACAATTCCCGTTTGACGACACGGCGGGTTGATAATCAGAATCCGAACGGAAGTTGTATAAATAATTCGCAAGGGAACATTTTCATTTAGATGAGTCGCCTCTCAATTATCGCTAATTCTTCGATCGGGCAAGCAGATAATTTAGTAAAAGCGGCATATGTCAATAATTGGCTAGTAATCGTGTATAACTCTTTATCTTTTGCCTTGATAAGCCTCGACGGAGATCATCATCACGGGAAATGCTGAGCGAAAGATAGCAACATCGTTCGTGAATACGTATCACGACTAAAACGATTTCCCGCCATTTCTCGATGTTGTGCCATTAACTACATCGGAGCTGTTTGCGGATATCGATAAATACGAAGCGTGGGGACTGAAGTCTCTAAAAAGACCAAATACATGCGATCGATTTATCTCCTTCTATTTGCTATGACAGGACATCGGTTGAGACGACATTTGACAAAAATCGCATTTCCGATATATTTAGAGACCTTACATGAGAAATGAAGATTGTAAAAAAGTTGAAAGTATCATTATATAAGATCGTATCTTTCAGGTACATGTATATATTATCTGTACATATCAATAAAACATAGGCCTATTTTTATAATAGCTGAACTTTTGTACCAGTTTGTCTATCTTCCTTTTTTCTTTATGAGGAAAAAAGAAAAAGAAACATGATCTGGTACAAAAGTTCAGTCAAAAAGAACAGGTCTTTTATCTATATCTATATTGTATACCATGAATCTTTTGAATAATTCTTTCTTTTATGGTATAGTAAAGAAAAAAAGTTGAAAATAAATCCGTATTAAATTAATTCTATATAAAATCTAAAGTAAAACCTTATTTTGGCATATCTTTTTATGTAACGTGGCTACATAATATATATAGCGCTAACTTTCTTGCTCATTATTTCGATTACATGTGATAGACCGATGATGGATGAGCATGCTAGACTTCGGAGAATTATGGACAACTTGAATGATCGGGTCCATTGGTTGCGTGGTTGCGAACTGATCGCAGGAACGTACTAACGGAACTCGCTGATGAGGGGTCGTCTCGCACTGACGTGGCATAAAATTCCAACGATGACCGCCCTCCCCGGGGTAATCTCCACGATAATGTCTTCTTCCGTGGCGTGTGTGTATATATATATATATATATATATATATATACATACATTCACCCTCGAAATGAATTCAGGGGCCTCGGAGTGCTGCGTTTGCTTTTGCTATCCGTTCTGTTTAGAAATTTCCGAGCTCAACCCGTGCGACGCACGCCAGACTAACATGCGAAATTTAATCTCTTGGATGCACTCCGTAGAATTAAAATATGTCCGGAGGGGAACGCGCGAACTGCACAATGAAATCGGAAGATTGTTTCGTTTGCAAACAGCTTCAAACATAGCTTCGTCGGAATCACAGCGTAACAACTTCGCCGAGCGATTAAATTAAAAAGAGTTCTTATTTGTCGCGCGGAAAGCAGTACTCTGTAATGTGCACCGCAAAACATTCTAATGCAAAATTGTGAAGAAATGATGTATTCCACAAGTTGATCATAATGCATTATGCATAACATGCAATACGTGAGAGGAAAACACTTAGCGAGATAAGCGGAAATATATAAATACATTTAACAAAAAATTGAATTATTTAATATCATCTAAATTCTAATTAATTTGCCTTGTTCTTAATTCTATTTAGTGTTTAGTAGATTTGATGCTAAAAACTTAATATAAAAAATTAACAGGTTGAATGTGAAAATATAATATATTGATATTAGCATGTTGAATTCTCTCTCTCTCTCTCTCTCTCTCTCTCTCTCTGAAGAACATCTTTCTCTTTTAATTTTTAATAAAAATAATAAGAATAACAATTAATATCGAAAAACTCCTTGATATTTAACAATATAAAGACTAAAATATAAAATATAAAATCGGATTTTGTACCAACTTTTTATATTTTGTACTTTACATTAAAAATGGACATATAATTTTTAATATTAAATATTTCCATTATTATACTTCCGCACTGATTACCGCGCCGACTCCTACTTCCCCTTATATTTTAGTCTTTATATTTTTAACAAAAATATTTATTGAGTCGTATGCTACGGTTTCATACAGTTTTATATACGGAGATCACACGGTTTTGAAATACATACATTAACGTAAGATTACATATCATGTTCGTGACGGACGAAGACGCAGAAGAAGCAGAAACGAGGAACGGGAGGGTGAAGGTGAGGATCCCCATCTTAGCAGGGATGGAAAACGTTTATCCGAATAGCAAAAAAGCACGAAGAGCTAATGGCGCGCGTGATGCTGGTGATTCGGAAAATTGTGGATCGGAGGGCGTATAATCGGACTAATATCGTCAACCTGATTCCCGCTCTCACGTACCGAGCAAACCACTTCTCTTCTCTTGCTCATAGCTTTGCTATCACATCTTTCTATCCGCCCTTGCTATCCGACCGTTTGTGTCTCCTTTTTCAATACTAAGATCTGAGGAAGGAAATCTCACTAGGAAGCTTCATTTTCCACGGCAACGCCTCCGCTTAAAGCCCGCATCTTCCTTTCTCGCTATCCTACTCTTTCTTTATTCGGCCCCGCAAGATTCTACGCAAAGGACTCTTTGTCGCGAGCCGATCCTGAAATCCGCGCCTTGCAATTTTCGTATCCAAGATGGGCACAGCCGCTGCCTCTTTGAGGAAATACGGACCAAACAAGATTTATGGAATATTATATTATCGATTTTATTGCCAGTTTCATCTCCTTAACTTTCACACTAATGAGATGAATATTGCTGATAAATAAAGATTACTCTATACGGATCATTTAATAATTTAACGGATGATTGCGTTGATTACTTTTATTATATTAATTATATTTCTATAATAATAATAATAAACATAGTGTCATGTGATAACATATTTACTTTCTAAAACGTATAACTATTTAAACACTGCTTCTTGCTCGTGTTCGATGTTGCAATACGGTGTGTGATTTGTATTTTCTCTTTTTCTATTTCTTTCTCTCTCAGAAGGTAATAGTAATCGGAGATTTAAAAGACATTCTTCCGATTCATCGTGAGAACGACATTAAACGCAACGGCTTACCGTACTTCCTGTTTCTAGAAGAAATAAGCATCGAGCATGGAGGAGCTCGAGCATGACGTAGGCGTTATCTACGTTCTGATCATACGGAATTACGTGACGAGTTACCTTCATACGGTCATTTAATTGCTTTCCACTAACCGGAGAGACTTCTTTCTTTTCTACATTAGAGGCTCGTGCATTTATTTGTTCTATTTAACCGATCATCAAATAAAAGATTTTTCTTCTGGTTTAGAGAGATTGGCTTTCTTTATTTTGGCACGATTTGATCAGTTCGGGCATTAATTTGAGACGCGTCTCCTTATAACCCTAAAATCGTAACGAGCGTTGCAGATTGATGCTCATTTTGCTAGGTCATCTCGAGTAATCGTCTCACTCGCGCTCAGAGCATCAAGAAACTTCTTCTCCGCGAATGAACTCCATCGACGATGATGTAGACACTCCGCGCGTGTTATCCATCCCCGTGTCCTCTTCTTTGCTCATTCATCCCTATAGACTCTCTTTTTCTCTGTTTCTCGTTCGATCCGCCGTAGTAGTCCACGCGATCCGACGGACGACGCTCGGAGTCAGCGTTTCTTGCATCCCGCTGATTTCTCGTACCATCGTCGTCCCTCGTTTCCGAACGACAACGATGATGAGGACACCATGAGTGCGCCGATGACGTCGGATATATATTTGCGAAGGATTCGTTCGCTCAGTGTGTTCACTGTTTTTGGAACTGAACGAAGCATATTCCCTTTTTTTTTATCGTATACCTCACCATATACGACGAATTCAATCATACCAATGAGGCTGTATTCCTTTTCTTCCTTTCCGTTCGTTCACCCTCGCTTGGGCCTCGTTACGTAGTACTCGTTCAGGACGAGGACGAGGACGAGGACGATCGATATTCTCAGCTCGCGCGGTCAACTTTCGGTCACCAGACCGAACGATCAGAACGAAGTAATTCGGTGAAACGAGAGTGGTGCGCAGCCGGGCGGCAACGCGGCGTACAATACGGTACGGATCCCTCCGTTGCACTCGCGGGAGGTACCGCGCGCGATGGTATAGCCGTACCGTGCATCTGGACGATGTTCGTACCATTTGGTAGCCGAGCCTTACCACCCTCTTGGGCGCCATCCGTCTACTCTCGCTCGCTCCTCCGCCACCCATCCCGTAGGAGTAATAACACCCTTGACTCCTCGTCCATTCGATCTCCCCCTCTCTCTCTCTCTCTCTCTTCGTCTTCTTCCATTTCCTACATCGCCGTTCCACCTTTCTCATTCCATGCTTTTATTTCCAACGACACGACCGCGTATTCTTTCCCTGCGTGTTCCTAGTACATAGCAGTTCCTACACGTGTATGGTGACGATCTCAAGATACCATCTGTAGTAGGAAACGTTGAATATTCTACGGATATCTTAACACGGTTCGTATTCATTTTCTTTCTTTTTTTTTCAACCGCGAGTTCTGGTTATCTTCTCGAGATAGTGCAGAACATTTTGTCGTAATAATGTTACGCTCGTGACCGCTGTACCCTATCTACTTGCGTTGCTAATTGGATAAATTCCGGTACACTTTCACGAAGATTAAGACAACGGCGTACAATCGAATGTCACATATTTTTCTTGCATAATATCCAAGAAAGCATTTTGCAACATAAAGAACATTAGAGTATTATTTTGACATTGTGCACTTAATACTCCTGATTAGTCACATCGAGCCATATTTTATCGTGACGTCATAAACGTTGAAATTTCTTAAATAAAGAGAATTTGAGTGAAATAAAATAATGAGTGATCGCTTTAAAATACTTTTAAAAATTGGCCGAAGCTGTCCTCTTTTGACTGTCAGTAAATAGTCAGTAAATAGTCGTAAAATGGACGTGAAGTGAAAATAATTTAAGCTGGCTTAAATTTTTCACTTCACGTGCCTTTTACAATTATTTACTGATTGTCAAGGGAAGATAAGGATAACTTCAGTCCATTTTTACAAGTGTTTTAAAGTAATCTTATTATTTTATCCAAATTTTCTTTATTTACAAATGGCATGTAAAAAACTTCAATGTGTTTCTCGCTTATGATGTCACGATCCAGCATGATGGCCGCCGCGACTAGTCAGGAGCTTTGAAAGCATGTCTTATTATCGCGAGAGATATATAGTTCTCAGAAAGTGATTTATAAATATGACGGATAAATATAGTCACATGGCGCGTGATTCACGAACGTATGCGTCACATTGATAGAGATAAAATTCATCAGACAGGCGCACGCACATGATCACGCCCTGCATCCGGCAGCCCCACGTGAAGGGAGAAGTGGTTAGTAAGTAAGTACAGGGGACTTACACCCTTCAAGATCAAGAGAGAGATAACCGGCTTACACTCCCTAAAGCCGGGTTAATTAAAGGCCATTCTACTAAAATCGTGATCTCCGAAGAATGGCGATCGTATCACATGGATCTCTGTACTCCCATTTTATGAAAAATCAGTCAGTTTATGAAGAAAATCTTTCGAATATATCAGGAAAAGTCAATTAGACTGTGCTCAAAATTAAAGAGAAAAAAAAATTGTTATATTTTAAGGAAGAGATGAAAGATGCTTGTATAGTCGCATTCTTTTTATAGTGAGTACTTTCGAAGAAATGACTGTATTGTTAAACATCTATCGAAAAATTAATCGAACAGAATGTACTTCCCCATTTCGCGATTGCGTTCACTCTTTGTCGTTGATTTCTCATTTCGTGTAAGCTTTTTTACCGGGGCAAAAGCCGAATTATCTCACGTTTAATTATTCTCTTAACCGTGCTCAGCCGCCAACACGAATCGCGAATACACGCGCAAACACGCACTTTGGCGAATGTGACTGGGCTACATATATATGTACAGCCGTGTTTGTAGGCCATTGTCGAAGGGCTCCGTTCTCGGTTTAATTGCGGAAACACGTGACCGCCACGTTAAAAAAGTGCCAGAGGGAATCGCTTCTTCTCTCCCTTTCGCTCTCTGTTTGATACTGTTCGTATAACTGACCATTGTATTATCGCGTACGGTGGTCAACCGGATCAGCTTTTCTGTTTGAACTTTAATTAGCTTAATAAGATATGGAATAATGTCATAGACATACATACAAAGTATCAAATTTTAATGAGAATACTTCAATTGAAATTATCTTTAAATGAGAAGTCTTAAGAGATCGTTCGTGAGAAAAAGAGAGAAAGATTTACCACAAATAAATGAAATATAAGACAAATATGTAGGTGTTTAAAGAAATAGAGAGAGAGAGAGAGAGAGAGAGTGCTATGAATTTTTTAATCTCTGCAGTGAAAATAGGCATAATAACTAGAACATACGTAACTATCATTTAATCGCATTTATTCAATCAATATATGTTCTAATTATTCCAAAAAATGTATCTCTAGTCATATATCCTAAAATTTCCCATAAAATAATTCCGAACTGATTGCCCGAAACGATCACGCACCGCCAATTTACGAGTCATTTAGCAAGGTGAATTTAAATTCGCTAAAGTCCTTTTTTACGATACACTCTGTGAAATCCTTTTGTCTCTCCCTCTTATTCCTCGCTTCCGGTATTTTGTCCTTTCACTCTCGTTATTCCACGTATGTAATACCTACACGTAAACAAAGCAGTCGAGAAAGAGCGAGAGATGAATGGAATACATATCTTTCGAAGTGGCTTCGATGAGAAGAGACATCGAGTGAAAGCGTTCGGGAAAATGAAAGAAAAAAGATTATTATCCCCTCGATTCGACCGTGAGTCGGAGTGTTGCGGTGTCCTAGAAAAATCTGTCCTTTTCGTCGTCTTCGTTCCCTCGACTTTCGACTCGCATAGAAGTTCCGCAAAAGACTCATTTAACTTTCTTCGTTTCGAAAGAAATTATCCAACTTGTAACGCGGTACTGAGACCGCAAATCGCAGAATAATGGAAAATCTTTTTCATCGTAACGCCATCCATTGATCCAAGCGGATCACTCGGAAACGTGACGTTTTTAATGAATAGCAGAGCGCATTTTCGTATTCAAGAATTTTATTGGAAATTAAAAAAGAATGTAGTATTTAAAGTTATTATACGAATTATATTTTTATTACAAATGCGGGCATTGTATTTTGAATCTTTCATAAAAAAATAGTAATATTAGAAATATCTTATTGAGTTTTGTGTAAATAAAATATAAAATTACAGAGAAATTATAATTCAATTAATGTTGTTTAAAAATAGAGAAGCTATATATATTTGTTATATATTACGTATTAGTCTTTTAATATTATTTTAAAAATGCGAATTAAACTATTTTGTGTAAAAAAAATTGCTACAATGTTTGAGTGAGAGATTAATTTATGTGAATAGCTGGAGATTTAATGAACGTATAAATGTGAAACGCAACGAATACATCTCGCTTATCAAGGACGTTTTAAAAGCGCCGGAAAATGGAGGAACTTAAAAATGCATTTGGCGGAAATTCATTACAATCGGTTACATCGCGATGAAAAGTCCCGTTAAACAGACTGAATTAGAGGGGACGTGGGAGAAAGAATGGCGAGAGGATAGATAGCAGAGACAAGAACGAGGAGGGAAGCGAGGAGGAAAAGTCCGTAATTACGGCTGGCAATTATTTTCTCTGGACCGAGCAGAGAAGCTGAAGGCCGGGGTCAGAGGAAAAGGCGAGAACGAAATCGTAGTTACTAGAAGTTAATTAAACGCGGACGGCGATTACGTGATCCGTGGAATATGGCGCGACAATTTCACCGAGTTTCCGTTATCGAAACCATTTCCAATCTTCTTCCGATTCGCTTTATACATGTCTTCCGTTATCTCTTAAAGAATGCATTTTTAAAGTATTTTGATGTTGCTTTAACGAAGTAAATAAATAAAAGAATTATAACAACATTAATTAATCAAAGTAGATTTTGCGAGAAATGTCAGTAGAATTTGCGACTTGAAAATGTATCTGAATCTTTAATAATATTTTATGTATAATCATATGATTACAATGTATATGAGATAAAGTTAACAATAGATGATTATATTGTTACTTTATTTATATGCTTTTTATACTTTTTTTTATTACATATATCTTTTTAAAAATAATGATTCCATGATAATTTATTTGACGAAGATAATAAAGAATTCAATTTACACGTGTAACAAAGACGATAAAATTGTATAAAATAATATACATTTTTAAACACCTGGTTCTTAAACACCTCGTTCGTTTACTGCGTATTTTCAGAAATAATGCTCTGTGTATTCCGGTTCTGCGAGTATACATTTTATTATATAATAACTTTTAACTTCATTGAGTTTACGAGTTTAAAAATTCAAGAAACTATACAGATAAAGACATCTTCCAAAGTAAACTATTAGTAATTAAAAAATGAAATCACTGCAGCTATTTGCGGTTAGGAAATAAAATCTAATGATTGAAAGACATGAAATTTTTACCATTTGTATCTATCCCAGCTTTTGTTGTTTATGTTTCTTGTATTTATCGCTTGGACTTTCTTTCCATCGCCTTTTTGCGAATTCACAATTAGTACGCAAAGTTTGAGTGATACGTCGTGGTGATCTCGCGGCTTGGTGTCGTCGCCGCCGCGCCATCGTGATACCGGATGCGGTTACGAGCCGACAATAAGTTCTCGTCAGATGCAGCGGTCCAACTTTCGCGAGACGCGGGCAACCTAAAGTTCTGTCGGAAGTTTTGGCGTCGCGACTCGCAAGCACTAGGACGCTCGGCGCGGCGTGTAGCTCGTGTTGAACTTTGTAGAACGTAGCTACATTTAATTGCTGACGTCGCCACAGGATTCCAAGCGTGGTTTCTTCAATATTGAGTACCGCGAAAATACCGCGAAGCTTTGAAAATAGTTGTCATGTTGGAACAATTCAAATAATTTCTTATCGTCATTGACTAGTATAAATTAGTGAAATATTAAGTTATTCATCATTACAATCAATCGTTTGATTAGATACCATAATCGTTATGATTATAAATTAGAATAAATAATATTATATAATTTTTTGTTATTTGGATTTTTTTGTGATCTTTTAATTATAACCAATGCACTTATATCAAATTTTGTAGAATTATTATAGATAGAGAGATAAATTTCTTTTTGTAAACGTCATCAATATGAACGAAATAATTTTAAAACAGTTATTGTTACTTAAAATTAGGAGATTTCTTCTCTATCGTAAAAAAAGATTTGGTTTATATTGATCGTATAATAATAGTACATTGACTCGAAATAGAAAATATTGTAAATGGAAATGGTGTCGAAGTAAAACTGTCATTTCGATTGATCCGTGTAAAACGATATTTCATCTCTGACCTCTGCACTTTTCGAAATGGTCTACATATTTCGAATCGGGTCGAGATCAATGTATTTTTTCAAATTCTAATAATACATTTTATATTCCGTGGGTTATTACAATCACAATTTGAATAATACTTTTGCCTCGTTTTTATTACTTTCTTATCGATGGTAAACGTGATCGCGCGCGAATCAGAAATTTGATCGCGCGTGAGGAAATACATCTTTGTGGGGAAACACATCGGCGTGCAGAATGATATATTTAAGAAAATACGTGCGTGGGCGTCTCGTCGTCGTCTCTCAGAAATATCTCGTTTCAATATTCCACGACATGCCGCATATCGCGCCCTTTTTCCCCGAAAATGCATTCTCAGCGAGGGTAGACAGCTGCGAGGGGTGGCAATCTCGAGCGGCGCGAGAGAGAACCCCGGAGGTTTACGACGCCGACTGTTTTCTCTCCGAAAGACCAATTCGCGAATTCGACCAACGTCGACGATAAGCGACGAGGCAAGTGTAGGGACCGAAGCGTCGAAGATTCGGTCGGATGAATCGAGGGCGCAAGAGTCTTGAGCGCTTTGAAAGAGAGGGGTTGCTTTGAGAGGGTCGCGAATTCTACGGCAAGGCAGCAGGGACAGCGTTCTTATACTTGAAATTAAAGGGAAATTCGAAATACCGACCACTTGTTCAAAGCGACGAGGTTTCCATCACCTCTTTTCCTCTCCCACGCCACATCGTCGTTCTTAATCGAGTTCTGTGTTCTTCGTTCGCGGTTGTTTCCTTCGCTCTTTCATCTCATCGCGATCTCTTTCTCTCGAGAAATACTGTCTCTTCTCTCTTCTCTTAAAGATATTTAAACTTTTCAAATTGAAATTGTTTTCGATATTCAGGTGAGTGGTTTTGAAAGAAAGTTTCAACGCACGTGTATCATCCGCCCTTCTATGAAAATTTTATGCAATTTTGAGTTCTCGGAGCGAGCACAATCGCTCGATTTTAGCCCTTTTCTCGCGAACAGCTTAACACTCGACTTAATATTGTAGTCTGTGGTACACCGCGATGCATTGCGGCTTTCTGTGAGCACTGCTTTTGACATGTTTAACCCTTCCTCATATTTTTAGTTATTTTCCTTTGCGTGCTGGAATTTCAAACTTCTTTTGTTCGCTCACCTAGCAACTCTGCCAAACAATTGAAGGAAGTTAACTCTATTAGTACTGATATTAATAAATAATATTATTAATTAAAAAGTTAAATAAATATTATTAATTAATACTAATAAAATATTACAAAAATATCCTATCAATAATTAAATTTGATTATTAATTAAACCTCAAGATTTTACTCGATAATTGTATTTTTTATTTATGTCTCTTACGTGACAACGTTAAAATATGATTCTTCATCAAACAATAATAATAGAATAATTAATATAAAATATCATGTTTTTATACTTTTATGGATTATATTGTTACGATTTGTGTATACACAGTAAAATTATTAATTTGTAATAATAAGAGTTAATATTTTTAATTCGCGCTTGAATACTTTTGTTTAGCTGGATTATAAATACTTCGACTTTTCACTTTTAAATAATTTATTTGTAGAGCTTTTAACGAGAGAGTTTCAATCGTAGCCGAAATATCGTAAAATTAACTTTTGCAAAACGTAGTACCTTTCCCCGATTCATCTCCTCCTATTAGGCAAACTCGTAACAAGTTTATGTCCAAGTACAGTAACATTTTGCGAAGCATTTTCATTTAATTGAATTATTCGCGCTTGATTTTTTGATATGCCACTCATCCCCAACAAAAATAAACACCCCATACGAGCAATCGGACTCTCTCGCGTATAAGGCAACGCAACGTTACGCAATTCAATGCAATTCAACGCAATGCAATGCAACACGTAACGCATAAATGGATGTAACGACGTTTTCTTCCTGGCTATTTAATGATGACGATTTCCAGTTGATACTGATAAAACATCCATGTTTTCTCATGAAAATATATGTTTCATCTTCAAAATATCACCGCAAGCGCGAAAAGTAATGACGATTGGAAATCGCTCGAAATTTCTTTCATGATCGCGTTCTGCCGCTTCGTCCTCTTCCCTTTTCGCTTTCTCGGCTCGCAGGTGCATGTCCCTCGTGATGACGCTCGTGCGCGAAGGTGTTTTTATCGGCCATTGTTCGGCCCGTTTTCCAATTGCACGTGCGAGCATCGACCGAATGGCGTCATTGTGCTCGATGTAGGTTGCCAGCGTGGTGGATCTACTCTTCTTTACGCCGGAGAACGCATAACAAAGTAACGTAAAACAATGTCACGCGATTCTCGCGCATTCTCTGTTTCTCTCTCTTTATCCTTCTCGTAGTCTATTCCACGATATTTCCCGTTTTCCCTCTCGTTTCACCACTGGAGCGAGTGAAAGCGGCACGTGGCAATAATATCGCGAAACCCTAACACTCACTGACTGCCTCTTTCTCGTAACAGCGTACTGCCGGTTCCTATTCAGGTTGAAACTACTGAAATTTTCGAGCGTACGAATTTGAAGATCTCATGGGAAACATTTATGAATTTCCGTAAAACAGTATCACAGATAGACAATATCTATGCTGTTTGAATTATTAAAATTTTTCTGTTGAGGAATTTACGTTAATATTTTGCATTTATATAATTTATTTAATAAAATAACTCCTGACGAATACTCGTTTACAGAATATTATTGTAGATAGCTTACATTATTTGATAGATATCTTTTTTCTTGCCAACTAGAAATATTTTCTCACATATGTAATTTTTAGATACAATATTAATTAATAAGAACTACGTAATATTTGTATATAAAATATATATATATATATGATATTAGTTAATTGATTATTTTATTACGTTACATTGATCTATGTTATATTCAATCATTTATTTCGTGCTTGCGATTTCCATTTCATTCCCTCGCGTTTCTATTTATCTCTCAGCGAAATTCAACAGATACGAGGGAGATGTTTTACATCAAAAGTCGAAGGCAGTCTAGCCTGTTTTCGTCATTCCTCGTTTCTTCGTCGTGCCGTATAAATAACTAATTCCGGCATATCGAGAAAACTTTGATCAGCTCTCGGGTGTGCACGACGCGACGCGACGCGACGCGACGCGACGCGACGCTCCGACGCGTTGCTTGAATGCAAACGCGCCGCTCCAATCGTACGAAGCATGCATACTTCATTACCCGTCCCTTCTAAGTTCTGCTTCTCTCGAACAAAGTACAAACTGTCTGAATCAAACCTTGATATTTCAATCCGTCCTTTCTTTCATCAATGCTACCGCAACGTTATTCGTTGATGATAAGTTCTTTGTGCTATCGTATAATGATGAATACATGAATACATGAATATATATCTAGAATCAATCTTAATGTATTATTTTCGGAAAATGAACGGAAAATGAACGAACAAAATATTTATTCACAAAAATTAATTAAAAAATTATTGATATATTTATGATTATATATATTGTCTTAAACTTTAATGTCACCGAGTGCTATTTTGAAAAATTATACTAGTCATCCTCAATTTTTTATTAGTCCTCACAGCACTTGGTTTTTTTTTTATATTACACTGTAGTGACACATATTAAAAATTTAAAGTAGAGCCAAGTATTACGATCAAGCACGACGACGGAGGTGTAATTTAAATGTGAGTTTAAATTTTCAGAAACGTAAGTAGTATCCGGACCTACGTTTGCTGTCCGTTCGCGTTTATGGCATGCGTTTATATGAGTGTCGGTGTGCAGGTTCTGGTGCGCTCAAGAAGTTACTTAACTCGTGATACGCGACGTTTGGGGGACTTCCTTAATTTCCGGGAATACGGGCTCTTCCGGCTGACGTTCTACTCGACAGCAGACAAGCCCTCATTAAGATTTTAGGAGGCGGCGTGCGTTCTCGTTCGGATAAATGCCTGTGGGTAGTTCGCGCAGACGGAAGACGATGTCCAATCTTTTAAATTGTAAGACAGTTCATCATGTAACGATATTGCGAATAATAATGGATTATTTTCTGGAATTAGGTACTTAATTCCTATTAAATGATCCATTTTTCATATACATGGAGGTATGAATATTATCTTTATTTTTTTATCTACAATATATAAATGCAATTTTTATTATGTAAATTGAAATTAACGCGTAATAAAACTAGAGAAATATTTTGTAAAATAATTTGAATTCAAATTTGATTAAGAATCGAGTAAATTTGAATTACCTACTCAAAGAAGAGTTAATTTAGATGATGAGAGTATAGCTTTTTTTATTTTTTAAAGTAGACACGTACTCAATCTTCTTTGGATTATAAATTTTGCTATGCATTTATTAATGCTTCTCCATTTTATCATTTCTTTAAAAAGTGAAGTTTCAGGTATATCCATCTAAAATTCGCTTTAAAAGCGAGTTTGTCTTCTATACGATCTCTCGTTTATCTTTAAGATTCTTGTTGTTTTTTTTCTTA
Organism: Acromyrmex echinatior; assembly: GCF_000204515.1. The sequence goes on from NW_011627404.1 coordinate 282,102, forward strand.
TTCATCTGTTTTGATCTCGTAACTACATTCATTAAAATATTTCTACATAATAACTTTATTCTAAGAAATTAAAAATGCATTAGTATTAATCTTTATAACATCTCGTTTCGATCGACAGTGATTCTTCCTACATATGAGAGATTTCTTTTCAATCTCGTAAAGAAATCGATATTAGCGTCGGATCGTCTTTATGAACAATTAGCGATTTCCATATTTAACAATTGCCGAAAAAGATCGATTCCTGAAAAGAGAAAGGGAAAAGATACAGTATCAAAATAATTCTGCGGTTCTTGGAAAAATTGTGGCCTGCGAAAAACTATAAGACGAGGGTGCAGGATGCAGGGCTGTGGCGACGAGTTCGGGGGTGGAATTTCGGATGGGCTAGGCTGGCTCGCCGCTCGGGTTTCTAAGTTTATTAAGTCCGACCACGACTCTTGCCTTATCTGGCAACTCGGAGACTCGACCGCTATCCGCTGCACCCTCCCACCCCATCTCTCTTCCACCGTACTTCTTTCGCTTTGCAACCCTGCACCGCCCGTAAATTCATATCTCGAATAATTTTCACCCGGCACGGGCCCGAGCGACTTGGCTAACTGCCAGGGTTCCTCGTAAACTCTCTTGCTCTTCCATCGTCCATCCTCTCTCGGGCAACCCTCCAACTCTTTTGGTCCCGCGTTTCTGATTCTTTCTCGCCTGCTTTGGTCTCTTATTCCTTGCACTAGAGCGAAGTGCCCTTATTCTTCTTCTCACCCCCTTTACTGATTTTATCAGGATATCGCCTTGCTCGTTTCCGCACTGGGACATCGTGAAGGAATCGCCGATGAAGGCACGTTATATCCACGAAACTCTGTGATCTATGCTCATCGCGCATTACTTTTTCAACAGAGTAAGATAGTTATAAAAATCGTTTCGTAAAACGCCTTGTATTGATTCTTATCTAATTTAACAGATCTAATGCTTGGAAATAAATGACGTACATTAATTACATTTACTAATCTTAACTATGATTTAAGAAAATTCTTTCTTTTGATATTAAATCGCATTTTAAATATAAACGTTTATATAATTTCTTTAAATTATATAAACGTTTAATAACAAAACTTTAAAAATTAAAATATAATTCTATAGATTTTTTTTTCCTATAAAGCTTACATCACAAACTATATAGATGTGTGATTTTCTTGTTTATAACTCATAATAGTTATTTTTGTTATATAATTATTACATGTTATCGCTACTATCTAAAACCATACCTATTCTTTGAAAACTTTACGTGGTATTAACTAATGTCAATTCGCTTTTGTGATTAAAATAGCATATGGTTTAAAGACGTATAAACATTTTAGAACGTATGTTTTGTTTTGTATTGCCTTCGCGAAATATGCAAAGCCACCTCTGTTTACGACGTACAACTTAAGACACATTTTGAGATCGCATTTACTACTTCCGTGTTCTTGAAGGCGCCTTCATAGAGCCACATTGAACATGTGCATAGCATACGTTCAATGCAGTTTGCGACGCAACTGTACTGTAGAATTTAGTATTGCAAATGAATTCTCAATAGCCTTCTGCTCTTATTTTGTACTCTGTAAAGACATGTTTATATATAAATATTATATTCAGTAAATGAAATTAACCATTTACTTTTAAATTCTTCGGGAATAATACACTGCGGTATAGCATTCTCAGTCAATTCAGTTGCTTATAACTTTCATAGAAATGAATTGTTGTATGAAAAAAAAATATTTTCAATTAAAATGCTAAATATTAAGAAATAATGCTTTCAAATATATATGTATCCTTATTAATAAAAAATATTATGAGCAATGAGAAAAGCATTGGAAAAACATTGGAAAAGAGTTAGAAAAGCACTAGAAAAACATTGAAAAAAAAGCTGGGTTATCGTTTATGGGTTAAAATAAATTCAACTTAATTCCATATTAAAACTTATATTTAATCTGCAAGAAGTTAATTAACTAAGAATGAAATTAAAGTAAAAGTTCTATTCTGAAACTTAGTTAATAATTCTTCTATCTTATTTAGAAAGATAACATTATGAAAAATTATGTAATTAATCTGATATTATTTTTTTTATTTTTATTTACATTGTATATTTAATCTAATACGAATTTACAATTAAATTTGTAAATAATTTGTCTTTTTTATATCAATTAAGTTAAAATTATAGTTAATACGTAAAATGTATTAATAATATCCTAACATTAAGGAAGCACAGTAGCGAGCGATATTATAAATTAAGTCAGATTCTCAACTCCACATCACTGCGAGTATTAGCGAATGAACATGTTAAGTCACTATAAAGTAATTTCAACAACGAGGCGATAACTGCGGTTTTAGCGATAATTAAAAGCGTATTGCCAACTAAGCCCCTCATAGGCCGTACTTTCATGTCCGAATATACTTCACGGTAATCTCTTAATGAGCCTTGAACGAGAACACGAATTAGACGCGATGTAACAAGAGAACCGAGAAAATTCCTTACACTGCATCAGCCTGTAAATGCAATTGTTACATCACAATTAAACGTGTCTATTCAAAATGATGCATGTCGCGGCTTTATTAACGATTCAAGTTGCTTATTATGCTCAAATACAATTATTAGATAAATAAAATTGTACATATTTTATATACCATATGCCTTTATACACTCGCATGAAAAATCTTTTAGCTCGCTCTGAAAGCTATAAGAATTATACATTATACACAATACATTCTTTGAATATTAATTTTTTTTATATTTTTATGAAGTGAACATGTAAATCACAAAATTTAAAACTATTTTTCTTCATAGTTTATTTTCGTTTAAACACCTATGTTAATCCTCGTTAATCGAAATAGACTATTGCTTCGTGATTGTGAAAATCGAGTTTATTTGAGAGACAGCAGGAGCCTTATTCATTACCTGATTCATTGAGAATGCATAGAATGATTTATATGGCTTATGAGAATTATTTGCATATGGGATTCTATCCATTTTACATGAATTTTATAGTAGTCGCATAGATAAATGTGTTACCGATGCATTTGCGATTCCGGTGAGACGTAAGTAATTTACACAGGCGACCTTTGTCAACATAGTCTAAGTGGTGCTGAAACCACCAGGCGAACCAGTAGTATTAACTTACACTCGTGTAATGCATGCCTTGCGAGATTAAGCCATTTAAATGTGCTCGTGTATAGTAATTATTCGCTCGTATATAATTGATACGACATTCGTTATGCAAATTTGCATTTTGCTTAAGCCGGAAGAATTAAATGCGTATAGTATCGATACCGCATCATCATCGATTTCGTATTGCAACGCATGTTTGTCATAAGTATATGTTCATATAAAGCGTGAATGATAATTTCTGCATTAAAGTAAATTAATAGGCAGTAATTATAATTAATTATTCTTCTAGACACGGTGAGTTATCGTAATCGAATTTCTCTGAAAACTGCGATGCATAATTAATTGCACAAATTATTAAATAATTATCCCTTTTTCATCCACAAACAACAATTCAATGTTCTTACGTTCGTCGTAATTATTCCCTCTTTCTGTATTCTCCTCCAATTTGCCGCAAACAATTAGTTCGACTGGATCGATACCCTCATCGCGAACGGCGTTTATTCCCCGTCGTAATGAATTCCGACTTTAGTTTGCCGATATTAGGCGCTGCCTTTATGGCATCTTTGGGATCTTCAGGCAGCCGCGTGATTTTTTCGTGGCCCGTTTCGCATACCAACCTCCGGCGATGGTGCGCGAAGGAACGTAATATCTTCCTCGCGAACACGTCTACGTTATGTGAATTGTAATGCCGGGCTCGTTATCATTCGCGAATCCAGAATGACGGTGTTCCTTCTCTCGGCGGGAAGGGGGGGGGGTTACACACTTCGTAGATTCCTCACGATCGGCAATATGCCACGGGAACAGCACCCACGGGATCGGCGCGGGCATTAGTATTCCGAGAACACCGTGGTCGGCCTCTACCTCTTGGTGTTTTCTCTGTCTGCCTGCTAGTCTCCATCTACACCGTTTTCTCTCTATCTCTTTGTTTCTTGCTCCCTCCGTCGCATTGCATGTGGGTGCATATACGTGTGCGATTGCGCAGCTCTAGCATCCCTAGCCTCTAGGGCGCCGACTAAATATAAAACATTTTACCTCTGGCTCTCGCGGTCTGACGTGGTCTCCCGACGGTAAACACAGGCACAAAGATAAGTTGTGTGACTGTCTCTCAGAAGGAGATAAATCGTAAAATATTTATTTCTCGCGTAGACGTGAAATGGTACAGTGCGAGCCCATTTTTATTTTAGATATTATTTTATTTTGTGAAACTTTATGTACAATTTTTAATGCACTACCAAATTTCATTGAAAACTTTGTATCGAATAATAATAAATTTAATATTATTTAACACAAAATGAATGAAGCTAGGATTATATTTGTCTAAGACATTAAGATCCGCCTTGACCAATATGGTCTACTCGTTTGTGTGTTGTACATTTCTCAGTTTTCATTTAATACTGCTTAATATTATTATTAAGTATAGACGCAATTCCACCAATTGAATACACAATTGTTCATTTGCATTATAAAGTGAGAATACTCAATCGAGAATAATTAGTTGTAGCTGAAAGTCCATGATTACGATAAATACCGAATTTTTGCGAGAAGTGCCAATTAAATTGCGTATTTCTTTTATTTCAATGATATTCTAAAAATAATCAACAACTTTTTGCTAATGTGCATAGCATCAATGTTACTTGAATCAAGAGGATTTATTATAATTTTCTAAAGTTAAAGGGTTAAAGTTATTGCTTCATGCATGTATGCAAAGTAAGATTTAAATATTTTTGAGAGAAAAGGCTTTCCTCTTAATTCTCGTAGATTATATTTAATCGTTTAAGATGCTTCGCGCGCATTTCGCAATCTGGAGCGGGAACTATATCGGGACCATATACGTCCCCCAATTCTATTCTGCATATTAAGCGATCCTCACTGCCACCCCGTGGACCCGATATATCGAGTATGCCGTCCTGGATCGACAGCGCTGGCACGTCACTTATGAACTCCATGCCGTGGCATATGCCGATGATTGGCCGCCGACTCATCCCTCGCATTTCGATCCCCGTGCGTATCTGCACCCTTCCGTATTCTCCCGCGTGTGATCGTGTAGATTTATCACGTAAAGGCACATGCACGTGAGCGCGCGTGTATATGTATGCGTGTTTCGTTGATAGGAACGGCGGTCGTCAAACATTTTGATTTCGTGCGGTTCGTTGCGATAGTTTGACGTCTCATCTGTACTCGCAAATTTTCACGGATGATCCTTACGTAGACTGTGCCAGGAAGAGGTAAGCTTACACGTTTGAAACTTTCAATATTGTGGCAAAAGAAAATTACATGAGATATAACAAAATGTTCTTAACCATTTCCTAATCATTAATTTATAAAGTTTAAATTTGATAATCTTCTACATGAATTTATAACACATCTTGTAATAATTGAAAGATCTAAAAATGAAGTTTGTAATATTTCGTAACATTGTGTAATTAGGTATACCTTTGAATTCATGATAGATAATTCATTATACTTGGACTTGAGTGAATTTTTAGAAATTATTTAATTCGTTTTATTAATCAGACAAATATATAAGAAAGACATCTTGCCAGGATGAAATTTCAGTTGCATCTATGAAATATCAATTATCTGCGATTTTAGTCGATAACGATTTGGTTCAGCATTTCAATGCCATTTCTCGATGTTGCACACACACACATCGCTTATTTATTTATCTTACCCAATCATTGATGCTTCGACACTCTATTTTCCGCTCTCTTGCATTCTTTATCTTTGTCTCTCCTATTGTCTGTTTTTCAATTCGTCCCTCTCTTGAAACATACTTTGCATAGCAGAGTACGCGGACCGTGTTCACAATTTGATGGCACATGGTCACCCACGCGGTCGTGACACGTCCAACCTAATGAACCTCGCATGATAGAGTACGACCATGGGCCAGCTAGCTAACCAACCCGGCTAAAAAGGAAAGAAAAAGCACATACGAGAAGAGAAAGCTTGTTGGAGGAATCAAGGAAGCAGAAACAGAAGAGAAAGAAGTAAAAGGGGTCATGCAACAAATAGGGAAAGTAAAGAAAGGAAGAAAGGAGAGAGAAAGAGAAATGTACGCAAATAGGAAAAATGAAAGCTCATCGATGGTGATTAATTGCACTACGTCTCATGACGTAACGAGCAATTAATTATTATCGGATAATCAAATCAGCTGCTTCACTATAGCCCTCTTCCCTCTTTTCTCTTCGATTCTCTCGCGCAAACTGATAGCTGCGATTTTTAATTAGTCACGTGCTTCGACATCAAATTCGTTTATTTTCGTTATGTGACGTATATGATGTTTTACGTCGCGAGCACGTGTCTTCTCTTGTCGCTGTATCGCATCGAACAATAAAAGTACTTGTCTGTGATTTGTGGGAATCGTACGCGTGAAGTGTATAAGTATAGACAAGCGTATAAATGGATGTTCAGCTCTCGCGTGAAACTTTTCCTCTCCTTTTATCATTTATCGCTCATCTTGATTCGTATTCCCGCTGTATCTCTTTCCTTTTTGCCCGTCTCTCATGGAGTAACGAACCTTATCAGTCGCAATCATAAATATTATGCAAACGAATGATCGAACGAATAGCATCGACTGATAGCCTCCCTCATTTTCATCCTTATCGAATCCAATATCGCATACAGGTAAAGATATAGAGCAGATGAAGCGTAATAGTAGAGACATCAGGCAACGTTTCTTTGAGTATATTATCGTAACGTATATGTGGCAGATTTTTTATTTTGAATGAAGTAAATTTCATTCTGTAATTATATATAGAACGTTACAAAATTTAAACGTACTCAGAATTTAACATTGATTAAATATGTATTATGTTATTTATAATGTTGAGATGTATGATATTATATTGTATCTAAATCACAATATATAATACATTAAGTCAATCCTATTTTAATTGTCATAAGAATATACGAAGAGATTGATAGCTGGCTTTTCTGGATTATCTCAAGAAATAAGAAGTAAAATGAGAATAAACCTCATATAGCCACTTTCGCGACAGAAAAGTTTAATAACAATTTCAGACAATCTTTTTCCTCCATTACGGAATTTCCGATTGAGTTCTCGAGCAAATCGTTTTCCAACTTTCGCACTTTGTTACGTCTGTGATCGAGTCTCAAGATTATATTCCGTCTGTTGATTTATCTACTTTCGCGCTCGGGAAAAATACGAGTGCGTCACCTAGGGACACTACTTTTGCACCACCGCGCGCGGAGCAATCTCCCAAGATTCTCCGTAACGATAACGTTACCGTTCTCGCCTTCGTGGACTTACAGTCAGCTGCACGCATACGCACGCCCTTTTTTTCTTTCCACGTTTCTGCACGACGCGTGTCCCCGAGAATGGATACACAACACGCAAGCATGCAAACGAACGTTGTGACTCACCGAGTCCGTCGAATCGTTAGGGTGCACAGAACAAAGAGGAGAGAAATTATGAGAAAAAGAGGGGAGAGTTATTACACTCAGTATTATTAATTATTTATGAAAATAAACGTTGGATGTTGGAAGATACGCAAGCGCAGAAAAATTCGATTACCCTTATTTGATAAGAAATTAATTCATTGTGCGTGGCATTCCAGTAGCGAAAATAAACGCGAAGGAGTGGCTATCGAAATTTATCTTTCAATTTCAGACGAATTTTCGTGCACAATTTTGACATTAATTGTAAGTATAATTGCTCTGATATATTACGATTACTCATTAAAGTCGTTGGCTTTCCTTTGTAGGACATGTCAACCGTGCAAATTGTCTGACGAGATTCATGAATTAATTCTCAGGTTAGTATCGAATGTAAGCTCGCTGGTTCTAAGTGAAAATGTTGTCAGGTACAATCGTTGCTCAATACTAAAATAAACTAAAATAAATTTAAACACGAACAAGGACAATTTATATACTACGACGATTTCGATCATCTGTGGTAGTTACAGTTCAGTATATAACCGCAGGGACGCTTTTGCTACTTTATCGTTTCCATGGAAATATTGTACGGAAAGTACAGTAATCGTGTAACTGGGCAAACATAGTAGAGCGTAACAGTCTGCCTTAACAATTGATCACATCAAGCTCGTGAAATAATATTAATATATCGCTTTTGATTATTATTTTTTTGTTTAAGTTTAAAAACTCTAAAGAAGCAAGTTGTAGTTATTATGTTACATTTTCCCATTGCGGAGACCGATTAAAACAGACAGAAATTCGTTTAACATCTGACGGCTTAACCAGCTCACAGCGATGTAAATCCGGAACAATTCTTTCTCGACTAAATACAACAGCGTGCTTTAGCGTACTTTTTAATTCCCACGTCAATTCTCTCTCTCTCTCTCTCTCTCCTCTCTCTGTTATCCCTTCTTCTCTCATTGTCGATTATTCGAGCACACGAATAACGCGAATAACTCGCTCGTCCATGACACGGCCACATTTCAACGATTGAGGGAAAAGACCGTGACGCGAAATATGAAAGGTAGAAAGAAATAAAGAGAGAAAGAGAGAGAGAGAGAGAGAGAGAGGAAGGGACGTGTGTATTGACCAAAGCAAGACACGCAAAACGACCGAGATATACGTACACACAGCTTTTCGTATGGTCGCACGCGTACGAACTACCGACGTTTCTCGGTCCCGTTCGTGGCAAATCCAATTATTCGAAACGAGACCGCAAGCTTTCACAGTCTCGTTCAAACCCATCTATTTATACTGCGCGGCTAGGCGCAAGTGAGAACGAGAGAATGAAAAGAGACAACGAATGAAAGGGAATGGTTGAAGGGGTTGAAGAGTTGAGGTAGGTCCACGCAGGGATGTATAGAGGTTGTGCTTTCTCTCTCTCCCCTTTTCCCAACGTGGAAGGTAAAAATACTCGTTGACTACTATCCTTTCTCTCTTTCTCGTTGGAATTTTCAACAATCTTGTTTTCTCTCTCTCTCTCTCTCTCTCTCTCTCTCTCCCCGCCCCCTCTCCTTTTATTGGGTCGCATTCCTCTCGACATGCCTAAATGCCGTAACCGCATTTACACATATACGCTCGTGTTCGCTGATACTATTGTTGCGACCGAGAATGCAGAGTGGATGCAACGGTGACGATGCTAACGTCGACGACGGCACGTCCCGACGTTTAGCAACGTGGTGATGCTGGTTGCGGATAGCGGGGAGGTGGTTGAAACGGCTGTAGCGAGGGAGAGCGAATGCACACTTAAAGTGTAATCGCGGCTGCAAGCGGACTGCAGGCGACCGACCGATCGACCAACCAACCGGCCGATCGGTTAGTAAGCCGACGACGGCCTCAATAGCTCGCTTCCGTACTGCCAACCGACGTTTATTGCCTGCCTAATAGCAGGTACGTACGGTGAAGAACCGGCCGCAACTGATATCGCCTCTAAATTGGACGGGTTAGCAAATCAGTCGCGAACTGCTGCGAAAATGATCCTTTTGTTTCAAAAGTGCTTCATTTTTAATTAATTCAGGGGACGATTATCTTTAATTAATATATTGAAATTGATTAATATATTGCCTAAATATTGAAACGTATCTGTATAATTTATTAAATAAAATCGTATACTTCCTCGAATTAATGTTGGAATGTATTTTTGTAATATTTGGAATTAATTTTGCTAACATTTTAAATATGTATATATTCAATTTTATAACTTTTTTAAATATTAAACGAATCTGAAAGCATTAATTTTTTTTAATAATACAAAACTACATCTGCAGGCACAGTATAATGTATGTTTTAACATGGGTTTATCATATATTAAAACATAAATTTTTAATTTTGTTAACTTCTCTCTTTCTTTCTGTTAAACGCCTGATATTACATAAATGAAAAAAGATAATAAGAAAGAGAATTTCAATACTAAGGCATACATATGCTTATCAATGTGAAACAAAAAAGCAAAATATGATTAAAACGAAAATAGATAAAACGGCAAGAAATTAGAATAAGAAGAAAGTACGTAGTATACAAATATTACACGCTTCTCTCTCTCTCTCTCTCTCTCTCTCTCTTGCAATTCTCTGAGCCTGTTTCAGCAACTTGGAGCCTCATTGCACACAAGCTGGCAGGAGTCGAAAGAAGGACTTAACGAAATATTCAAATCCGAGCCGTGCGGGAAGAGCAGGCTCTTAAATAATAATGCCCGCTTTCGGTATGCTAAGGATCCTCTATTTTCACGGGAAGAACACGGTCTCGAGGATTTCTGCTTTTCTCAAAGTTTCGGGTCAAAGGAACGCCGAGCTCGCAAACTTGGGCGCAACGCGAAAGAGAATGAAATAGTCATCAGAGAAGAACGCAACGGTATATAATCTCACGGTTTTCATTTCTAACGACGTTTGCAATGACACAGGCGGATTTTTTAATTTACATTCTAAAACTTACAATACTTACATTAAGAAAAGTAATGCTGCAAATATTATTACTCGAATCATAATTATGTGAATACAATTATATGTGTGATTAATTAATAATTAAACTTTTTTGACATAAGAACAAATCAATTTTAAAGAAAAAGTGAAGGAAATTAATATCTTACAAAACTCTTCGAATATTTATTTACGTAAAATTCTTTTAAAAGAATTATTTTAATATAATAAAAGGAAGAGATTTTAATACAGGTATCCCATATTAAAGTTAGAATTCTATACGGTTGAATTATTTAAAACTATATTTTTTTAGATTCTGATTTCATATTTATCATATTTTTTACGCATATATTATTCATGTTGTACAATAAGAATATATTGAGAATTGAAGCAGCATGTTTGCCTTTTGTGTTTATATATGAATGATAAATTTGCCTTTTTTTATTTCATATATGATGAAACGTCGCGTTTCATGATAAATTTCTGCAAATTCTTCTTCCCTTATGAAAACTTTTGTTGAGCCAACGTTGATCATAAAATATCAAAAATTTCGCAATTTCTAGTACGAATTCCTGCGAATCCTGAAAATTGGCTCTCGCGGTAGAGGATGAAACAGTCATCAGGAAAGAACGCAGCGGTAACTCTCGAATTTTCATCCCGTCCAACGTATCCGTACTATTCGTAACGCGCACGTACGAGTCGCGTACGTTCGCGAATTCAATCTCGCCGATCGGCAGGCGCGTTTTTCGCGAATTTCCATCGAGTTTCCGCTTCGCCTTCACTGGTTACGTCGCGTCGCGTCGGTTCAATCTGTCGAACGATCCGGGTCGTTTCTCTCGCGCCATCCTGCCGCGGCTCGCTTCCAGAATCGATGACGGAACTCGCCGCTATCCCGTCACCGTCGACAATTCACGGCTTCGATATCGTTCATATTTTAGCGCGGTGTTTGCGATCGCCAAACAATCCCAGTCGACCTCGACAAGCTTTCGACGTTCCGGCTCGAATTCAGGTCTGGACGACGCATCGAGTGCCCCTTGTTTGTCGCGCTCGTTTAATGAGTCAGGAATTTCGAGCATTTTATCGCCGACGACGTGGCGCACTGTCCGCAACCGGATTCGAACACACTGTTGCATTTTAATGATAGTACCGATCGCACGGCCGACCGTATTCCCCATTGACGAAGCGTTCGATCGCATGAGAAATTGCAGCGGCAATAATTCCCATTCCATTCTTCCGAAACGTGTGACTTTTATATCCCGTGGATAATATATTTCTTCGAGTATTTTCCAATCGCTGTGATTTTTCACAACGCAATAGTATTTCTCGAGTATCTTGAACAGCCCAAGAGATAAGCTAGGACATAAATTGAATTCTGCAGATAAAAATTAAAGTAATACTGATTGAAATCTCAAACGATACGAAAGTTAATTGGTTTAACCGTTTTAAATTAAATCAGGACACTCTCGACATAAAATATCACCAAGTAGTCGGAAATTTCCAGAAAGATTGGTGTATCGGAAAATACAAGACAAATAAGACGATCTAGAATATCTTGGAAGTTCATTGAAAATTGAAAAAGCATCAAATAAAATAAATTATATATTCTTACTATATTCTCTAACTATAGCTCATATGTCGCTTCGTTATTAGTGTCATCACTAATTTGAAAATTAGATATAAAAATGATTCTATTAGCGATTGAATTTTGGACTTTAAAAAAAGATTTCTATAATTAATGCTCAAATAATAATTATATTATTTACATCCCTTCTCTTTAAAACTTATTTAGAGTGAATTTCACTCTGAAGAGTAAAATCTTATTCTCAAAGATTGAAAATTAAGCCATTTTTGGACTCTTTAGTGTGAGAGTCCATTTCAAAAGATTTAGAGTTTAAAATTCCAAAATAATTTTCATGGAACAAAAACTTATACGAAAAGAATTAGCTGAAGTATCTCTATAGATATAACAGATAAATACAGATACAGATGGATACAGATGTGTGAAAATAATTTTGTTAAACCATCAACAAAATTATGTAGGAAACTCAAGCATGATGTGCACTGCTACACAAAATTTTGATATTCTAGTAATCAAGGATCCTACATAATTATTTTGACAGTTCAACGAAATTTTCAGATCTATATCTAACAAAATTTACGTACTTTAGCAACTGTTCTTATTTTCGTATATTGTTTTTAATGACTCACCGTTTAATAGACATGATAATAATCACCTGTTATGGAGCGATGTGATTCTTCGTATGAAATGGCGTCTTGGTTGGGAGACAAATCCATGGGAGGCACAAATCCGGACACATTATCCGACGCAACCATAACGGTCAGTCGGGAACCGACCAAATGGAGCCAAACGCTCTTGGTGGTCTCTCATACCTTTCGTATCTACGCGAGTTCGTATATATCGCTCGCGTTACGAGACTCCCCCTCGGGTCTTTCCTTCGATCCTCTCAGTTTTCCTCTATGTCCCGCAGCACACGTCGACTGTATGGGGTGCACCGTGCGTACCCGGGACACAAACCCCACAACAGGGTTGACGGGCTAGCAACCCCCCATGGCGAGCTCCAGCCGACCGCACCGCGTTCATTCTGTTAAAACAGCAGGGCGCGTGCGTTACGATTACTGTAAGAGCGTTTCTGCGATATTACATTGTTGAACTGCAACGTACCTATAGATGCTATTGTTGTCGCACATTTGCGGTTGTCAAATTGAAATACCATATGCGTGGAAAATTTTCCGCTATATAATGTTCTACATTCGAATCTCATTAGCAGTAGAAGTGTTTAAATTTATTTGTTTAGAGATCTATGACTTTAATTTATCTAGATATTTTAATTGATAAGAAGTATATTGTCTGTAAAAATTGTTGCGACAGCTTTATCAAAGACGAGAAATGAGATATAGACAATAAAAACTTGTTTGTAACTATAATGTTATACATCTACATTAGAAAATCATTAACGAAGAAATAATATTTAATAATTAAAAATTTAATTAAAAATTATCAAATATTTGAAAATATCTGCTCTTTTAGATATTTCAGGTGTCATTAAATCGTTACAAAAATTATGCGTATGCCTATTTCTTCTTTTCTCTACTATAACAAAAATTAATACGTTTAAAAATGAAGATATTGGCAGTAATTTTAGTTATTTAAAAAACTAGAATTTTATTGGATTCTCCATATGCAAGCATTATCGTGTTTAAACTACCTGTTGATCAAAAACTACACGTATAAATATTTTCCTATTAAAATAATTTGTATTACGCACCTGTAGCAACTCTGTACAGAACGAATGATTGACATCATTGCATTAATGAACGAACGTATTTGGCATCGTTAATTCACATCTGTCAATTGTGTAAATCCTACTAACGCGCGTATATATGTGTCGTTTGCGTGTGCAGTGTAATGCAAGATTGATGACGACTTTCGGTAAGCTCATTGTAAACTCATTCGCAAGTTTCCCGAGAGAGAAATAGCTGCCAGAAGATCACGACATTGCTGCCGAGCGGCAAATCTCGTCTCACGAAATCGGTGGGCAATTCCAGAAAGATTTCCCTGCCGAGATTTGCGGCTCGCACTGTTAAAAATACGATCGTCGTGTTAAACGCGCTCGACGTTTCTCCAATAAAATGTTTCCTGCGTGTTCGACAGCGTCGCTCAGCGAGCTTCGGGAGAAACACTGTGAAATAACAACCACGGCAGTGCTGCATAACTGCAGAACGGATTAATGCATTCCAACACAATTCCGTTCAATTTTTTCCATTTGGAAAAGAGAAGAAAAATTACAAAACTGTTATCCCGCTTATATTGTGTCGATCAATCTATTTGACAGCGCGGACATGACATCAACGATTCTATCGAGATACTTGTATTGTGTACAGACTATTATATAATTATTGTAGCACTTTAAAGACAACTTTTCTATTTAAAGATAACTTTATTTAATTAAATTACTGTTGTTAATAATTAGAATTAACCTATATTAACGCTTATTAACCTATATACATATATTTAACTATATTTTTACGATATATTGCATATTTCTGTCAAAAAAATATTTCAAGTCTTGCTTCAAATGTTACTTATTAAGCAATACGAATTAAAGATTATAAAAATTAGATACCGAAATCGTGTGGCGTTATGTTTTTTTTTTTTCACGATAAGCAGAATATTTTAAGATCCTAATAGTATGCAATTTTCTTTAGCTGGAGCAAATTGCTCGATAATATCGTAGACAGTTATACACTATGCACTTAGATGAGCTGCAGCTGTAGTGTCAATGCAAATACCGACGCAACTGCGATGGCATGGTTAATAAACGCCTTTGTTACGACAATATGACGTTAATTAAAACTACGCGATCATGCAACACTTAGAGTCGCGCGCGCACCATCAACTTTTTCATTGCGTCGCTATTGTGCACTTGAACATTACAGATACAATTATTTTAGCACATATGCAACCCACGCGCATAATTGTTGTTCTTTTTGCATACTTTTTGTTTCGAAGCGTTCCTAGAACCACCCATTACTTTGTGACAATATGAGTGAATTTCAACACACACAGCACACATAATTCGCATTTGTTTTCAGAGTTTGTTTTCTGAGAGTTTTTCAATTTTTAATTTCTCGCAGTTGAACCTGACTGAAGATGTGAAGAATTTTTTCACTATTAATTAATTACAGACTACAACTTCAAAAATATTTATTGCTACTGTCTGCAATATTTAACGACACCATTTATGTAAATTAATACTTAAATTATATCTTGTTAATTACACTCAGACGTATCGCGTTGGTCTATCTTTGAAAGATTTTACCCTTAATTGTTGTATATAATTCAACGTTGCGAATCGGAAGCCGTAGAAACCAGCTGCGCCCAACAGTTGTTTTGTTTAATCAGAGAAGAGGAGATTCTTTACTGCACAGCTTACCGTCTGTTAGCTTATCTCTCTAGCTTTCACCCTTCGCAGTGTTTCTTTCCAGTTTTTTCCTTGATCGTCCTTTTTTCCCTCACTGAACGAGAGACGCAAACTTTGGATAGGATACACAGACTTGTAAAAGGGTCCATTCCAGTTGGCTAAACACAGCATACCTCGATAGTTTTTTTCTTTTACTTTATTGTTCTTTCGTTTAGCTTCATATAGTTTTCAAAAACCATCGGTTATAGCACAATACTACAAGTAACAATGCAAACAAAATATATTAACGAAACTATTTTATTTATTTAGATTTTATTTTGATTTCTTTATATATACATATATATATAAAATTAATTGTTTTCTTCATATAAATTATACTAATTGTTCTTTGAACTTATACAATATTCTTTCACGAGAAAGAAAAATGCAGAAAGAGAAGAGAAGAAAAAGAGATTTATATAATATATATCTCTTTTTCTTCTCTCTTTTCTCTTTCTGTCTTTTTCTTTCTCATGAAAGACTATTGTATTGTAAGTTCAAAGAACAATTAGTATAATTTGTATGAAGAAAATAATTAATTTGATACATATATTATATTATGTCTCTGATATTACACGAAAAAGACATTTGTCGAAGAATCGAAAAATTTAGCTAGATACAAATTTGCAAATAATTTAATTGGACTATCAAAATAATTAGGACTTATTAGTTATTAGAATGTCAAAACTTTTTGCAGCATTGCTTATCACACTTGAGATCCCTGTAGTTATTTTGATGTCCCAACAAAATTATTTTTAAATCTATATTATATCTAACTAAATTTTTAAATCCTTTAGCAAAACCATTAATAAGTATCCAACAAAAACATCGCTTTAGAAAGCTAATACGTTTCTATAGAGACTCACTAGAAGATGAAGAGGGAAGTGCAAGAATCATACTCTCCATGGAATTCGCAATCGCGACAGTGACATCCACTGGCGGAAATCTCGCCCCATTGAAACGTACCTATGACAACCGGAGTTATCGCCTATGCAGTGAATCAGACTCATAAATTTTTTTTCACGTTTTGTCCACGACGTGCACACACATTTCTCGACTCAAACTTTCCTCTCTCGCACGTATGAGAAAGCTTCACTTCGTGCGCGGGAAGAAGACAGAGAGTCAGTGTGGTAGTCTCTCATTTTCCTCATCTTCTGGCAAGCGTGTTCGCGACGAGGCCCTTCGGGATTCAGAATATGTGCGGTAGAGCCGTCTCCCTCATCGCTCACCCACTCTTCATCCACCGCCGCCCATCTTTGTGTCGCTCCGCGTGCCCCGAAATGACCAACGTGACATGCCACGAGTATACAAAGGAAAACTTTCATCTACCACCCACCACGGAAACAGGGTCGCCTTCGTCGGCCATGCTGTCGCGACGCGAGAAGAAAAGAGCGGAAGGTTTATTTCTCAGAAGGGAGCACGTCAAGATTTATGTCTGCTCTTGCCTACTGACGCGCTCGCGGTTACTCCACAGTAGTGTAGAACAGTGAACGCGGCTTACGATAACAAACGATAGTGATTTATGTTTTCTGCTAATTGTTTTCTAGTTTAATATCCGTGAGAGAGAGCACGAGAAACCACCGACGTGTCCGCTCGATTTATCGGTTCCACGTTTTTGCGTCGCTAAACCAAAAATTAATCTATATGTGTTGCAATGAAAGCATAGGGAATCTTGTTACTATATACAAGCAGTGCCATTTACTTTAATTTATGATGATAAGTTTTATTCCTTTTTATTAATAAAGAATATTCATTTTCAATCTTAAATTTATTGCTTTTTTAATAATCTATAATCTATTTATATTTGAATTCTAATTAAATTTGTATGTCATTAAAAAATATGTTTTTATTATGAAATTGAAAATTAAATATATAAATTTCATAATATTTTACATAAATATTTCATATATATGTTGAATATTATAAAAAGTTATATTCAAAAAGGAAAATATTATTATTTTATTAAATAAGATTTAGGTGGCACTTGAAGAAAACTACAAGATTAAAATGAGCTTCCTAGAGTTTCAATTATCCATTTATTCGTCATATATTTAAAAGATCGTAGAATAGAAGGAAACTCGTGCTAACGTCGGTCGTCGAAATCAAACATTTTTCCAGCAGCTTAAAGCGACAGGTCCATGTATTGTGCACCGCGTTGCAGGTTACACTCTCTCGATGCTTTTATGTATGTATGTATGTATGTATGTATGTATGTGTGCGTATATGTATATACGGACTCTGTTGCGGGCATCGAAAGGTCCTTACCGTTCGCGGATCTTTGGTACTCGCTCAACGCCAGCCAGCCGGCGAACGAGCGAGCCGTAAAACGGTTCTTCGACGACTTTTCTCGATATCGATCTCCCTGCGAATGGAATCACCGAACTGGGAAGTTTCCTTAAACGTCGCTTGAGAGCTGGCACGCTTCCGGATACGGCTCGATGCGGCAATGTAATCTCGCTGTAAACGTCTGACGTGCTACATCTCTGTTTTAATTAACGCGCGCATACTTTTCATGATAAAAGGGAAGTTCTTGAGAATACCTTCTTGAAGAATGTCTATCGAAGTGTATCAAGACTTAAAGACGATCTCTATGAATGAAAATTATGGAAATTTTTATTAAAATGAATGATTACTGTGACGGTAGTGTTTATCTTGAAAATTTATAATTTAAATTTATAATTTAAATTTATAATTTAGTAAATGAAAGTCGACTGAGAAATGTCCAACACAAATGAGAGATAATATTTGTATTTTAGATAGTAGAGTGTTTATTATCGCAAACAATTATGCTCATACGGAATTTTGCGAAAGAGAAATTCCTTCCTAACGATATTAAATCTGATGATGAATTTGTTACATTTCACAGAAGTTATAAACAATGCGATACACAACGTGAAATTTGAGATTAACGTTATTGAAATTTATTACGATTGCTCAAATGCATATGGCAAAGTTACACGTGAATTTGCGAAGCAACGGAGGTGCCCCTAGGCCCGGCAATAGGTCGAAGCCTCTAATTAAAGGTAAATAATCACGCGACTAGCGCACGTGTACGGGATCACGGGGACTCCATTTCATCTTGCTTCGTCCTGATTCAACGCTACTCCTCCAGGCGAATGTGTCTACAACCATATTTCGTATATTATGTTTACTACTACAAATTTCTACATTGAATTCTCAGAATCTAGTCAATATGTATCTCGTTTCTCTTCCAACGATTGCCCTTTTTACAATCATATATATATATATATATATATTTATGCGCTACTTCGAACCATTCATACTTTGCCAATCTACTATATTTCTACTTGACTGAAAATAAGATAATAATTGTTTATTTAAAGACGTATTGGTTCGTTGAAATAATTGTCGGTTACAACAGCAACAAAGAAAGATCATAAAATAAATAATATTCACAGTTTTTACCCATTGTCATCGTAACCACGAAGGGTAATCAGAGAGACAAATCGTAATCAAATGATGACTTTAAATCGAGATTTGATTCGCGCGATTTCATGAGAGCGTTTGAACGCGTACAAACTTTTTGCGCTGACGCAAGCGCATTTTCGTGTCAAATAAAAAAAAGAACGGTTTGTATTCCTAGTTTGTGTACCGTAACGAGGGAAAGCGGGCTTTCCCCGTCACCCCTGTTCGCACCATCGAACTATTTTTCCAGGTGGATTTTCACCGGTCGTCAGCTGGCGCGCGACCGGTTATCAGTAGTCGATGCCGCTCAAACTACCGGCGACCGGTTTCAATTTGCAGGTCGGATTATTTCGTACCTTCCAAACGCAGCGGCTGTCAGCTTGCCTCTCGCCGGCAATTCGCAATTTCCTGCCAATTCTGCTATCTCGTGCTGCGTGTACCTGTCGCACAACCCGCCGTGCGGTAACGCCATATTTTGTCCGCCCTTCATTTAGGAGCACTGAACGTAGAACGTCAGTTCCGCGGTCGGTTATTCGCATTGCTATTCGATATAATCTAATCGTAGTAATGAATATAATAAATGTAATTTATAACGGTAATATTGAGTAGTTGTAATCCAGTCGTAACAGGTTAATCGACTCCCGAATCGCAATGAAACGTCGGTAATTCACAATTCACAAAATCAAACTCAAATACGAGTTAAATAGAATAATCTGTGGCTGGAAGCAGAAGAATAAATGTGAAAATTAAAATCGATAATTTGAGATTCTTCTTAATTCTCTTATACACTTCTCTTTATGCATGATCGATGTTGAGTACGTCTCGCTTACTGGAATAATCTCGCCTACTACAACTCGAGCCGCATGAATGAACCGGAGAATGCTCGGAGGACGATTATGGGTCTCTCGTGATACTCACACGCGTGTACACACGGATATGCATATGAATGTCCCGAGAGACACAGACGTATTCGCCTACTAGAGGAATGTACGTCTGGCTGTGCTACTCAGTGGAGAGATAAACCTTCTAACGTTCATGATGGGTTAATTTCATGTAACACGTCTTGTTTCCCCATATATGGTCGAATGAAAACCACGAGAAATTGTAACCGTTTTGAAAAGCAGTTGAAATGATTTATATTTGACAATAAAATGAAAAAAATAATAATAAAAGTTCAGATGAGGCTAATGAGAGTCATATGCTGATATAAAAGCGAAGAGAGAAGCAGATAACCCTCAGGTGTTGATGGTTATCTTTATTTTATTTCGAACGTTTCATATTTGACATAGTAAACGATTTATTATATTTGACATAATGCATTTATCATTTTATAAGCAATCTTGATGAGACATGTGACTCATCCTTTATTGTCAATCTTCTAAGCTTTTTTTTATAAAATAATGAAACCGTCAACATTTTCATATATTTATTATATAGTGTTTGTATTAAGTATTAACTAGATACAAGAAGTGTGCACTACTGTAATATATTGCAATAGTGTCGCGTTTATCCCCCATGTACGCAAAATATTCCCCCATTCTCGCCTACATTCATATCCTTTATGTTGTAATGATTTCATGGCGATTTTATAATTATTACACACATCCATCACGCTTCTGGAAAGAGCTATAAATAAAATAATGTAATAAGGGGAGTTATTCTATATTAAGAATGCCGCTATGTAAAGTATCATCAAAGACGTAATCGCTTATTATCCCTCATCTATACGTCGAGGATTGCATAGAATGAGAAACCGATAGCAATTAAAACAGATACATGGCATCGGCTTTAATGATTACGAAAATGTTCGATGCAAAAATATTTGTCTTCCGAGAACGGCACGGCGCGTCACCCAGAAAATGCACGAGGATAAAAGTTCAGCACGGGCTTTTAACCCTCGCTTTATCGGAAAAGTTTGCCGGCCTTTATTTACCACGAGCTGCGCGCTTTGACCCCGTTTTCCCTACGTTCCATAATATAGTTAGAAATGAAGTTACGCTTAACCCTAACAATATCATGAGAACGGAGAGGACGAAAAAGCCCATAATTAAATATTCTCCTCATTTAACGCAATTTAAAAATATGAAAAACATAATTATTGTCATAAATATTGTTTTAGAAAAAAAATCGGTAGAACGTTAGATGCAAATGTAATATATGATATAAAAGTTTTGCTGACTTTTGCTCCAGAATTTTCTCCGATTGATACGCGAGACAAAAAAATATCTTAGTATTTTCGGAGATTAAGACTATTTTTATCAGAACAGAAAATTCACCGTAAAAATGTATAAATAACGCGGAGAAATATAAACGCGACGGTTGAAATGAAAGTTAACGCGAATATATCTCCCCTTGGATGGTAAGCCTGTGCGTGAGAGCGGAAGGTAAATGCGACACCCCTATCAAACACCGTGGAGCACTCTGTCGGATATGAGATTCTCCGTTTCCCGTTTCTCTCTCCCTTTCTTTAGCTTCCCGCTAGCACATCATCACGGATCGCTGACCAAAATAATAATTACTTCACGTGTTGTTGCTCTCGACCCGTCGTCGAGCGTGGATCTGCGTCTCGCTCGATCGCCAATTAACTGATGCACGATGCAACAGCCCGGTGCAGACACTACGCGATCATCGTCGCTTTTCATTCTGTCGACATTAATTAGCATGCTTTGCATCCAGGTGTTACTTCCTCGAAGAGCGAACGATAGTTCATCCGTATTAATTGTCGAGATTGATTATAATCTGCTTTCGCGTATGAGCGATGATTTATATATAATTATGGATATATGATGGCGCATTAAATACTGTTTATGGTATGGAGATACATTTAAATCGGATGACAGTGAAGTTTAAAATTAAACTAAATATTTACATTGTTACATTTTTATTTTTTGTTTGAATATAATAATATTTCTATCCTGGAATTAAAAGTTTAAAAGCACTGATAATTAATGATGGTTCTTAACGAAGATAAAAATACATACAGATTGAATATGTATTATAAATTGAATCTTCAATAAAATATATATATGGTATGTATAAAAATCTGTTTTGTGAAAAATATACAATATTCTAGGGATGCTTTTTTTTTTTTTTTTTTTTTAAATCAACTAGTTCATCGTGCCGTGTTATCATAAAATAGCACGATCATATCTCGATATAAAATAAATCTCATTATTTCTCTGCGCCACCAAATAGGTACTCGACATTCGTTGTCGAAGGTATTGAAGCAGCTATACCGGTCTATACATTCCCGTTATCTCGTCCCGTTATTACCGCCTCATATTTCCGACGATCAAGAAGCGCGGAAGAATTCCCATTGTACTTGAATTCCCGTCCTCCTCAATTTCCGCTTGTAAAGCACGGACGTAGCGCGAAACTTAATGGAATTCCCTCTTGTGCGTGTTACAGGTAAGAGCCGGCGATTTGCACCGAGCTGAATATTTCTCTCCGCGCTATTTCCCGCAACGTTCGTCGAGTTGGAGCATTTCAGGTAGGGTGGTTACACCGTTTGCGGGTTCTGTAACGGTGATGACTAAGAGAGAAGGTATCCCGACAGCCACCTTTATTTCTAATTGCGTCTCGACTTAATGGAACATGTTTAGCCAGCCGGCGAGCTAGCGCAATCTCGGACGCGATTTCACCCCGAAATTAAGCACGGGAGTGTCCCTTTCCCTTCACCGGGAAAGCTACCCCACGGATGACCATCCGCCAGCGACAGCCAGCCGTTGCTGCTGCTTCTGTCGCGTGCGTGTTACGAGCACGTGATCGTGAACACGCGAATGAGATTGTACGACTCGTGTGTAACGCTCGCTCGCTCCTTCTCTCTCTCTCGCTCTCGCTTTCGCTCTCTGGGGGGCGGCAGCCCTTCTCAAAGGGACAGAAATTCATCCTGCTGCCGTGATACGCTTCGCAGCGGTTGTTCCCCGGAGCGGTTCCTCTTTACGTTAACGCGAAAACGCGCTTCTCGTTTCTCGTGTACTTTGTGTCGATGCCGTGGCAATGCGATATAACGTTGCGAAATCGCTTTCCCGCCGGGCACTTTTTGCGTAGACACGTAGACGCGAAACCCTTTCCGAGGGATTATTGCGTGGCGGACTTTAATGCGAGCACTTGTATTCTCAGATACGCGTTTGGGAATGAAACGTGCGTAAATACCCGTTTGAGGTGAAGTCTGGTGCAACGAAATACAAAATTGGTCGTTATATTCTCTCTCGTATATCTCGCATATATTACAACTCTAAAAGAATTTTATTAAGAATTAAAATTAATTTCTACAATATTTCGATTGCGTTTGAAACAAACAAAAATAATTCTTTTGTAAGTATAATTGCAAATACATCAGTAGAAAAGCCAACCGCTTTTGTTCTACGGTACATTATACAATATTAAGTTAATCTAATTTTCTACAAAAGAATAATTATCAAAAGCTCTTATAAAGTTAATAGATTAATTTTTTTTATTAGAGAGATAATATACTTTGCATTCTTCTTTTATTTTATCATATTTTCGTTGGTATGAAGTTAGTTAGCTAACTAATGAATGGTAAAATTAGCAGCATGCTTTACTCTTTCCGTTGCGGAATGTGATGTATTCCCACGAAAATGGTACTCAATTTGACGCATTTTATTAGCCTTCACGCGATGGGATGGGCGAAAATGGCACGTAACATTTTAATTGAACGACTGCCTAATAATAGCTACGCCTTGCTCGTTCCGGGATCACGAGAGAACACGAAAGATGAGAAATTCATAGGGATTCAGCTTCATAATTACGAACATGCTATAATATATGATCTGTGATTTAGTGATTGAGAGGCACGCAGATTCCGAGGGTCTGTACTAATTACCGCTTGTTCTATGTGCTATAATTTACTTTATAACATGCGTTACCTTTACTGTGTCTTGATTTCCACTGTAATTCATATTGATAGTTGGAAAGACGTTCATCTTGTCGAAATATAAAGACATACCGATGTTGCGTATAACGATGTAAAAGTGTGAAAATATCACGTAATGGCATGCTATAAAAATAGGAGGAAAAAAAGGAAAACCAACGTTCGCTCTTTTTGATACCGGGAGCTTTTCGTACCTCCGTGACGCGGCGGGTTCATAAATCATTGCACCTACAGAATTTTTTCGCAAAAAAAAAACGTCGCAAGAGCAATGGCGGCATCGCCTGTAGCTAAAGTATCGATCGATCTTATGAGATTCCCGGTAGAAATCTGGTCCCGTACAAAAGCGACGGGGCTAAAGGGAGAAGCGCGCGACGGTGTAATTTCCACTCTCAGTACGCGAAAGCCAAAGTTCGCGGGGGTTTGTTGCTACTTTTTGGCGGTCCTGCAATTTGTTTCCCTGACTCCCGTTAACCCTGTCACCCCGGCAAAAGAGGCGAGCAAAAACTCCTTATCTCGGCGTAATGGCGAGAAACTTCGTGCCTCGTTAAACCGCCACGGATGCACGGATGCACGCCTGCATGCCGTGCGTGGATGAACGCACGCGTTCGTGCGGGAGTTGGTTGCGTGGCCCTTTGATGCCGCCCACAGCGTCGGAAAATAGACCACGGGTGCTCCGCGATAATGTTCCGTTTATACCGATCGCCCTCCGCTCTTAGGGTGCTCGGGTTATTCAGATTAAAAACGAGGAACTGACCTCGTTAGATCGCAACCTTCTCTGCCGGGCATTGAACGCCCTACATAGCGTCGTTACTACAGGAACGTCCGCGTGTTTGTACTCTCTCGCGATAAATACCGGAGAGAATTAAAAATATCCTTTAAGCGCGCCAACAGTTTTTCTTTCATATTATCGTTATGATTTTCATTATAATCCCTTAATGCATGTGCCAGATTAATTTTTTTTGTTTTTGTTTAATAGTCGCTTTATTAGAAGGAAATGGCTTAAACTTGTCGGTAAGATGCACTTTTTGAATTATGTGTTTTATAGATTATTAAATTGTTAAATCGCGCTTTAAGTATTTTGGGAATGTGCTATGTTTCAGATATAATGTTAGATTCAATTTATTAATGGCATTGTAGAGAACTTGTTAATCTTTTTTGTTTGACTTTTTGGTATCAGCATCGTTAGAAAGATCGCAAGTGAGAGAACAGCAGTTCTCTGTACCCTAGAATGGACGGGTATAAATACGGGTCTCCTGACTCGTATAAATGTAGATAATGCTTGCTACATCGTTTTCCTCTCCATTGGTCCATTTAGCTAAAAGCCACAATCTCGTGCACGGATCTTAATTACGTTAAAGATCGCAACACGACATGCTGAGTGCATCAAACGAATTATCATTCTTCCCTCCATTTACAGATGTTATTTGGCATGCGTGTTTAATAACAGAATTTGCTTTGGATAAAGCCCGACGAATCTAAAGCATTTTATGATATATACAACGTTATATTCGCGAGAATTTTTATTTTGTTGATTAATATTTATTTTGCTAATTGCGGTCAATTTCAATATTATATCTTACTGGTCATACATGGAAGGAGGGCGGATTGCAAAATTGCCAACCGATCTCGTCGAAATCCCAAACGAGAACGCTCGAATTTCACATAAAATCACCGGAACGCCGCGGTGCAACTGCAATAATACCGAATGACCCGGAGAATCGATTTTCGATTTGTTTATCTTGCAGTCGCAGGGTTGTATGCACGTATGCGCGACACGGCGTATCCGGGGAACGCTAAGGGATCCCTTTCCAGGAGACTGCGCGCTGGGAAAAACACTCGTCGGGTTTACGCCGTGAAAAAGCACGACGGGGCTCACTCAGCGTGGAAGCTTTACGAAGCTAATCGATGCTAACGACGCTTTAATCGTACTACCGCCGCCGCTGCCGACTCGCGTTTTACTACGCTCTCGAGTCGGCGCTCGAGAATTTTGGCACGAGCAATGAGATCCAGCTCGAATTACCGGATACATCGATCCGGCTCGCCGCTCCAAATAACCGGGCGGAAGTGTAGCTTTTTCTCTCTCTCTCTCTCTCTCTTCTCCTCCTCGTCCGCTCTCGTTCCCTTCGGTTGTTCCGCCGGCTACGATTAATTAAAGCGCGCACGGGGGCTGAAGCCAACAGGATCGGTCGGGGTGAGCAGCCGTCGCCGCTTATTTTTTTTCCAGAAAAATATTCATCGCGCGATATTTCCAATAATTCGACCGGCTCGCGACTTCGTTTGTATTTATCGTATAAATATGCATGTATAAAACTCGCGGACGCAATATATCATAGGAAGCGCGCACGCGGTGCGAAGGTGTTACAAAAATCACCCGATCGCTCATACCACAAGCATTTATTCAGACCCGTCTTGCTTTCACAGAAGATCAATTGACATTATAAAGAGTCGAAAACGAATCAACGTCACGTTTATGTCACGCGGTCCATTTTCTCGGGAAAAATTCAATGCTCCGGGGATTTCCAATCGAGGTGAGGCTTTTCAAGGCGTCGTGAATGTTTGCAATCTTGCACATACGGCTTCCATCTTTTTTCCCCATCGTTCTCGTGTAATTATATGACAGCGACTTTGTTCGCGCCTACGAACGACACCGTAAACGCCGTTCGCCGAGCAGCACTAATGACAGTAATAACGGATGTAACGAGTTTAAACAATTCCGCATCACCGAGTGGCGTCGAGCTACTTCCGTATCTTCTTCGCCATTTTCACGAGGACAAAACCTTTTACTGGTTATACATAGGTACTACTAACAATCGAGATACAGAAATGTGCATTGCATATTTATTTGGCGGAAACAAGGAACAAAATAAAATAACAATTGTAGAATGTTTCATAATTTTATTTATTATCATATTACAAATTTACAATTAAAATTAAGAATTTAAATGAAAGACTTAACGATCTTACTTTTTTTTGGTTCATCATCTTAATAGAGAAAAAATATGAATTTTTTAATTTAAAATTATACAATATTTCTTGCCTTAGAGAAACGCTCATAATCAATTTAGAGTTAAGTATGATTCAGATTGATATTGTTGATTGATATTGATGACAGTATTTTTGTGAAAAATTTTGTAACATAAAATGTAATAAAAATTAATTAATGGTTAATAAAATTTCGATTTTGAAAACGTTTTATAGACAGCATTTGAAAAAAGGTTTAAATTTCAAGTTAAAATAATCGGATAAAATGATCTATTTTTAATTTGCACGAACATCTTTGTTTGTACGTGAAATCTCTGACTGAGGACGATAAAGGAGATAGTCTTTTCGCACGCGGTTGAGATTATTCGTCGTGGAGAACGAGCGAAGTACATAACCCGGCTGAAAAACTCGTAAACATCCGCTTTCTGGCCCGTGGAACCGCACGGTGTGCGGTCGCTCGGGTCCATGGCATAAACCAGCGTTGTCTCCGCGAAACCGGCGCTAGCCGGCGTAATTTTTCTCACTTTGCAAGTTGCCCCGTAAATAATACCGGAGCGCGCGGCCTCCGTCTTCCCCATCCACCGTGTACTTTACCCCCTTCTTTTTCTCCTTACAGCCTCGCGCGAGTGCAGTTTCTCTTCCTCCTCCCTACTTTTCTCTTTCATGGTCTGGCGACATACTCTTGGAACCGCATCGTAATCCCTGACACTCGTAAGTTCCAGACGACCGCGAACTCCCGTCCTACGTTACAATTTGCCGCGAGCAACAGTGAGAGCGCGTGAATCCCGCCGATATTTACGGTAATGCGATAGCCGGTCTATCAGTCGTGATATTACTTGGCTAGATTGGTTGACCACGACTCTCCAAGATAAGTTGAAATATCAAGATCGACAACGAGCTTTTGATAAGAAGTATTTCCAGGTTTGCGAACGAAGTACGTATTGATCTCTTGGAGTAAAATATCTGTAAGTAAAATAACGCACTCTCAGAAGAGTAGCTTGAATCGATTTACGTGAAGAAGAAAAAGAAAAAAACAGATAGACGTTTATTCGTATATTGAACAACAGATTTTCTGTGTTCAAATAATTTGCTACAATTTTTAGTCAACGAGTATCGTCCATGAACAATTGAAATACATTACTTGCGTTATTTTTCCTCCAAAAATTCTCGGTACTCGCCTCATTTTCTTGTTGGAACAGGGGCACATATTATAGAAAAAAACATTATTACATGTGCAATTTTGCTGTGAGCCTTCGTGCGCACGCGAAACTGCACTTTTCCCCTCGCTCGATGTATATTCCTTCTTCGCCGGATTATTTCCTAAGAGACCCTCGCCGCTTTTCCCCATGTTTCCATCTTTCTGCGAAACTTGTATGATTTCACCCTCGTTGAGAAGGAGACGGTGGAAACGTTTGAGTGCAGTGGGCAGCCCGGACCCGCCCGAACGTAATTTCAATCAGCTGTTTGCGTACACGCGTCGGGTTGCATATTTCCGACACGGTCGGTGGGCCAACCGTGGTGCACGTCGTATGCACTCACCCTCGCGATGCATTTTTCATGGCGACGTGGGGAAGGGTCGGAAAACGATGGAACCCTGCGGCCTCTGGATTATCCACCGCTGACGGATGGACGCCGGCGTCCAGTCGGCTTGATTGGTGTCGGCCGTGTCCGCGCGTCGAGATTCCGCGGACGAGCAAATATTTTATAAGTGCGCGGGTAATTGACACGGTCCGGATTCCCATTTTCGCAGATCCGCCAGAATTTCACGTCGTCGGCTTATCGTCGTCATGGATTTCGCCGCCATGGATTTCGCCGCACAACGAATTTTTCTCCCTTGCTTTTCGTTTTTTGTGAATCCGAGACGTATTACCGTAATGTATAAGAAATAACAGTTCTATATTTCTGTACATGGAAAAAAACGGTTTTGCTGAAGTGAAAATTTAATAATTAGATACAGAGATCTAAAAATAAATTTGCTGGGTTATTAAAATAATTACGTAGAAAGTTTAACAGTTGATAACTATTGAATGCTGCAACAAGTTTTAGTATTCCAGCAAACAGCTTGAACGTCCTACATATAATTATTTGAATAGTCCAAATTAAATTATGTAAATTAAATTTTTACTTGCGCAAAACTGTTCTTACCATATAAAAATCTTATTTCGAAAAAATATTTTTTGCTTTATCATTTTTTTCTTCTTGCTTATTTTTTCATTTCTGTAATTTTTTCATACAATCTTTCTGTTTAAATTGTACAATATTTCTTCGCCTTTTTTGTTTTTTCTTCATATTCTTTATTGGTCTATTATATATGACTGAAAACACAATTATAGTTAATATACTTATTTTTTAGATGAGCGTACTGAAAAATGTATTTTTAATAACAGCTAATGGTAGTCAGCATAGTAGTCAGGCACTATCTACTAATGACATTCTAATTAAAATTGTATCGTAACAAAGTTCCTTCTTCAGCGCGCAATATGTCTTTCGCATACCATCTTTGGTCAGCAACAGGAGCTCTAATGCTTGCCTAGACGCGCCGCTCACGAGCTATGCACTGCACCATTTCCGCAGAAATGCTGCCATTACGTACATCTGGCTACATTCGAGCGGTAGCTACATCCAGTGCCGCATCTGGAAATTGACATCGGGTTAAACATAGCCACGATATGCTTCGAGATCTCTCTATCTTTCTCTCTCCTTCCTTCTCTCTTGTTCTCTCTCTCTCTCTCTCTCTCTCTCTCTCTCTCTGTTTTCTTCTTCTATTTTAATTCGGAGCTACACCACCTGCATTATAGATCATAGAATGTTACTTCACGAACAATGTTATTTCACGATATAAAGCATTTTTCTGTATATATTTTCAATTGGCGACGTTATTCTTGTACAAAGAAACTCAAACAGTAATATTTTGAGAAAATTACTTATACAACAAAGTACGATATAGATTTACATGAAAAACAAAAGACATGACCATATTAAATTATATTTTTTTTAATATACAGATTAATTTTAAAATTTAAAATTGTTTTTCTCTTTTATTGGTAAAATTCTATTAAAATTATTTAGTTAACTGTAAGCGTAATAATATTATTGTTATAATATATATATATATATATATACAGTATCTATTTAAAATTCAATTCTATCCATTTCAAATTTAATTTTCAAATAATGTATGGGATATTGTACTTTTTTTGGTTCAAAGGAATGGGTTCTTTCATCTATTGACGCAAAGTTCCAACCGATCTAATAATTTGACCAAACCCATGTGCGTCTGAAGAAACCTTTTGAAAGCGATTTCATGCAAACTCACGCGATGTGTCGAACGTTCCTAATGTTTCTTTCTCTTTGGTGACGAACGATCGATTTAACCAAAAGTACATCTTCCGGCCTTGTTCCTTCCCTTTTGTTCCCGGACGACTCCGCTTTTCTTCGTGACGGAATAGAAGACGAAGTACCAAGTGCCACGCGAATTCCTTCTGCCTTTCGTTCCCTGATCTTGCTCCGGTCGGTATCTCGGTGATCCAGAAGGCCGCGTCGATGGCACCGTTGGAAGGATTCAGAAATTTCCCCATTGGGGGACGAAAGCGAATTTCCAGATCAAGGGACGTGAAATCGCTATCGTCTTACGAACAGAGGGCTAAGGATTACAGATTCAATAGATCCCACTGAATCCGTATCTTCCGTTTTAGCTTAAACTTCGAAGGCAAAGAGCTTCCGGCGTATTATGTAATTCGGGATGTATTTGAGTTATTAGTTGTAAATTATGCGTGAAATCACCACCGCCTAATCTTTGCTTAGGATGATGAATTATCATAACTAAATATACGTTCAAGGATCATTTATTTTGAAATTGAGTATTTATTGCGTCAAATCAAACAAGTCAAAATTTTTTCTTAAAATATAAATTGTCTCTTAGAATAAAGAAGTACAACTATATTAGCAGAGATTTCCAATAAGAATCCAATTAGAATTTATACATTATTATAGAAATTCTGCGCCACTTATTACACTTCTAGGTCAAAAGTTATGAAATGATCTTATGAACTATAAAAGGTTCTATTAGCTCTTAATAGATCTATAGCTTAGTAGATCTATTTACGTGAATTTGTAGCTTCTAATTTAGAATATAATTTAAGGATATCTCACCTTAATGAAGAATCTCTCGTTTCTGTAAAATCTTTAACAGAACTGATTAATGGACAGACTTAATTATTCTCGGAATACCTATATTCTCCAAGATCAAGATTAATAACAGCGGAGATTAAATAATCAGCTCTCGTACATGAATTAGAGGAAATTATTTTAATAATTTAATCTCCACAACAAATATTTGTTTCTCCATAATGTAGTGTCATTACAGATAACTATACACACTCAGAAAAGAGAGTTTTCTGAATGCGTATAGTTATCTATAATTTGTTAATTTAACAAGCTGTCTGCAACAAATGATTTGTAGATACAGTGACAACAAATATCGGAAACTGAAAAAACGAATATAAGATTCTTCTGTCAAGATTGATGTTAGTCTGCTATTCTAATAAATAATTAGATAAATTCTAATAAATAATTAGATAAATAATTAAAAATAATAGAAGCAATCATGTATCTGCTGGATAGATTTTTATTTGCTAGTAATACTGATTATTTGCAAAAGATACATACAACGAGTTAGCAAATGTAATTTGTATCGTAAATTGTGTATTATTTGTTATATTGATAAATAATGAGAAGTGATTCGTAATGATAATTAATCTATTCGTTTTCCTATCAAATCATTACATTTGTTATCACTTTTCGTTTTAATAATAAACTCATTTCTTTCAGCACAGAATTTATCAAAGACAATATGATTGACAAATTAGATAAATACTATCGCAATCAATAGAAACTACTTGTTTATTTCCGTTTAAGAAGAGATCGCTTTTGTAAATATTTTATAAATATTACAAATCATTTTAATTATTGCTTTTACTTTTAATTTAAAATTGTTCCAGAATTTTCAACTACATCAACATAAATGTAGAATTTCGATTAAATTCCATTAATGCGCGAGATTAAGTACACAGTTTCTTTGATGAGCATAGCTAAATCCTTCTAGTTAACATGTTGATGCATCCAAGTTCGATGTCATCCTATGCTGGATTTTACGGATTGCTCATTATGCAGAAACTAGATGTAGAACCATCTCCTTGTTTCGTCAACTAAGCTTGAAAATCCTATCAAGAAGTTACTAGCCTTCAATTTCAATTAATAATACTGTATTATACTATTACTAGACTTTGAGCTTAGGTAACTGTTAGAATTTTTTTTTCTTATTATTAGATTAACCTTTGCCCAACTTGTTTTCTCAACATAATAAGATTATCTAAAAATTAGATGCGCAACTATAAGTTAATTACAAAAAATTATATTAAAGTGGATTACGTAAAACACATAATATAAAACTATTAAAAGAGAGATGTAAGAAAATTTGTTATAACACTTAATACAAAACGATTAATATGTTAATAATAATGTTTTATTTTTATGAAGCGGAACTTATGTTATTTTTATACAAATAAAGAAGCTTTAATTTTAACATTAAACGATTTTACAGAATTTAAAATTGCAATATATTGTATAGGTGTACATGTCAACAGTTATCTTCAGTTGTGCGCTATACCTTATCGTAATTTTTTTTTAGTACAGCCAAGAGAGACAATTAAGATACTCAATCCTTTTTCGCATTTATCG
The DNA here is from genome assembly GCF_000204515.1 of Acromyrmex echinatior. The sequence continues at coordinate 314,607 of NW_011627404.1, forward strand.
ATGCATCAGATATCCCAGTGTCTTCGAGGAACACTTCGATAATTTAAAAGCTAAGATTTATAACGCATAATTCCGGGTCTTGCATTCGAATTTTTTCCTGGCGTTATCTCGAAACGTACGGATGCGGGATTAAAAAGCCAGAGCGACGATGAAAGGGATCTTTCCATCGAGTTTCACGAGACGGCCCCTCCGGGTGCTCACTCCTCCCACACACCCCTATCGCACCCTTTCTTTCAATTCTTCAACGTCACCGCCGCACCGGCCGATAAACATTCGGGTTCGGTTCTCCAATCGCATCGGGCGTAAGAAATGGAAAGTCATAAGTCTGTGGACGATCGATCGCCGCGTTTCCGCCACGGCGCGGCCGTTAAGTCGCTGTCATGGCTAGAGCTCGTTTCAGGGAACGATTGTGCTTAACCCACCGGACAAATCGTTGACATTTTTCAAGATTTACCGCTTCGTATTCTCGCTCTGAACAACGCATCCGCATGTATCGGAGGAGAAAGGGTTTTACGAGGAATGTGTTTATACGAGACTATTACGGCTTTCATTAACGTTCTGGCGAAGTCCGCTTGTGAAATGTATGTTATGAGATATGGTCATTATAGCGAGAGTTACATCACGTTGCGATAGGTCATGTAGCTTCACTACGAGATCGTATATTGCATCGTTTTGTTGTACACTGTGTAACGTAATCTAACCCTTCATGTCTCATTAAAGGCATAGAAATAATTGATAGGATAAGTTTTTTTCTTGTAACATTAATGTAGATGAGAGAGATATGTTTTCATTTGTTAGTGAACCGCATTTGATTGTGTTATTTTCACTTTTATTCGTTGTTCTATTTATTGTTTTCATTAATTAAGTCTGTCTTCGCTAATTGATTCATAACGATTGCATTCTCTCACTCGTCAGCGTATTTAGAGTATGAATGAAGCAGTTAATTATTATTTTTGTATAAGAATAATTGATTGAAAACAAGAAATTTCTGTGCTATTATTAATTCTATTAGATATTTAATTTAGAAAACAAATTATTCTTAAGTAATTTTATTGATCAAAATTGTACTGTATCTCTTTCTCTTTCTTATGTTACGTACAGAACGAACAGAGTGATGGTTCATAAAAGAAAATGAAATCTGCAGAATATAGGCCGATAGGAAAAAATAGCTCTTCACAAAACTGCATCCAATAAATTGTTTTTATAAATGTATCGATATTGTTATGTCGCACACTCACGAAAAGTTGCTTTTGTTTTATGTCTTCATACTTTTGAAACGGTATCGGAGGCTACTACTACGGAATCGATCGTCGCGTGTATGCTTACATTGTTATAAATTGCATCCCGTTCCATTCATTTTTGTCCGATAGGAAACCCGTATATCTTTTCGCAAAATTTCTCTGTCCAGCGAGGGCGAGGCGATCCTTCATAGGAACGACATTGAAGATAGATAGATCTCCGGACAGATACAAATGTTTCTTACGTTTATATTTTAGAAATATCCTTTTTATAATCTGAATGTATAATATTGTATTGTTATATTAACGCTAATGACATACTTATAATTTTAATGTTACATTTTCATTTACGTGGCACTTTTCTTAAAATTAGTGTAAGCTAAAAATTTTGGAATATCAATACGACGTAATATAATATAATAAATATATTCAAAGTATAGATTCTTGCAAGATTCTCGAAACTCTTGGACTCATGTATGTATTTTCAAAATGAGTTTACGTTATTACGATGCTGCTCTTCATTCTGATAAATTCTCATCTTTATTTTTTTCTTCGTTTTTTATTATAAATTTTGAAGCAAAACTTTTTTATTTTTCAAAATTATTAGAAAATGGTAATATGCGTATCTACCAGTGATGATTCCGCCGCGAAACCTATTATTCGAGAATTAAAACGCCGAGAATCGTTCATTTCGGAGTGCGGCCCATTGTGAGCGAGAACGCAGATTTTTACCTTTCAGTCCTTACGAGGCTGCTTGTTCTCATCAGCAAACGTGAATGGCTCGTCCCTTTTTCTCCCATCGCTACCGCGGTCGCTGGCCCCTGCCATTGTGTGAATGTAGAATCGATGAAATCGCGTGTGTACCCAGCATTATCTACCTGCCGATCGCAGGAGATCTGGCGCCGAGCAGACCGGCCATCCTTGCTCTCGTAATTCAGGTGATCGATCGCTCGGCGAAATCCGCGTCTTATCGCCGTATTCTTACGGAGAAATATTACTGTCGCAATTGCCTCACGTAAAGAGACCTAAAGCGATTGCCGGAGATTGAATTTTAACAGCTTAACAATCACGAGACCTTCGATCGTAATAGTAACTGGGAACGTTGAATTTCTATGAATTATAAGTATGATAATAGCGATTATTCCGAACTCATCAAAAATTTGCTACATATTTTATTCAATTGATTGTAACTTCTGTAGATAATATGTGCACACATACAAATGCACGTACATATACACGTGGTCTTTTCCATCTTTATATTTTACTTGAGCTGATAAAAGACTGAAAGCTTTTTTCCCCCCTTCAGAGGAACCACATTAATTGGATGATGATTAACCAACTATTATCTACCCAGCGAATTATGTGCGCTTTTAAGCGCAAGGACAGCACTTTCGCCAAGAATAATCAAGGTATTTATGCCTCATCGAATACGTATTTTTCTTTGGGGAAAGTTAAATGATGTCGGCTCGTTAGGGAAGCAGACGTTAAGCACGGGTTAGATGGAAGAGTTGAACGTATTCAAATCGCAAAAATGGACTTTTTCTCAGTCGGTTTCGACCGATTGTTAGTATGAACAAACACTTTGAAAGTTTTTCGCCTGTTCCACTTCGTCATCCACTTCCGTAAGTCCTGACGACGCGAACAGACGCGATCACCCAATGTGTCGAAAAATTTCTACATTCATGAACAGAACAAATAAAACTTTAGACGGAAGTTGAGAAGAAGACTCTTCTTGGATCTTCGTTTACAGATGTGAGAGATTTTAAAGTAAAAAATGTGCGCATTTAGCAAGGATGGCGAAAATTTCCAAAATTAATAGATGCAAAAAGTGAATTTGAATTTATGATTAAGTTTGTAAAAAATTTAATAAAGAATATTTTATAATAAATAGTATTGACAAATTGTTAACTATTTTTTGCTGAATATAATATTGAACATTTTAATATAATATCTGATAATAATCAAATATTAATAAAGTATTGATCGGTGAAATTACATCAATTTTGTGAATACTATATATTTTAGGAAAGTAATGATATATCATCTAATTTACACGAACAAGCTAATGCTAATAATAGTAGCTAATAAAATTGTTCATTTATTGTAAGAATTAGTGAGTTCCAATGAAAAACATTTTATTATAATTTTCTCGCTGAATTCAGCCACACATTCTATCCCGTCAAATCGTTTTCACTGCTTTCACGGCGTTGATAGTTTTAGCGTATTTCATGCTCGACTTTTTTTACGAACAGGCTAATCAAATCGAATTCACGCCTCGATATCAACCTCCGGTATTTACTCGCATATAGATATTTATGTGCCTTTCTCGGCCAGCAGTATATTTCGTTTGTTGCGCCGTTGTGCGTATATTTTGAAGCAATTTTGTTATACGCGTTCTATCAATCGGCCGGCTGCGACTATCTCTCTTCCTCTCTGCCTCTCACTGGCTCTGTTTCTCGTTCATTCTCGCAAATTTCATTGCCGTTGATGTAGCACGCGTCAGACCGCTTCGGGAATGGCGGCGAGCTTACTTATTCGCTCGCGGGGGTGGATCATCAGTTTCTCTACCGCGCCGTCGGAATATCCATTAGTTACAGCACCGTTGTTGACGAAGCATGTTATTTCCCTTGTGTACGACGTCTGGTCCCCCTGCCCTTTGACTCCTCAGTGTATACACTGCCATCTTCTTCTCGTTCTCGCCTTCGCATTCATGCGATTTTCGTTGATCTGACAGATGAGGTATCCCACTAACCATCATTCGCGTTTCGTGATGGTCATAGGCATAATTATAAATTAATATATAGTATTACTTCTGGTTAAAAGAGCGAGTTAGCTGAATCTGATGATATGTAATATATTATAATATTTTGATATCTAAATATATTCCGAAAAGAGTATTACTATATCATTGCTTTTTTTTGTGTTATAATTTAAAATATATTAATTAGATAGGTTTGATATTAATATTTAGCAACATTAAATAGGAAAAAAAATTTTTTGAATGATCGTTATTTAAAGTTGAAACTTAGCTAAATGTAGATATAGATCATGTCTTTCCTATAAAAAATTTTCATTGTGATTTTTGAATCGAAAATCATTCTTATAATCACATTATGAATTGATATCCTTTCGCTTAAACTTTATCACAATTATCAGTAATGATTTATCATATTAGTGATAATTGTTAAAATCTTTATTCGGTAATTAAATATGCAACTGTAAATTGATTTTCTATAGATATACATATAAATGATATTGTAGTACTTTAATATTGTAATACAATTATAAATATAATTATTCCAATATGATTATTTTTAATTATAGTTTTATAAAATATCGATGAATATTAACGCAATATTGAATACAGAATACTATTACTAAGTACATCTGTGATTTGAAATCAGAATGAGAGCCACGTGGCAATCGGATTCGTTCTCGATTAGATTTCGTAACGAACCACCGCGAACGAGGTACCTTATGTTGACTTTTCAGGCGAACTAATTTCGAAACATCGTAGTCTCGTGAAATCTCATTTTCACGCGAGGCCTTCGAAATTCTGGCTCACCAAGCGAATTCTCTGCAAGGCACACCACTCTCTCTCTCTCTCTCTCTCTCTCTCTCTCTCTCTCTCCCTCCTCCTCCCACATTTCTCTCATTGACTCTGTAGTTACTTCGCAATACACCGTGCATCCTCCAACTTTCTTCTGTCGACAAATTCTCCAGTGACGCAATAAAGCCAACAACGAAAGAAATAATATTTGTATGCAACTGTTTTTTTTACTGAAATTTTATTGAAAACTGTACATATCATAACGTAGCAAATATAAAAATTTGATTATATTATCTCATTAGGAATTATTTATTATATAGCTTTTAACATCGACTTTATTATGCTTTTTTGTTATCCAAAGTTTCTGTAATTTCTTTTGTAATTATAGTTCCATTATGTGCAATCAAATATGCTTGGAAAAAATTCTATAAGGGTTTACATATTCATTAGTTCGTTATACAAATAGCGTCGAGGTGTGTAGTTAAATTGCAGAAAACGTCATAATTATACTCTGTAATGGCTATGTAGCTTCGTGATTTTCTCGTCTTATCACGCCCGCGTTGCGCAACGAGTTTGCACACGAGTTTCCTAGCGTGCGGCATCTTATCGACGTGCGCGAAATTATTTAGCACGACTAACCGGTTTTAGTTGGTTCATCGAATTCGCCCTTGCGAAAGTTTGCGTGTTGTCTCGGGACTTCGCGGAATATATCGTGTCTCGAAGTGATTGCCGTTCTTTCTGATTAATGCTTTACCGAGAGCTTTTACGCGCTTTTATACGCGAAAACTGACGCTATTTCACATCCTTTGCAAGCTCTGTATGTGCGAATAAAATGTATAAACAAAATAAGTCGTATATTGTGGAATATATACTATCGAAATTGTTGTTGTGACAAATAATCTCAATAATCTTTTGACGAATAGTATTGTAGTGTGATCAATTAGAATAAAAGACTAATTAAATATTATAGAGAATTTCTTAGAATTCTGAAATGTTTTTTTTTTTCAAAATAAACTATATAAATTAATCTGTAAGTAGCAAGATAATCATAACATCCCACGTATTATCCGAAAAATCTTGTTTTGAAAAAGAAAAATAAATATTGCCCAGAAGTCTTAAATTATAAAAGTCTTATTTTTATCTCACAAGGGATAAAAATAACGTAAATTTAATTTTGTACATTATTAAAAAATATTAAAAACATTATTAAAAAATATAAAAAAATAAAATTTGTTTGGTGTTCTGAGCATTTCACCAAGTCATTTACAGATTAACAGTTTATGATTATCATTTGATCCTAAATTAGAATTGCGATATCGAAAAAATGAGAAACCGATAATGGTTTAAATACAAATAGAACAATTAAATACAAATAGAACAATTGATGACGAGACAAAAAATAACGAGGAGAAAAACAGAAATAATATCTAGAAATACTATCGAAAGTAAAAACGTGAATTTCTTTTTGTTGAAATTATGTCAGCTTCTGCCTTTCAACATATACATTAAATTTATCGCTCTTCGTTGTAATTTGCCGTATACCATTCGACACTCGTCAGCCTCTTCCGGAGGCTGAATAAACAATGCAGTCCCACTAGGGGAGTACACAAGGACTAGGAATAAACAGGAACGAGATGATTGGGTAGGCAGCTGGGAATTTGTCGATGACCTGCGGCAAGTCATCGATAACATAATACATGAAATTTTATTTTTAATCGATTTTTGTAATAACAAAAATGATTTCTATTTTTACAATTATTATTTATACAATTATTATAGTATTTTTGGAATAACTTGAGGCAAATTGTTTCGCGGATAATAAATTTGTGGCACATATTTTTAATAAAACATTATGCCAATAAGAGATAAAAAATAATAGCGATGCATTTTCCACGCTTTGAATGATGTATTAGATTGTATATTTTTAACAAATTTCATATATTATTGAGGTTATTTTCTATTATGTTTAGTATAATAGAAGTTTACTGTATCCATTACCGCAATAACTGTTTGTATCTAATTCAATAATTTCAATAGCAGTCAATAAATACGTACTAGTCGAATGCAAACATATCCCTTTGCATCGCTGAATATTGTTGAAATCAACAACTTATTCTCATGGTAATGATGTCTGTTCGCGCGATACAACAATTTCCATACAATATCCACGGTTTAGATTGCGCTTGCGTATGTTCTGCAGCGATGCAGAATTAACCGAAATCAATCAGAAAATAATCATATCACTGCAAGAAAATAAGAGATTAATTCGACGAGCAGCTACGGCGTGCTCAGCAGCCATTACGATGTTATTCCGCGCGCGAATGTATCAGAGCAACGTATCCAACGAAAATCCCGACAGTGTTAATTTTCCAGTGGACGGTTTTCAGCGACGGAGGATTCCCGGGTGCAGATTCGCGGGGAACAAAGAGAAAACGTAACGTGGAACTCTCTCGATCGTTGGCGGCCTCGCTCTCGGCTGTCCCCTGATCCGCGAACCCCTACGCGATGTGTGCAGAATTATTGTTGATTAAAGGTATTGTTGAGCGACTCGTTGGAAGGTCCTGCTGCAGACCGACGACGCAGTCCATGGAATTGCGTTTGGCGATTTAGATCGCGGAGCAGCAATGCGAAGAGAGTTTCGATGACGCCGAGGAGTAAATTGCGCTCCACTGTTGTGTGAATCGTGTCGCGGTCATCTGAAACTCTCTGTCACGTTCCGGTGGATTCGCTGATAGAATGAAATCAGACCTTATCGTCGCACATCTTACGCGAATAGCCGAATTTCAATTTCACGGATGGTGACTTGCCATTTCATGGAAAGAGCCTATTTTTGTGAAAAGTTCATGTTGAGAAGCAATGGCAATGTTATAAAACAGTCGTGCTGATGTAAGAATTATTTATGTCGCTTAGCTGGCTTGTATTAATTTGGATTAATTGAATATGGTCACGAAAGAAGAGAGAAAAATATATGATCATCTTTCCGCTAACATCTTTTAATTATTGCTGTCTTTTTTTTTTAGTATTTTTAACATTTTTTAATTTCTTAATTTAAAATACTTTAAGAAACTTTATATATAAAGAAAAAACCTGGTAAAAAAAACCTGAAGGTATGACGCAAAGTTTGCTTAGTGAAAAATTTCTTATTGTCTCTTATGGTTCGTAAATATATATAGCACAAATATAGTGTGCCGATATAAACATTGTGTGTGCATTACGTGAAATGTGGACATAAACCTGGCTATGAATTCTCTAGTCCAGCAGAAACAAGAAAGTTCACGTACATACAGTTCGTAAAGCGCTCCCTTTCCGAGAAAGAGTCTCCCCATGGTTACCTGCGTAAAGCTATGACTCACCGTTTGAAGGTCGTTCTATCTCCCCTAGTTTGAGTAAGTCTGTTATCAGCAGAAACAGCCACTGGGAGACCAAAGCGATTGTTAACGCAACAGCGGGAAGCAAGTTATTATTTGCTGAATTCTCGAGGACTCATATCTCAGAAGAAGTGCACTTTGCGGGTGATACATTTTCTTCCCTTTTGATATTTTCCTCTCTTCTAACTTTTATCTCTAATCGTGTACCAATATTAAGCTTGCTCTCTACTTACGGTGATGAGTTTGAATGTTCAATTTCCTCGAAATTTAAGTTTTCAAGATTGTGCAAATATACCAAGGTTTTAACATTGTGCAAATGTAGTGAAGTCCTTGAACGCAAGGTACTTCTAGAAAATAAAATAAACCTTTTAGCATCATACTTTTAGCTCGCATAATTAAACGTTTAATTAATAGCAAGAAGACCTGAAGACTAGTAATGAGTACTTTTAACCCTTCTGAGGCCCAAATTAAGTTCACCCACGACATTACCCCGCACCTATGACGAAGTTAACCTCGTGCACACAGGAGGGTGCGCCGTGCAGCGAATGGATATTTTATTTCGGACTCTAGGCGATCATAAATCGCGTTAATGGGGCGACTCTTTAGGGTCGGTGTAGGGCAACCTAGACGACCGCGCCCACGAGTGCTGGATGAGTTCGAACGAAGGAGAATGGATGGAGAGGTAGGTATGCAAGGAGTCGACTTATGAAGCCGCAACCCCCGTTACACCCCCATGACGATGCGGTATAGTCGCGTTCTCGAGCCGGAGGGGAAGGCGAACTCGAGCCAGGGCCAAGACGTTTGTATATATATCTCCATAACGACGTCGTTACGACGTCGTTCGTTACCGACAGGCACCAGAAACGCCGCGGCGCAGATGGCTATCCTCGTCTTCGGCGACCTCGACCTCGGTGCATTCCCGACGGACACGTGCTAGCAAGAGAGCTTTTTTTAGGCGACGCCGTGCGCTTGAAATTCACTGCAACGATACTGTTCAGTTATCATGCGCCGAGAATTCATCCAACGATATCATCTTTATCGATGTGTGAATCTTGATAATGAATTATGTTTGAATGAGCGTCGCGTCATATAATTGCATTATAACTCTGTCGTCTTTTTATAAATCGAGACGTCTGGCTAAACGAGACTAAATTAAGCAATCGATACGCTATTGATAGTAGTTTATTTTCGAATCAAGCATGTATACATTCTTTATTAATCGTTTTTAAACATCTAAACACGCATACGCGATGAAAAAGTTATAAAAAATTCCTATTATCTATATAAATATTGAAATATTACGTATTATTTAAAACTATAAATTTTTATTAAAAAATTAAACAACTTTGCTCATCTCGATATTTTAATTATGATATATGCAGTTAATTTAACTTTTCATCTTGGTAACAATTCGAATTTATTCGGTAAATGACCCACAATATTTATATATGATGAAAGAAGATTGTGAGAACTATACTTTTGTTAGCGAGTAATTCCCTCGTGTCTCCTTATGAGTGGCTTTTTGCATCAGACGTACATTCGTAAAACGAGTGAGAGAGAGAGAGAGAGAGAAGGGACGTTTCTATTTAAAGATACCATCCGAGAGTCATTATCTTGAACATCCCCAAGAGACACTATGCTGATAGTCAGCGTGAAAGCCAAGAGACTTCATTAGCTAGACACCAAGAACAACGACCTAACCGCGAGCGTACAACGACTGAAGAAATTAGGGAATCGTTGTCTGATATCGATCGATCAAAACTCGTACCTTCCTCGATTTCCATCGTACGCGACTCCTCGTAATATAGCTATTGCCTTATTCACCATATATATTACTATACAAATATGTGTTTTCAAGAATATGAATAAATACTTTGTATGCATAGTAGTAAATATACAAGGGATATTCTCTTATATTCTCTCTATAATTATGATTTATTTTAGAAATTTTAGAAAGTTAAATTAAATTAATAAATTACAAAATAAATATAAATATTATTAATTCTTTTCAAAAGTCTCTAGTTATATGTGGGATATTAATTTCCACTCTCCATATATTATACATCGACGTTTCTTGACATACTCGCATTTTTATCGCACTAGTTGCCGAACAACTTGGAAAATATATTTTTTAAATGCCCATTCCGTCCATTCGCAAAATACAAATGTCGAAATACTTGAAAAACACATCGCGTAGGTACACCATTATTTGGATTGCAGCGCGATGAACTCACACACACGCGTATACTGCAATTTCTCTAATTGCAGGCCTTTATACCCCGCTCCAGTACTTTCCGATCATATGGCGCTGGATATTGAAGGGTACTTGATTTCTGTCAATCGCTTTTATCGCCACTGGAAATATTGAAAACATTTTCGTTTACTGCGGGACTTCGGACGCGTCGTTTTTCAAGTGGATATTAAATTGCAACGTTTCGGTGTTATTTTTCAAAACGCGCCGACTGACCGATACACACCGACCGCCACCTCCATCGTTATCGTATTTTTCAATATTTTGCGGAAATTAATCCATCGTTCACCTTTTCTTAATTGAGATATTACATATCTTTTTTACGTTTTGATATTGTTCGTAAATTTTCTTGGATTAAGGAGTTCGTAAATTCTATTGTTACATGTATGTAATAATAATAAATCAACGTACAAAAATCATTTTTTCAGAATAAAGAAAAATTAACAAATGTTATTTATTTAGCGAAAGACTGAAAATACATTTTTTTAAATCTGATATCTTGTTTGACGTAAGTTTTATATATATTTCGGAAAAATCATAAAATATTATTCTTTTTAATGGAAATTACATGTAATTTCCAAATCTTCAATTATCAATTTCTCAATTTTTATTACAAAACGCGATTGCAGTACTGACAACGTCGTTCCTCGACTATTCGATTCACAGAGTTCGCGCATCGACAGGATGACCAAGCGTCATTTTTGTAGACGTGAGCTTTTGGATGGGCAAGATAACAAGAAACGAAATATGAAATCGATCATCCTGTAATATTTTCGTAATGCCAGCTGATGCGTATCTATCGTATATATACAGTTTCATCACAAGGAAACTCACTTCGTGGACTTCGAAATAAAATCTCGCCGAGAACGGAATGGAGAAAGCAGAAAGAGAGAGAGAGAGAGAGAGAGAGAGAGAGAGTGGTAGCGAAGAGAATAACGGAGGACGAGCAGAATGAGGAAGAAAGAAAAAGTAAGGCAGAAAGAACGAAGCCCGGTACTCTTAATCTTGAAGGTTTATCGAGGACGACGTAAATCTGCCCGAACGCCGAGCGTGCTCCTGTGCCTTATCAACCGAGGCTCGATAATCGACTTATTCCCCTCTTGCCTGTCGCCCAACAGCACCAGCAGCCTTCTTCATGCGACTACCAGAGGAATCAATTACAATAATACAGCCAGAGCTGCTTCCGGTAGAGCGAACGTCACTTGGTATAATGCGATCCCTCGTGTCAGCTTCGAAGGTGACATCCAACGACACAACAGTAAATTTTGTTTGGAACGATCTCGTCTGCCTTTGTAAAGCTGAATCGACTGTTCGCAGATTATATTGTGGTGATGGAAAGCTCTGCTTTCTAGAGAAGATTATTTAACTATATAGGCATGTGCAACGCGAAGGAAATGCTGACAAGATACTGGGGCAATAGTGCAACTTAAGTAGCCAGATAACTTTCCGGTAGTTTGAGCTTTTTTTTAAACTTCACGTCAAAACTTTATTTAGATAGTAGTTCAACATTGACGAAACTTTGCTCTAATCGATTTTATATACCATGCACTTTATATTCAATGTGTGTGAGAATAATGAATTTTCCACTAATATTGGAGCTACAGAGAAAATAATGAAGTAGTTAATGAATCTATCTCATTATAATTAATATGCAAATATGCAATTACGATTTTTTTAAGTTTTTATTTTTGCAAAGGCATTAGCCGTGCATTTGTCTATATTAAACAAGATTAATCGCATTGAGCAAAATTATTCATCGATCTCAATCGATTTTAAATAACCTATTATCATGGTTTTCGTATAAATGTAAGTAATCATCTCTTACAAAATTTCTTCTCATTAAATTTTGCGAGCCACTACCAAAGGGTGACCAAGAACGACTTTCGATATCTTCAATTCTGATTCGGGTCAACCGGAATTTTCCCTCGAGTCGTGACACCGTCCGCTCGGAGACGATGTCCGTAAATAATTCAGGAGGAAAGACTTTGCCCGGTCACCATGGCGACAGATTACAGGCTTTTCGAGGATGTGTACGGGCTCATCAACATCGTCATTCCTCCCTTATCTTTCTCTTTCTCTCTCGTAGAGTCCATCGTTTAAGAATACCGAGATGCCTACCTTTATTTCTCTATCTTTACTATCGATAGCTTGGCTGGAGAAAAACGAAAACAAAAGTGAGAACGAATTCTCCTACATGAATTTATTTATTTCCATCGTTCGTACATTCTTATTTTTTACAAGATAATACTTTTATATATAATGTTGATTATATTATACATGAATATAATTATACATACCTATTCAATTAAGTAAATATATACAATATGAAATTAACCATAAATTATTTAGAAATTTATTGATATGTGCAAAATTATGAAACAAGCATTATGAAGCTTACAACATTAAAATTAGGAGGGAAAATCTTTTTAATAAGTAAAAATATTTATTTTATTCGTACGAGATAAACTATATTCGAGTCGTTCACGTCGAGTGAAATGCTACGAAGCCAAGGATGGTAGACAGATTCAACAAGCTGCTCTTTCTTCAGTCACTTCCTAATCAAAGTAGGTTGTCAAGCATTCACGGCCTAATTCGAGAAAACACGCGGCCGCTTTCAAGGCTTTGATCGTCAGTTATCATCACGGTATAAAGTGCGTACACACGACCATGCACGAAACTTCTTTGCTCAGCCTTTTCATAGAATACTCGTTATTTCTCATGAAAAGAATCAAGAAAAGAGCGAATATACCGACATGAAAATTATTTTTCGTTACGTTTTAAGCGCGCGATGATCATTTACATAACGAGAAATTCTTTATTCTTTTAATTAAACACGATAATATTATGCAACGTGTGAATTAATAATTACACTCTTTAAAACTATATAATTACGAATGTATTCCTATTTTTACCCGTTGTGATCAAAAGTTTTTCTTGTCACTTTTTGTTAGAATATCGCTGAAGTGTATTGCTCATGAAAGTAGTCGAAGAGAAGTAGCAGAAAAAGATCGAATATTACGGCGAGGTTATAAAGTTTTGCATATGAAAAGCGTGAGTCCCTTTACGAAGGCAAGAACGATCGTAAAAGAGAACGTTGTAACTCATTCGTGAGGAAAAAATTTTTTTTCAGCAAATCTGCGAAACAGTTTCAAGGGAACAATGATGGAAGACGGGTGGAAGTTTACGTCGCCTATTTTTTAAATGGTCTTTACACCGTTCTTTTAGAAAATTCTCAGCCACATTGAACAAGTATTTTATTTTTACCTAAGAACGCCAGCAGAAGTTTAATCATCCTTAATGAAAGTGAGGGACTAACCGAGCGATGAATTTCTATCGCGAGGACGAGACGGAAGGTTGACTTTTAAATTTACATTAGCCGCAAGTGTATTACTGACGTGAAAGACCACGGGAAAGAATGGGAGAAGAAAGTTTAGTTAAAACGATGAAAGAAGGAAATAGAGCAGGAAGAAAAATGTGAAACAGGGAAAAAGTAGAAAGATAAAAAAAATATAGATCAGAGATTTTATTTTAATTTCTACACACAATATGAATTTTTTTACACTATAATGATAATTAAACATTAAATTTACGAAAAATTTTTTATCTGTGAACGTTTTTTTCAAAATATCTATTTTAGTTTATCTATTTTAATTTAAAAAAAATGTTATAAAATTTATATATATGTTTAACATTTCTTTATTCTGTCTTTAAGTTTTTATAATATATATTATAAAACGCCAAATACTAGATGTAACTTTTTAAAAATGTATTTAATCAAAAAATTCATTGGCAAAATTCGTTAGTTCGAAGTACAATCGTGCTTCCAAAGTTGCTACGAGCGACATCTACGAAAAGAAGAGAGCGTCATGATCTCAGCGCTCGTCTACGAACGCTCTCTACAATTTCATTTTTATCTTACGTCATTTCCAACGGTGTAACAATCTCTGCGATAATGATGGTCGTCATAAAAGCGATCTAAGCCGTTATAATCGCAACGGCCACCCATCGTCACCTGCGTGCACAGTTTCTCGCGAAAGTTTCGCGTTAATACTTTGCTTCTGGCTTCTCTTACCGTCATAAACTGCAGGGAAACGATCTCTCGCCGCAGCGGTAACATCGACCTCCCGGCGATGCCAGTTACGTGAACGAAATAAGTACCATGCGTGATCTTGATACACGATCGATGTGACGTCTTGCTGAGCGAACGGAAAATCCATGTATTACTAATCAACTATATTAATCGTTTTATTTTACGCTCCGAAAACCGTTTAATTTTTACTAGCTTTTCTTTCGAATTATTGTTTTAGAAATCAAATCTGATCCTAGATAAAGCATATTTTTATTGTGCACTCAGAGAAATGTTTCTTTACTGTACGATTAAAGAAAAAATTTCTTTGATTCGAACGTCTTTTCGTTGATTTAAAAAGATTATGTTCAAATCAAAGAAATGATATTCAAATGTGATACTTTTAAAAAAAATCACGACAAAATCTTTAAAATATAATATGATTGTTTTATTTCTTTAATAATAGTTAACAAAAATTCTTACAGACTTACTTATAGTATCATTAAAAAAATGAAAATTACTGTTATTTTATTTCTTATGTCTCATTTATCATCAACCTCGCGCAAGGATTCGCGTTTACAAACCGAAAGACCAACGCTGACATAGACATATGTGCGAGGGTAACTAGCGGCATCCACCACAATCGAGAATCTCGTGGCATTAGAGGAAGACTTATACAGCACGAATGCGTTATGCGCGAATGCTCGAATTCTCTTCTTGCGTTGCTCTAACAGGCGAATTAAAATAAGCTCGCACATAAAACGTGCGCGTGTCGCGGGCATTTAACGTGCCCACACGAGGCACAGTAATGCTTTTTATATGCTTCTTATCCTGTTTCATTTCTCTCGGCAGGCAGGCAGGCAGGTAGGCAGGCAAAAGAGAAGGATTGAAAAAGCTTGGAAACTTGTCGAGCATGGATATTTTACCCGTGTCACGTTGGACGCTTTTGCGAGGCGCTATTCGTTCACCCTCGTCCTTCTGAAAATTCAGAATGTGACGACGACCCACGTAGAAATATTCCTCGTGGAATAAGACGATGAGGAGATATCCGTGTCTGTTTCCCCGATCGCGATTTCGCAATCATCCGCGAACGATCTTCTCTTCCCTAGAAAACTTCTTACGTCTCTAGGGATATCTCCGATGTTTAATCTTAGTTTCGCGTTCGTTCATCTATACATTCTACTACTCAACAATGGAATCTCCTTCGCGATTTTGCGTCAAGTTTTGCAGTTTTGCTGTTTTCGAAGTTTACGTAACGCGGCCGAAAACAAAAGTCAACGATATGCTGACAAGAGGAGAAAAAGCGGAATCTATTATCATATCAACGAAGTAGCCAAAATTTCCCTTCGCGATCGATAAAAGCTGCAAATGCTTGCCCAGTACGATCTTGACCATTCTTCTTAAGTCAGGATGTTCCAATATAAAAGAGACGAGAAACAAGATATCAGACAGTCCCCGCCGCCGGCTGCGATTACGGAGAATCTCAAGTAGGTCGCGCAAAACGGTCCAGCTACTTTGTATTCATCGCGACCTTGTGCTTTCTCTCCGTAGAAGCACGTCTCCCTTCTCGTACTCGACTCATTCGGAATCCTTCCTTTGTAAATCCAAGTAAAAGACTCGAGTGTCACGATTGCTTTTACCAAAGTTAGATTAATATTACCCTCCAGAAATCTGATTGTCGTGCAGCGATGTCGACGATGACGAATATCTATTACGATTACCTACGTATTGGTGATATTCATTGTGGCGATATCGACATAACATGCCTTGATTTGCCTTGATTCCAATATTTATTCTATGTCATGTATCGATACTCGAATTGCTGTTTACCTTTGTCTTCACTGATTAACGTAAACGAACCCCGCGGTAGCTTATCGTTCCCTCTGCTTTGATGTAAACGTCACAGATTTAATTAATTATCTGCGTTGGTTTGCATCACGCTGCGAAACAAGAACGAGAAGTACTTTCCATGCATTACCATCGTAATTAACTAATTTGCTTTAAAAACTGCCCTCATTGAGCATGCGCTCGTGGAAGTAAAAGCGCGGGGCGTACTATCAAGCCAGCGCGCGTTGTAATTTCGCGTATTTCCTGCCGCTGGCAACGACATGAAAATGCAAACATGCCCTCTCACCTCGCTCACCGTTTGTTCTCGTTTATCCTCATTGTGCGCGATGACAACGCGCCGCGCCGGCATCACATCCAGCTTCCGGCCTGTACAGTCACTGAATTAGATGTGTCACCTGCGAATATCATTAACGGCCCTTAGGATGCAGCTGCGTTTCTCGTCCCCGCGCCGCTCCGTACAGGTTTCCCGCTTTAATCCCGAATAGCCAAACACGTCGGGCTACGTTTGCACGCACGTTGAACCCATACAATTTCATGTCATCCAAGATCTTGTGAATTATTATTGCTATTATTATTATTATTATTACGAGAACTAACGATTTTATAAAAAAAATTAATGCACCGCATTACGAGCTCGCGTTCACTTTTTTCTTTCAAAAACAGTAATGACATTCATTGCGAATTCTACATTTTTATATGTGTAAAATCTTTAATGTAGAATCAACAATACTGCAGCTATTAAAAAGATACATTTTTTGTATAATATATTTGGACGATTTATGAAAGACCCTGCTATATTTTTTTTTATTAAAATGTGACTTTTAATTACATAAGTAATTAATCGCATAGTCGTCAGTGCTGTATCTACGTACATATACAAAGAAGCATAGTTGTGAGTCACGTTTGCGTAAGGCGCAAAACCATTGATGTAAGTGCTGCAGCACCTATCGGCGACGTCAAGGATATGACAGAAGGGAAGAAGAATAGGTTAGCAATTCTGTCATACGGGAGTCGTTAAAGCGCTATCACGTGATTAATCTTCACGCTGCATTTGCACTCACGATTCTCGCGACAAGCACCGCGACTACGTTACGTGGAAGCGTCATAAATGCGAGGTCAGACTAACGTATCGTCCCAATACATCGTGTCAGTGTCTCTTAAGTGCAACAGATATGACAAACTGCACTTACGATAAATATCCTTACATGTAATGTCGGATATCTGTCAAGAGAAATTTTATATAAGATATTCGCGTTTTTTTGTACAACTCTTTTGCTTCTTTTATATAATATCTACGATATAATAATTTTTCACAATTTCAACAACAACGATATATGATACTTACTCTAATTAATTTTAATTTACAATATGTTTATGTGTTGTGCGTCACAAACTAGATATCGTGTTTTTCAAGTGCGCAATAAATATAACATAACAAACTGCACTTATGATAAGTGTCAATTATGCTTCAGTCATAACAAAGTCTTTATCGTTACAATTCTAAAAAGACTTTATATTTGTTTCTTACAAATTATATCTATATATATTACATACATACAAATTATATCTATACATATACATACATAATTGTAATTATTTTTAATCATTTTTGTCGCTACTGCTCCGCTCTACATGTGGTTAATTTAACTCAAGAAAGTGTGTCAAATTTAGTTTATTATTAACTAAGTGCATACATTAATATGATGTTGTTTACTTTAAAACTAATTATAGAAACGGATTCATTTACATTTTGACATGCATGAAGTTGAAAAATAATAAAATGTTATTTAACAACGAAAGGAATTACAGGTTACAATTGCTCTTTGATATCTAACAGTGTAGGTGAGATTACGGTAAACATATTCTAAGCGTCTTTCTCTCCGTATTTTTAAATGATGCGCATTTTTATGGATCAAAAGCGGATAATCGCATGCTTCGCCAAGCTTGCACTCGCGATACCGTTGGCCACCTGGCACCTGTGCTACCGATAATAATTTAAGGCCGCCGCGTTGATTAAATCATAGTCACCGTAATGGCTCTGAGTAAAGTGAGGCGGGACGAGACGAGGTGCGGCAAGACGATCATCGTATAAGCCGTGCGCGCCGGAGGGTGAGGGCAGATTCGCGTGCAATTACGTTTGTTTGCTCGTAGGAGCGAGGTCCCCCTCCTCTCTCCCTCTCTTCCTCTCTTTCCTCCCTCATGTCTGCAAGGCCGATAATCCCGGGCTCCATTAAGATTCCTGGGGGCCACGATCGATCTCCCTCGGAGATACGGGTAAGACTTCGACCCTCTTCAACGTCTCGCCGCGGCCCTGCCTACCGCTTCTCGGATTGGCGCCGCAGCTCAAGTTCTTCCTCCTCTTCCGTGAGGTTCCGCTGACCACGCGCCTCGTTTGATTCCACAAACGGCGCCGTAGCCTTGTTGCACTGTTTCAAGGTCAATCGTTTGATCCAGGAAATATCTTTACGCGATGGTTATACTTCATTTACAACGGACAGGTTTGATGCAACTAGAAGGAGAGAAAGAAGGGGAGGAGGCTGGGCATAATGGTCTAGCAGCATTCCGCCGAATCGTTATCGTGGTCGCTGCTCCGGGATTAATAGGTTGACCCAGCGAGCGCTCTCTCTCATCCAGGAGTATTTCTTGTGGATAATAATAACCTGCATCTGTACGGGGTGGAATGGCCGTCCTTCTATCACGGACATGTTATACGCGGCGCTGCTCAAAGCGCTTCAAAAATGCGTCTTAATCTTCTTCTTCGGTCCAGTGATTTCAATTAAAACCGTATGCTTTTAATTTTGCGTTAGTTAATATGTCTAAAAATAGATAACTTCTCTCTCTCTCTCTCTCTCTCTCTTTCTTTAACAATTAACTCTTTATGATTTACCGTTAAATTGTTCTTATTTAGAATTATGCACACAAGAAATGACAAATAAAATTAGAAAGGGTTTCTTGTTAGTTTACTAAATAAATGACATAATTATCTTTGCATCGTGAAGAGTATACAAGTTATTAAAAAATGTATGTTAAATAGAAATTTTGCGACACGCGAATTTACTTTATAAATTGTTCATGAGATAGTAAGGGTGCAAACATCCACCTACGCGAATGATACCTTACAGTAAATTCGCTCGTTCATCCCAGAACACAGCTGGGAAATGACAAATTACAACGGACAGATGCTGCGAAGATAAGTAAGGGATGCGGCGTCGCGGTGGTAGACACAGCTGAAGTGCCAGTTGTTTTTGCGCGAGAGCTCGACAAATCATTGGTATACATCTGTGTAAATATATCTCTCTTGTATGAAGAACGTGATTGTGTGATTTATAATTTTTCCGTTCCATGGCGCATTGTTTATATATTTAGATGGCGTAATTATCTGTCGATTTTAACTTAAAAAAATGCAAGATTCCGAATTTTATGCAACAAAAGAGATAAAAATATCCGAGATATTTTATTTTTCAATATCAAATTTTATATAATTTTTTTATAAATACAATCAATTTTTTTTATTAAAGAAAAATTAAAAATAATTTGTTCATTGCATGTGATACATTCTGAATTCATAAAAAATTTATTGATTGTATTATAATAGAAAATATTGATTGATATTATAAGATGAGACTGTGAACAATTTGATTTACAGTTTCATATTTTCTCATCTTGAACAATATGTAGGTAACGAATGTTCGAAAACTAAATAAAAAAGATAAAATAATTTTCTCACTATTAAAAAAAAATACACAAGCGTGATATACATGATTTGTATCGCCATCGAGCGTGTGTCCGAAACGGCGTAAAACTATTTTTAATATGGACATAAAACTTTCCAACATGTAGACATCTCGGCGCCAGTATTTTATTCCCTGAGAAGAAGTTAGTCCGGAGCCAAAACGTTGGAGTAGAAAATATCTGTGCTTTTCGCAAAAACACGTTGATCGCGTGCCAACGTCGTGAACGTCCACGAAATAGATAAGAATAGTATCGTTCCTGATATCTAATAACGTGAGAAGTCCAGAAATTCGTGTATTCAAATGTTCAATTTTATACTACCCATAATTTTTGACTTGTGTTGCTGAAATTTCTTTACATCCGATATTTTATTATCTATTACGTCTAGTATTGAAAATTATATGTGTGAATTAATGATAAATAATTTAAATTATTTCTATACACTTTGTAATTCACGTATCAATCTTAATGTAGATAATTAAACGTTTAATTCCGAATTCATTCAGATCGCGTCTTATTGTCTCATCAGTGACATTCAATTATCGCTCACTGGAAGGCATCTTCCAGTGGAGGGAGGTTTGACATTCACGTCTCCATAATCGTATCTGGTTACGCTTCGAAGATTTCTCTGGTAGCGCGCGTTGGTCGGCGAAGAACAATCCGATTACCGGAGGCCACGAAAGCCCCGAGGATAGAGGCAGAAAGAGCAATCCTTTTCTCGATCTACGTCTAATACAGCCGATAATCTAATACTCTGCTGGCCGTGATGGACCTTTGCACCTTCATCTTCATTACCTATCCACCACGCCTCGTTCATTCTACGGGATCATTGATCTCTGGCGTAGTAACGGTTGATCGCTACCGCACAATCTCGGTGCCTATACTTAATAGTTCCGGTAAATTGCTTGTAAAAGCTTTCATTCTACAATTAAAATTCTGAAACGCTACGCGTCAATCAGCTTGTCCATTTTTATAAGAAATAATTATTGCCAGACATTTTTACAAAATATATACTCTTCAAATAGATTCACAATTAAGAATGCTCTCGTATTCCACGTAGAATTGATTTCGAAGATCTGATTATTCATATACATTTCTACGAATTTCTTCTTCCGCACCTTTAAACAGTATACAGAACGAGCCCCCAATTTCAGCTTTATGCAATTTTAAGCCAGTTATAATCAGTTTGATAAATTCTTGATATTGACAAGATTCTGAAAATTCCAAACGATACGAATAATCATCACGGCAACGAATACATCGCGACGGATTCGACAGTCCGCATCTCGTCGTCGCGAAAAGTTCTGACGTCTCTTCCGTTCGCCAATTTAATAGGGTTCCTCTTCTTCTCGATAGAAAAGTATTCCTAACGACATTTTCGCGACACGACATATATATCATCACTGGATCCGGCTTTGCCCGCCTCGAGCATCCCGG
This sequence comes from Acromyrmex echinatior, assembly GCF_000204515.1. Next base: position 336,097 of record NW_011627404.1, read on the forward strand.
AAAAGTTTAAGACGGCTTGCCGACGAGGAGAAAGAGGAGGAGATAAGGGTCGGCCACGGATTACGCGGCGATTTTAAACTCATTTCGATGTGGGATTTTTGTTTGCCGAGAAAACAACGGACTTCTGGTTTTTCTTTTCTCTCTCTCTCTCTCTTTTATCTCTCTCTCCTTTTGCTCTTCCACGGCACGTTCTGCCAACAATATCCTCGAGACCGAACCCCGCCGAACTCTTCGACGTCCTTCGACTTGGTACGTATTTTCTTTGTTCCGCCACTTTTTTCGTCGGCTAGAAGAAAAAACTTCTTACATATTTTATATTCTGCACCAATGTCTCGAGAGGCATTGGTTCTCACCACCTCGGGATTAACCGAACATTAGTGCTGCGCGGACGAAGCTTTTCTGATTTATCATCGCATTTCTCGTCGTCGCGTCTATTTTGAGCGGCTATTCCTTATCCCAGCATACAAGATGCTCGCGCTTCTTGCCTGGCACTCCCGGGAGTCGGGAAATGATCCTTTACTTTCTTGTCGGCGGCAGTTAAACTCACGCAAGAACTGACGACTTGCAGTGAATGGATTGCAAGAGATAATACTTTCTGCAGTAACATTCTTTATTTTAATATATCTACCTTATTCATATTTTTTTGAAAGTCTAGAACAAAGTAAAAAACTTGGGCTGAATAAAAAAAGATCCTGTATGTGTGTGCTGCGCACGCGTCCACACATATACACATGCTTGATAACTTCACGCATAAAAATTTAACGTGGTAATTGCGATTCAGACCTTTTGGAGGACGAAGGTGAATTTCATCTGTTGAGTGCGCGAACCAATTATAAAGTCTTATCCGATCCAGGACTAATCGAATATCGATCCGCGCGTCTCTCCCTGAAACAGGATTTAATTTTACATCCCCGCGAGATATCTGTGGTCGAAGAGATCATCGGGACCAGAAATAACTTTTGCGAACGAAGTGTACGCGAGTTTTATCAGTTAAGCGCGCGATCAATTGTCGCATTCGCCTCTCTTTGGCCGTTTCCCTATTGAGTAGAAATATCGACTGGCAATTCCGCGGGTTAAGTCACGGAATTTGCTATAATCTCACTCGGAGAAAATACGGCGCGGTCCAAACGCCAGCCACGTTCCGCGCGGCGATTTCATTAATTGGTCGAAAAAGTTCCGGCGAGCTTCCTGGTGGCGGGGAGGGGGTGTCGGGAAGCTTTTCCTCTCGGAGCTCTCTCACCCTGGAGCAACCTGTCATGAAGCGGAATGCGCCAATAATGCGGCCGCGACGTAACGGCCAATCGCAGAGTTCCTCGATCTGCCCCTTAATCCAAGCTTTTGCTGTGCAAAAGCTCTCTCTCGCTTGCGCGATCACAACGCACATTCACAGCGTACACAGACACACGCATTTGCAGGAAAGGGTGGTAGACGCACGCACACGCGGATCGCTTGTACGTGCGTGCGCGTGCGGCACGGCGGAATTAGTCGGCGGTCGATGAAGAACTATTTTCGGTATTTCTAATTCCAGCTGCCTGAAGAGAGATCGGAAGCGACAAAGGCGGCGGTGGTGAGTAGAGGGAAGGAGAGGGAACGGGGAGAGAGAAAAGAGTCTGGCAGGAACTTTTAAATTGGAGTTTTGACTGGACGCATCGAGACGGACTTAATGTGATTTCAGATTGGCCGGAGGTACAATCTGCTGTGAGGAATGGGGATGCAAGAACGTGGATCGCGCAGGGCGCGAAGGGGTGAATTCAGTATCCGCTGACATCGGGGGCTTGCGCCCCCGTCCTTCGATACTCCCTTCCCGATCTTTTTCTGTCCATACCTCCGCCTCCTTTCTCGTCCCGCACCCTCCGGCAAGAAAGAGGGATCCGTTGAATGAGACCGATTGACTCTATCGCCCCGATAAAAGGGACGAATCGCGTTGGGAAATTCCGTCCGGCGCGTTTTTCCTGCCTTCGAATTCAGGGAGAGGAAAGAGGTGGAGAGCGGTTAAGGACTACGGATATGTGGGAAGGATTCGCGAAATGGTTAGCCGAAAGCTCAACTAGACTAGGCTTGAAAAGGTCGAATCGTTTACGTTGCACCCTTTTGTAATGAGGTTTTTATTTGTGCTTCAGGTTTAAAGACCAGCGAATTTGAGTTTAGAATGAAAGCTGTAATAGAACAATGATAAAAGACCTCTCAATATGCAGTATTCAATACATTACAGCGAAAATAAAAATTATATAAATTTGAAGTGAAGATAAAATTAAATTCTTATCTTTTTATTATTTACAAAGTTTCATAATATTTACAGTTCTAATAGAAAAATCAAAATAAAATTGATTTTTATTTTGAATATAATTCATCGTCAAATAATGTGTTGTAATTTTTTAATTCGAACTTATAATAACTTAAAAGAATTTTTCTTTACCTGAAATATATATAGACGCTTGCAATGAACAATAGCAGTCGTGAAGATGTGATCTTTATCGCACTCTCGTATTTTAGCGACGTGCCAATAAAATGATGTCACCAATTTCTTGAATATCTTCGACGAAAGAAATCGTCGAAGGATTTCGCGTAACGCTTCTATAGACATTCACATTTTTATCGTCGCGATTTATTGGACGATGGCACAACGGTATTGTAATTTCTCAAGCAATAAAACGTAGTATATGTATATATTCGCATTTCGTAGACAGTGAGATATATATATAATATATATATATATATATATATACGAAATGTATCGAAAGAAGAGAGAGAGAGAAAATGTTATTTTTAATATTAGAGTTGCTGTTATGTCTGTGAATAGTTATAAATATTTCATTCTTTATCGATAAAAAATCTAAGAAATGAAATTGTCGTACTCGATATGTTTCTTAATATTGTGCACACTTGTTAAGCAACTTCTATCAATATTATTTAATTATATTTTACAATATTATTAATACTTGCTCTGGATAATTCAATATAACTTTCAATCAAATCGTGCAATAATTTAATTAATTTTTATTGTGAGTTAGTCTGATTTTGACCTTATCTAATTAGTGACGTGCGTACCGATTGTATTCGATAAAGTATTTGTAATAAGAACTAGTCAACATTTTATTACATCAAGCAAATTAACAATAAGATTTATTACAAATTCTGTACATTTCTAAACTAAACACTTCTTTAACTTAAACAACTATCATTCTACGTTTGATAGTCGAATGAGAAAAAAATGCATTTAAGTTTTTTAGTTTTTTTAGAAGATAGATATAATTAGAAGTGACCATTTAAATTTCACTATTCAGCATCAGTTTTGATAATATATATTATTTATAAAATTGAACGCCGAGCGTCATAAATTGGCATCTTATTAAGCAATAATATTCACAGACAAACTAATGTTTTATAAGTTGCACTATATATTTCAAAGAACTTTTGATTGCCACAACATCCTGCATAAACTCTCGATATTGCCTTCAGAAGATCAATAATATTGTGCAATCAAATGTTGTTCAATAATATTGATCTTCTATAGAATGAGCTGCTTTAAGCTAAAATGATCAATTATCTATCGTTGAATAAACGATTAAACATGGCGAATTGTTAAAAGATATATTAGAAACATCGCTGTGTTTAAATTAGACTTGAGATCAATAGACTTGAGATCCATTGACTTATGCCAGCGACTCGACAATAGCGGTGTGGACTTACAGAGTAATCACGACTGTCATTTAAATGAATTTTTATCGTGATAAAAGAGATTGCGAACCGGCACTTCAGATCGTGCGATAGGCCTAACGACAGTTCGTTAAAAGCCGCCGGGCATATCGGGGGCGTCGATCTCTCCGTAGCGAAGACATAATCGATCGATCGTGTGTACCCTGCTGGCAAGTGTATATCGTTAATGTTAATAGCTAGATCGACACAATTTTTTAACGACTTTTTGACAACATCGAAAAAGCTGCCGCGAACGTGGCGCTATTATGCCAAATTGATCGATTAATAAGACTTAATTAAGTATTTGCAATTGTTACTTATCGTTATCTCATCTTAAGAGAATATCAAGTAATCAGAATAAGAACTCACATTTTGAGAAGTGAACGGTTCAATAATCACTCTTTAATTCCAGAGAAACTGAATTACTTATTATTGAGACTATGATTATTCACATTATGAAGCTTGACTTAAAATTCAAATATATCTTTAAGGCCCGGTTGCACCAACGTTGACTTTAGTGAAAGTTAAAACTCTATCTGTCTCAAAAATTAACACAATGTCATGGCTTATTTCGAGCTATAATTAAATTAACTTTAAATTAATTTAATTATAGCTCGAAATAAATCATGACATTGTGTTAATTTTTAAGAAAATATACATTTTTTACTCCACTTTTATCTATCTCGTTTTAAAGCTAAAAAAGAGATAGAGACAGAGTTAAGGCTCGCTTAAAATCAAAAGTAACGTTGGTGCAACGATCAGGCCTTAAAATAGCGAGAGATACATCTTTTTCGAAGACAATGCCTCAGTGTTGACAATGGATTATGCAATATATAATATATAATATATAAAACTGCTAGTTTAGTTTTTCTTTTTTAATATCATTATGTAGGTATACGTCTTGTATATCTACAGCTCGCGGCTGTTGCAACACGATTATCACGCATATTAACCTTCGCAAACATTTACCTCCTCAGAAATTGCACGCTACATGTTACACATACAATAGCAAATAGCTCCTGATGAGATATTGCAAAATTGTTTCCACGTGCAGTTTCGCTTAGAATTGCACCGTTTCAAAGACAGCGTAATTACCATTACTCGCAACTACGATAATAACCAACCAGCGTATGTCCTCTCATTGGGGCACACGGTGGGTTCCTTTCGACATCGTTGGGCGCGTATCTTTTTCACGATCATGAGACAATGGATTCGTTTTATCAACCTGACCTAATCTGCACGCGTCACTCTTCAGATACGCTTTACATACTTTAGCTCGGCAGATAACCACGATATGCCCGGAATAATTCAAACGCACCACGAATTATTATCGCAATGGTCTAATATATATGTAGCGTCATACTGCTTGCTTCGTGTTGAATTATAATTAAACGTAAAAATTAATGGAACTTTATGCGAATCACACTACATATTATTTATTTTTATTTGATAAATTTCTTATCGCAATATAATGCTTTTTTATTACTAAGATACACATTGGACTAGTAATCATATTTTGGTTTAATTTTTTTATATTGTTGTCATTTCAGTTCTATATTGTTTTAATTATTTTTAGAACAGTACAGAATAGTTGATTAATTTGACGATCCTACAGTTAGGATCTTCTATACGTTTAGAAATGCGAATTTTTCGTGTTGTAGTAGATATTATGCAACTTCTTAAATAAGTTATATTATAGTCCTTTTGACTATGCGCAAATTTTGGAGATTCACCATTATCTATACCATTATCTACTCTTAACGACAGGAAATGAGCCCGTAAAATAATTTCTCGCGACAAAAGGCAAGAAGCCTAAGCAAGATGAGAACCACAACGATTAATCATCGTTAATCATAATCACGTCAAAATAACTTGATAAACGTTCCTGCTAATGTGAAAATCTCGTATGAAATAGACACGGCAATTTATTATGATGGGACGCTATTATCAAACTTCGGAGTTAAATCCCAGTCAGCCAAATGCATAGGGAAGCAGGAAGAACACGCGGCGTAGCTGATACGCATAACGTTATCGCATATCATTCGTAAGGATATTCGCCCTACCTGCTGCCTTCTGATAGTCATTTCATTCACCCTCCGTTTCTGTTCATTCCGCACCCACTAACGCTCTTCGATCTAGCAATTAAGTGCAGGATTCGCAAAAACGGATTTCCCGGAAGTGTGATGTTAAATTAACGTTTACTGATCTGATTGTCGGGCTGGTCATCTCGATCAGAAATCACATAACTCGAAGAAATCGATTAAACGATCATTCGCTGATGATAAATTCGCACCATGCTATTATTTTTCTAGTCGATATGTATTATGTAACGAAAAAAAAATCGTAAACCTGCAAAAAATTATTAATAAATAACAAGGCTGTAATATAAATAACAAGAAATATGACGACGACGTGTTTTTTTTAAGTTATGTTGTATATACTATAGATAGAAGATACTGGCATATTGTTGGTAAAGTATTTAATTTAGAAAATGTCACGAACAAAAGGATAAACGATTACGATCGCTGTTTGTACCCATGAAAGATAACATTATTTTTACGAATGCATGTAATCCGTATTTCTGCGAGACAGCTCAAAGACTACTTTCGCCCTCTTGAAGGATATATTACATCGGGCCGGATTTCGGACACGATCATTTACTCACAGAGAGTTGGAAGACTCGCGAGAACGGAAACGATAGCGAGAAAGGAAGAAAAGAAAGGCACGCGTGGTCAGATAAGAGCTTTCGATCGAAGCTTGGATTTCGTACCGGCGATCGAAGGGTAATGCGGGATCGAGGTAGTATATATGTGTGCTGCTAAACGAGTTTCACGAATGGTGCACGTACATGCGATGTGTATCAATGTATATATGCGACTATTGGAGGAAAGATAAATAGAAGAAAAATCCCTACTACAATAACTGATTCGATAACGAGTTCTTTCTTCGAACGCGGAATGATTGTGGCCGAATTGGTCGGATTTGTTTCGGAACGAAACCGCGCATTCTCGAGCAACAGAGGAGGCTGAAAAAAAAATATATACAGAAGGGTAGCTCGTGAAAGAGAAGGATATGAAGGAAGAAAAGGATTTGGTACTTCGCGCGCGCTCATGTCACTGTAAAGGAAGAGAAACGCGGCCGCTGCTCGAATACGGGCGGGCGGCGCAAAAATAAATCCTTTTTATTCAAACCCTCCGCGGAGCTGGATATATCCGACGCTCGATGCCACCCCTCGAGGATTAATCTGCCGCCCGTGAAGCGATAAAGCAGATTTGCGATCCACGTTCTCCGACTATTTCTATGGTGAGTCCCTAATGAGATTTGTTGTCGCTTTAAATCGCATATATACGACCAACCAAGCATCCGCTTTTTCAATCTTGGTTATTTCTGCAGCCACAGTTTGGTTATCGTCACATTTTTACTCAAATTGTTTTACGTCTTTCTAAAAATAAAAGCAGAATACTCGCAATTGTAACCAGTCTTTTTTATACTTTATTTATTTTAAGTTTTCTATACATGGATAAATAATTTATATAGCTTTTTTTATAGATCCATCTTGTTCAGTCTTGAATTATATCATAAGTAATACATAATGAATAATGATTTGACGTTATTGACGAAATCAGTTCTGTTTAGTTACGTTTAGCCATATTATATAGAGTACCTTTAGTTTAGTCTTAATCTATATATATAATTTAATTTAATTTAATTTAATTTAATTGTGCATTAATTACAAGATAAGAACAACAATTACAGAATTAAACGAGAAAATGTTTGTATTGATTAAAGTGATGTTAAATACTATATACTTCTGAGGCTTCTCCATGGATATTTTCTTCAAAGAAACTACGCAGTTTGCGAGTTATCTCCGTGTCTCGATCGTTAAATGTCTACGTTTCGTAAACATTGCAGTTCATTTCATCAGAGCGAGATGCAACCTGATACTATTTACTAGATATTGTATGCTATATATAATACTACAGATAATGCGCTTATTCGCGCGTTACGATGCTTTTATATTCCACCAACGATCCTTCTTGGCATTAGTCTCCTAGTACGATCGTTAGCACGCAAGATCGTGTAAACGAGTACTTGGCTCGTGCATATCAAGCGGCACGTATCGCGTTCCTGTTTCATTGATCAGAGTTCATTGTGATGCTTCGTATACGGCCCTGATCCACTCGTGAGAACTCATGATATTGGGTCGCCTACATATTCCCTCGCAAATGTGCCTCTCTTTTTACTTGCATTCTTCCGATTGTGATTCCGTATAACTGACGTGGTGTTCTTAATTAAAGTCCGCTCTAGATTGAAATTAAGCGAACATTACGTGTAATGATTTGGCAATGAGAATGACTAGAAAATAGCATATGAAAGCGAGACGTGAGAATGTTATTCTAACGTCACTTTTAAAAATACGACACATTTGTAAGAACGATGTTATTTGCTGGATGTAATGAAATTTGTTTATTAAGTTAATAGAATTACATTCTATTTTAAAGTAGTCTAATTTTCGCAGTCGCGTATTTTAACCTGGAAAAGATGAATAAAGGAGCAAATAATTTTATCGTCTCGTATATATTTTTACACACGTATAAATAACGTATTTTCTTAATACAGACAATAAAAATAAAAATTTCATATTTTCTATTAAAATATTGATTGAAAGATTACTTGATTGAGTAAGAATCTGCAGCTATTACGTTGCTAATAGAAAGATTAATGAGATTGTCACATTCGTTATTACCATGAAAATATCGTAGCACGTGCAGAAAAGTATTACTGAAACAGCTATTGCGTGTTCCTACGTGACGTCGCGTGAATGCAAAATGAAACCGCGATGCGAAAACGCTGAATTGGCGTCGAGTTTCGATCGCCACGTCCCGACACATTCGACGTGCCCATTCAGCGGGTGCGTTTCGCGATCCCCGTCACGGATCATAAATCGTCGCGATATCGACGTGTTGCTCTTCTAAGCGGAACACTCCTGAACGCTGCCACTGTTAATGTGCGTCTCGGTGGAATTCCGGAGCCTGTTCGTTATCCCCCGGCCCGTCCAAGGACGCTGCGGATGATCAATGTGGGTCAATCGTAGCATCAGGATTACCCTGACCCGGCTGCATTGCGAGCATTCGTCTTCTTAGGATCGAGCCCTCAATTGTAGCCACGTTGCAAATTGCAACGCTCGCCGGTGCATTGCTTCCCTCCGCAATAGGTATGCGAATGCATAACGACCCAATCGTCTCGTAGCATTCTGATGATTATTTAACAACGGCTCGCGATAAAACGCCGCGCATTATAAAGCGACAATGAGCACGATAGGCGTACTACAAACTGACTGGAGACGATAAACGTTGAAAAAACAGATCGAATATGTAGCTCATTTCTTTGGCTTTTCGTTGCAAATAAGATATACTATGGTGTGATACGAGTTTCTTATAATCTTCTAAATATTTAGATTAAATACAAAATTATAAAACGCGATAAAATGCATAAATTTACAAAGTGTGTTGTATTTATTTTTAAATATGAATAAAAAGCAAAATGTTCCAAATGCATATAAACATTCGATGGGCAGGATATATGTTTCGTTAAAACTCAACAATTTATACTTTCGAACTATTTTTTCAGTATTTTTAAAAAAAACCATTCAATTTATACAAATATACTAAAAATAAGGCTTGAAATGAAATAAGTCTCAGAGACTTTTCTAAATTTTCATACTGTTCTTGTAATATCTCTTGCAGTACGTCGTCAAACGCACGATTCTCTTGATTTTCATGTTATTTCGTGCTGTTTCATTAGTTTCATTAAAGTCACTTACGACGAATTTGCCGGATCGCGAGAGGACAAGTAACAGAACTCGATGAATCACTGCTTGCTCCGACGGCATTTCCCGCCGTTGCAAAATCACATTTCCGCATCGCGTAGGCGTTATTGCAGTATTATATCGTCTCGAAACGCGGACCCAGCTCGGCGTTAGGGCACTTTAATGAAGCTGTATGCGTGCCACGGCAACGGGCCACGGTAACACGAATGACATTGGTCGGCACTGTATTCCAATTCCATTCGAACTTTATGGGCGGCCGCGATAGCGGTCTCCAGCCGCACGCAGAGAGTACGTGCATACGTGCATACGTGCATACGTGCATTGATGCAGCTGCGTTCTGTGCACGCCAGAGCAACGCTGGCTACTTACACGCTGGCACGTTCACGATGCCCGTTACATACGGTGGGGAATCTCTGCATCTACCTCTGAAGAAGCATACATGAACATGTATCTTATGCATATCGAGGTGGCCACCTTGCATACGATACGAATCTCGTTTCCTGTATGGAACGGGTTAAATAATTGAATTATCTGTAATATTGATACACGTAAAGAGAAATTAAAACTTGAGATATAATAATCTGATACATTATGGTTATTATCTCTCACAGCGACTCCGTTCTTTAGAATGGAATATCACTCTAAAGAATGAAAATTGAGCCATTCTTGAAAAAGAGTGGCTCAACTTTTAATTTAAGAGTGAGATTTCATTATTTCAGAATGAGATAACTCTAAAAGTTTTACAGAGTATTTAGCACGATTTTATATTTATATAAACGTACACGGTGTTTTTATTTAATGAAAGGAATTATAAATTCTAAACTTATTACAATTTACTATAACGATATTTTTCCAGATACAAAAAATTACAGAAATAAATTTTAGAGCTCTATATATATATATATATATATATATATATACGCTACATTGTTGTCAATATTTTTTCGTAGCTGTAATAATAAGACTGCTTTTCTCATTATCTATTTAATCAAATAATATTCCGCGTAAGCGCTTCACTTGAACACAAATAGACACTTGAACTTCGATTCTTTTGGCATCGGAAGGTATCGACTCCCATATGGAGCATGTGTCAATACCATTCGCGGATCTCGCGCAGACGTTGCTAATGACTCACCAAATATGTCTTAATGCGTACACGCACGTCCGTTACCGCTAATAAGGCTCTCATGAATAGCGAACGCTATTGGATCATCGCTACCAGACATGCATTTGCAGCTGCGTGTGTGGTAGCATACGTGTGGTTGACAGAATATGGGTATCGATACAGCGTATGGTTTGCACACGCGTATATATCGACCTGCCAGATGTGTATACGTCTGTGCGTCATGCATACCTGCACACATCCTGGCGACACGGATATCACGACCAAATGAGGTATAAGACACCGATCGACTGTGAGTCCGTTGAGACGGTATGTCAAGTAAGTCAACGTTATCAAGTCGGTAAATATAAATCGTTATCAATTTGTGCGTAAAACGATATTTAGTGATATACTAAGATTATCCCCCTTAATTTCTGAAAGGAAATTTTGTTGTACATTTATGAAGAATATAGAATTTGCTTGGTGATGTAAAACGTAGTGACGTAGAAACAGCAAATTCTTATTCGTGCTCCCGCCTCGAGCGTTATTCCTCGACATTATAGTCAAGTTTCCAAACTAAACAAGAGTTGCGGGATTGTATACACCCTCGCCTCTATACGCTCTTCATCAGGTGCACCTGCGTCATAAATGTTTAAAGCCCGTTTCCGCAAGACTTGGCTCAAGAACAAGTCGCAGTGATAAAATTCCAGGGAACGATTAGCCGAGTCTGTAAATAAACCTTGCTAAATAAGCAACTTCTAGACTAAGTCCGGAGTAGTCCGGCAGTAGAAGTTCCATAAATAGATCCGCGCTTCTATGCGCGAATAGCGTCCGCGATGCACCTGCACGTACACGGGCTCTGTGTCGGCTGTTCAACTTACAAATGCGGATACGTGGAAGCCGAGACCCTCTCGCTTGTGCTTTCCACACGCAGTACACGCGAGAGGTTTCTACGCTTAACATTGTAACGATGCACGTGCATGTGCGTGCACAAGTTCGATGCAGCAAGATAAGCGAGATATATGCGAGTGCCTTATGATCGAAAGGGCGGGAGCGAGAGTATATGATATACATAATAATCTCTGGATTTAATTGAGACTCACGAACAAGCTTTATTGCTACAAAATGATGATAATCATTTCAATCCTATAAGGATTCTGATCCACTATTTTTTAATATGTATTTTATGACGAGCACTGGAATTATACGTTTAACTAACGTACATTTTAAATTTTTATTAACGCGTAAAATACATTCCTATCGATATACATATCTGTAGCAATTTATAATACAATACTATACGATTTCAGAGCACTCTCAACGAGGGCAGTCCGCAATTAATATCGTAGTAAATTAATTAAAAATTGATTAAAAGAAAAAAACCATATCGGAGCTCGCTCTAATGTTTACGTAGTCTAACTTGCAGCAATAATTTTCGTGGGCGACAACACGTTACGTGTATAACGGTGATGCACGTGCGGTAATAAAAATCCGTCGTTATGTCGTGGAGATCACACGCGTAACTGCGACGATAACGACCGCGTGTTACGAGCGCTACTGGACGTACACCGATGGAACTTTGTCTTGTATTTTTGCAATTTGACACGTCGCGTCAACGGTAGATTTATCGACTAACCCAGAGTATTATTAAAATTTAAATCACTCTAGCGATAAACGATATTTGTGCGAGAGATAGGTGAACTGCAAGGAATTTTCGGAGATCTACTTTGCAGAATTGACTTTTCATGGAGTGACGAGAGAAATTCACTTTAAATTATTTTAATTTTTATTGGAAAATTTGAAAGAGAGAAAAGTGTTTGTGTGTTACTATAAAAGATATTTTACTTCATTTATTACTTAAAAATTTTGTGAATAATGAGCAATGTAAAAAATAAAAGACAAAATAAAATCAACAGTTAATATTTTGCAAATAAGAAATTAATTTTCGCGACGAGTGAATTTCTCTCAACTTTTCTCTCTATTTATTTGAAATCGATGTGCCAAGTCGTGTGAAACTTTGAAGCGATAAACGTTTATTTAAGATAACATTTTCCATAAAATTTCCAGGTATTCAGAAGTTAATGTAAATAAATTACTTAACGAGCTACCTTCGTATGAAGTATATAAGATGCAGTTGGCTTAAGAATCCTCTCCAAGTTTCACCATTATCGTTCCCCGCGGCACCCTCTCGGCAAGAGTAACCATAAAATTCTTTTGAACCTATGAAATGTAATTCGCGGGGGCGATTAACTGCTGAGGGACGCATTCTTTGACTATCTTTTGTCTGAATAGTTACTTCGTGTACGATGGTGTGTGCCAAGCGTGCATTAAGGATGATGAGTAACGATATTACGAACAGAGATAGGTCACGTCGAGAATAGCGAATGGTTGGTTCCTAAGAATGAAAAGTAAGCTCTCCATGCAGCAAAGTAATTGTATGCTCGCTCTTCTCGCCCATTGGAAAGTGCTTCCAACGAATTTAAGCAACGATGGTAGTCCCTTATCGGTGTTTGCTCTACAAAATATTCACCTTTTTAAACGCCGGATAGCGCGATTTATAAGGTAATTCGTATCCTCCACCCCGTTTCTCTTCAACTACTCTCTGCCGTCAATATTATCGATTATCAGATACATGCGAGAACACAGAATAAAATCGTGACACGTGCAAAAATTTGTGGCGTTATCAAATATTATTGATTTGCGCAACAATTCATGAATATTATTCACCATGATATTCGATATCATGGAAATATTCTCCAAAATTTTAGAAAGTAAATTATTTTAATAAAAAGACAGTCATCTTATTACTTTATTAAATTACAAAAAAATTATTTATACATTATATATATTAATTATTAAAGATATGTGTAATTATTTTATAGAAATTTATATTGATCTTATATTCATATTAAAATCAGTATATTTATATAATAAATGGTTTCGATTTCTATATAGACATTTTTTTTATATCAAAATCAGCAGATATCAAATCGAAAAGATCATCATAAATATTTTTCTGACCACAAAAAATCGCATCATTACTCCATACTTCATTACGAAGTTGTTACTCTTTTTCGTAGCGATTCAAGAGAAAATTTGTCCTTTCGCACATACCATTATCCTAAATGGGCGTCCACGCGTTAGTACGGATGTGCATATACCCACGTTAACGATGGAAAATGAAACAAAAGTAACGAAGCTTTGTAATATATTGCCAGTAGTTGCGCTTAGGTATGCTTGCAGGTCGTTTTCTGGTCGCATGTATCGCTCAACGACTACCATTCACCATCAGCGTGACTTCTTTTTTTTCTACTACTGCTGATACCATTCTAATTTTTATTAAACTCGTAAAACATACAGCTGTGACACTTTAACGACATGACGAAACACATGATTCAACAACGTCGCAGTAATATCATTTTATAGACCAGAGAATTTGAGAAAGAGAAAAGTAAACTTGGGGTTTAAAAAATCATTTTGTCGAAAGTTAATCTAAAATTAATCTATACTATTTTAATTAAGAGAAGCGCCAATTGCAGTCAGAATCAGATGTTGGAATTATATTTTTATATGTATTTTAAATATATTTATCTGAGATATGTAATACGCGTCTATATTACTTTTGAATTTGCAACAAACGAAATGATAATAATCTTATTATTATATTATTTTAATAATGTCAAATATACTCATTATAATTTTAGAAAAACTCACTATGTAAAACAAACATTTAAATTATAAAATTTATCGAAGAAGTAACTTTATATAATAAGCAAATTGAATTAGTTTTAATTTAATAATCTTGATTGAGAGAAATAATAAGCTTAGTAGCATTCAGAATATATTTTGAATAAATCTGATGCTTGATAAACTTATGATAGATTTACAGATATATAAACTTTCGAAAAAATTGAAACAAGTAATATACAATAATAAATTATATTTGCATACAGTATGTACTTTTCTGTAAGTATCTGCCGTGTGTTTGAATAATATACCAGGATGATCTCGGCACAAGGAGTAACAAGGAGTCAGCCGAAGCGTAACGAAAAAGAGATCTAACGTCGTTTACGAAGTCGTCGTTTGATCGTCGCCAGTCCGTTGGTGGAGGATAAAATGATATAAACGCGGGCAGGTGCCGTACATCCGCGCCCTCGAGTCTCTTTACTTGTTCTTGCCGTTTCTTCAAGGGAAAGAAAGCAGAGCGACGTGTCGCTCGAAGGGAGAAGTGCACGATCGGAGGGAAGAAAGGCAAGAGGAACGACTGTGCCGTTCATTCTGATTGCGAGAGGGTTTGGAAGACTCGATTCGGATGGATAGAGGGCCGCGGTGATTCATCCCCTTTTCGCCTCGGCCTGCCACCTCCGCCCCTTTCCCGTTCACCCCCAAAGAATAAACGAATAAATCGCCGTTTCTTTATGCAAACTTGCATTTAATTCGGACCGAAATAGAAAGGCATTAATTTCGCATGCAAATACTACCAGACTACCAGGCAGCTTCCAGTATTCGTATGCTCTCCATAGTTACGAAGGTGAGGGCGACAAGGAAGGGCAGCGCGAAAGAGAGTATAAAGCTCGAGGGGGAAGTTAAGAGAAGTGTGCGGTAGGGGAGGGGAAAGAACGGAACCTCTCGGCAGCTCCGATGGTAGCGAGTCTTCCAGCTTCTAGTCAGGACTCGTAGTCGAGGTGGCTTTCACGGTATAATCAAGATGTTTGTTGATGTCGACGGCGAGGGTGGCTCCGGAGTTGCCGCGAGAGGGTGGAGGAAGCATAGAATGAAATAAACGTAAGAGCTGAAGCGAGAAACCGAAAGGGATGGAGAGAGCCACGGGGAGAGAAAGATAGGGAAGATGGAAGGCAAAGTTCGCGTAAAGGTCGCATAAACGTCGTGCTGATGGCGTGAGAGAGAAAGAAGGATGTTTCCGGACAAAACGAAAATGTAACTTGAGGGAAACGCGAATGTGAGAAGAGTTGGTAAACAGCGGGACACTGATCGCAACGGGCAATCATAATTGTAGTTACATCTACCTGTATATTAAACATATTTAAAATTAATAATCACGAAGCAAAACAACTTTCTTTATCTGTCCACCTCCATGAGCGCTAATCCAATTTTAAATAAAAAATTACAAAACGTATTATAAGGTTTGTATGCTGACAATCTGTATATATACGTGGTGTTAATAGGACAAATAATTGCGCAAGAATTACAGTCGATTGAAGTGGCCGCCTGGTCTGCTTGAAATAATGAAAGATGCCCGCCATACGCATATCGTTTCACTAGAATTAAGCTCGCGTTTAAACAACGTGATGGAACTCTCAAGCAGATTGGGCGATCAGGCGAAATGCAACGCGTTTCTGTTAGCTATTATATACATTAATGCCGGGATTGAGTTGCACTAACAGTCTGGTTTAATTAACTCGAGACTCGAGATAGCGATTTGTTCTCCCTTTCCAGATTGTACATCTATCTCTCGTACAAGACAAAAAGAGAATATCAAATTAGTTAACACTAAGTGACGTTGATGTAACCAATTTTAATATCCGCGATATTTTTTCCCTGTCGTTCCAGTATTCAAATCTAGTTAAAATATTAAGTTTGTCCCGTTAGTCATTTTAATATTAAAACTGCATTTGTTAAAAAGTTTTGAAGGCTTAACACGCGTCAAAAGATTGTTAGTGTTAAAAATAGGAACATCTTAGATAAAAATTGTTTTAAATATTCTTTTGAATAATTTTCGAAAATATTTTAACTTTTATTTTATACAATATGAACAAATAAAACTAATTATGTCGTAAAACTTTTAATGATATTGTAAAAAATAAAAAGTTTTTTACGTTTATTTTAACTATTATTTTATTCTGTACGGTCTGTCATTGAATGTTTTACTAACCAATTTTTTTATTAACCAAGAATTTTTCTTCTGTTGCAGGTAATGGCAAAATTCCTTGAAACTCTTTTCCTCACGATATTCGTAATAGTTCACAAAGAATCTTAAGACCCTATTGGTAAGTAAAACAAATCAAATATCAAGAACGCATAACTATAATTATAAATTTTCATTTTTTGGACCGAGGCGTGCACTGCACGACTACGACAGCCGACTTGCTTGACGATGCGTTAAAAATATACTAATTTTTCGTGCGGAAGTAAAACCGGTAGTAGCCTCGGTACGAATCTCAATCAACGACGACCGGTGCGATATGCATAATGCATGCCGTCGGGATCTACGTGCGTACTGGAAGAAACTCTATCTGTGTTCTCTTGTCCGACGGTCGACTTTGGATGTGAATAGGACAACGATTGTAAGAATAAATTGGACAGTCTAGTTGCATCTGATATGCGTGTATATATATATATATATATATAGGTCGATCGTCGATAATAATTTATGAGCAATTTGTTATTCCAAGGATAAAAAGGAAGAAATTTGTAAAAGAAAATACGAAACAAAAAAGTCTAAAGTCATCATTATTTTTCAACTCTTTAAAATTAATGACTGAATAATCATCGCTGTCAATAATGTATCACATTAATACAACATTTACATTAATTAATTTAACATTGAACATTTGACATTAAACATTATCGTTTATTTATCGCACATAAATGTTTCCATCGGAAGAAGTTTAATCCCCGCTTAATCTCGCGTATAGTGAAAAGTTTTAAACCGTAATCAAGATCCGATGCCGTATCTTTTCGCGTCAGATCATAGGGAAAGGAAGCCGCACAAAGTCTTAAAGACGCTCACCAACGGAATGGTTTACGGCATACCGGTAAGCACTGGGAGATAGTGATATTCCAGTGGTAGTGGTTTGTGTTCCGGAAAACGGTTTACGATCTCGGTAGCTGGAGGAGCTCTTTACGTACCAGGTGTTAGATCGTACGGCTAGTGGGTGGAGTTAAAACGCGTATGATTTATGATTTGCGTCTTCGATTAATTTCGCCAGAAAGAAGGAGAGAAGGCAAGAGTCAAGGCCATTCGAATGGTCAGCCATAGTGTGTTATAGTTGTAGCCACCGTCTTCGTGTTACCACCTACTGTCCAATCGTAGCGCTGTTCAGTTTTGCATATTTTTATTTCTTGACGTAGGATTTCATTACTCAATTTCACCGTCTCGATATCGGATTGTTTATGCTACGTTCATAAACACTATTCAGCCTCGGCTATTCGGCTGTTTATTCCCGTCGAGAATCGAGGATTCATCCGTTCTCTGCGAAGAACGATGTTAAGTGCCATTTTCCGTTGTCTTTCTGCTATAGATATCGAAGTTAAGATACTATACGGTGTTGTTATGAGCAATATAAAAATCCGGTACTTGTCGCCGTCACTAGATATTTCTGTCTTCCGCGTAAGCATTTTGCTCGTAAAAAGTGAGAGACGTCGATATTCGATATAAATTATAAATCTAAGGTATATATGAAGATTTTTGATTGCGAGACGCAATTTATTGCATCCCCACGATTTTCAGTCGCACGCAGAAAGAAGTATTTCTCCATCTATTTCTTTTTCAAAGTCCAAATTCTCGCAACGTCCGTCCCAATGTTGGGATTCAAGGAATATAATTCCTGCGGCCGATAGCGGACTGCTGACGGTGACCTTCTCGAAATTTCACAGCTCATTATGTACCATAGGAATGCAGCAATATCTTCTTGCTTTCCTCGCGGCGTTCTCCATCCCTTCCTCGATGGGCACGGGTTCTTTTTAAAAGAATTTGATATTGAATTCTTCGCTCTTGGTCCTAGGTGGTGGAGAACGCGGCGACGGAAGGAGGTAAGCGGCGCGGGCAAATCGCCGGGGCTAGTCTAGAGGAAGAGAGGAAAGGGGGTTGGGGGAGTGCATTATCTCTCGAACTTCGGGCACGGAATTCACCCTCTCACTTGAAGTTTCCATGCCGGCGACTGCGAGTCCGCGGTTCTCGAGTCCGGGGCTTACCATCGAGTACCGCGGAATTACGCCGTCGGATAATAACGTTTTATGCCGATTTTAATACGCGACTTCGTCTTTCCCCTTCCCCTTTCCGTTGCCGTCACCGTCTTGCCGAAGCTACCACGTCGCCCGGTTACAGGATTTCGAATCGGTCGATTCACTACGATATCGTTCGCTCGTTCATTCGTTTCGACGACGAATTCTTCTTTCCGTTTTACGTCGTGCTCCTTTTTCTTTCCTTCTTTCGTACACCAATCATCGAAGATGCGATTTCTTCCGAAAATCGATCGAGTGTCGCTGATTATAGATCGAGATAACGGGATCTAACGCGATAATCCGCTTCGATCTCTCGCGAATTCGCCGCCTGCTTTCGATGCGCCCTCCTCTCGCGTTTTCCGCGTCATCGGCTTTAAAATGTGTAATAAATTGCCGTCGTAAATCTGCATACCGCTCGCGGACGTTAAGACGAGTATTAAATTCGCCGGGATTTACGTGCGCGTGGTGTAAAAAATTTCAGGACTGCTCGCGGCGAAAGGGATGCGAAAGCGATCGCAATGACACGATTCACTCCTTGTTTTTCACGTCTTAACGGGGCTCGTAATGTTCGTGCATTTTTAATGACATGAATCGAATCTTAATTCGGAATTGCATTAACAGTAATCTTGTATTCTATTGCATCAATTCGCAGATAAGAAATGTTCATTTATTCTCACTCTGTCCATTGCCTCGCGATAACAATAATTACGTAACAATAATTACGATACGATATGCATGTTATCATCAGGGCACATAAATTCTGTATACTTCGCACATAAATGCTGTATAATTCTTAATACTTGTCAGTTTTCTGGAGATAAATAATTAAATATTCTTGTTATTATATTTATTATATCTTATTATTTTATATATCATATACGATATAAAATATAATGGAACAGTTTCTTATATATCGTGTCTTGAATTTTTTTGATTGGAATTCTTAGTTAAATTGTACTTTGTCAATTAATGTATGTAGACAATTATTATTTCTTGTAAAAAATTGTATTGAACGTGATCTTTTCTGTTGACTTTTGTAGATATGCTTTTTTAAGATACAGATTTAAATTTTGTTACGAAACCTGATTTAAATTTGCGCAAATAGAGTTAATTTTAAGTTTGTCGAAAAACAACCAAATGCGATTCTATGTAACCTTTACTAAAGCATCCGTAAACTTTGTTCACGTTGAGAACCACGTAGACGTTTTACGCGGCCAACGAAATCCAAAGTTTCGCCATAAAAGCGAAAGTTGTGACCGCAGCTGATCTTTGATCGTGCGAGAAGAGATTCCACGCCGTTACGTGCTCTCTCTCATCGCAAATCGCTAAAGGCCGAGGTGGTTAATGACGGCGGTTAATTAAATTGAATAATTGGACGTAAATGTCCTCCGGATGGTGATATTGGCAGTTATTGTTTTCTCTCCTCTTCCTCCTCCATCTCGCGTTGATTTACCTTTTCTCCCTTTCCCTGAGGCTTTTGGCTTCTCTCCCTGTTTAAATACCGATGATATACGTCGAGCTTTACGATCGCTCGCGATTTGCAATCGTATTGTCGCGGGAGATACGTTGTTTGCGTGGTTCGAGGCAGCGGCAGGAATAATCCGTAAAAATTTTTTACGAGTCCCACAGATTTTTAT
The DNA here is from genome assembly GCF_000204515.1 of Acromyrmex echinatior. The sequence goes on from NW_011627404.1 coordinate 356,327, forward strand.
CGCGAAATTAATTTCTGTCCGGAAAGCTTGCATCGCGTCGCCTCGTGTAAGCGCGTGAATAATTGCCTGTAGGTGGGATAAATCGCGCTGGGCGCGCGAGCGTGACATCCTTCGCCGATTTATGTGCAAATTCGACGATTACGCGCGAAAGTTTCCGCATCCCGCATTGTTACTCCACGTGCGGCAACTCGCGCTTAGAGCGCTTACAGCGCGCTAGCAGGTGTAGCGGGAAACGTTTCGCTTCTCGGCGATTCTCTCTAGAATGATTATAAAGTTATAAACCGAAGGATTGTTCTGGACGACTTAACGACCAGTGAAATAAAGTTTCATACAGGAGAAACGGAGATTTGCTGCATTAAGGCATTATTAAGTTTTGCATATAAGTCTTATTTTCTGAATGAAACAGCGATTAGTTGCATAATATTCGAATAATCTTAAAATCCTAAATATATATACCCCGTACATACATCTGTAATGTGTCATATAGATATGAATAATCATTTGAAAAATATATTAATACTTTATTACAAATTTTTTTCAACAAAACTAGAAGTTATTATTATAGTATTTAAGTCACTATTTTTTAATTAACTTATATATTTTTTAATTAAACTTTTATTAAGCATTTTAATTCTAATTTATTAAATCGAATTGATTTGGCAAACAATATATTGAGATCTATCTTTATCTTTTCAAGACAATATTTGCGGTAGACATTGTATTCTTTAGCGAAAACCTGAGTAATTTATATGATCGTCTATCTGGATATTCCTTTAACAAAACCGAGTGATAATGCATAAATTATTCTATCGTATATTCCCGACGATATTTTGCCCCGTGTCGTCTTTCTCCTTCGCTCCAATATAATAATGTTCTTTAGTGTTCATCGAGGTTTACGATCTTTCGCGATGTTTGATCGTATTACCGCGTAAGTTGCGGTCAGGGTCGGTGAGCAAACGAGTATCAGAGCACCGAGCGAGACACGTAAGATGCACCCGTAAAAATCTTTATGGCGCGAGATTTTCTTGCGTAACTAACTCGCACGGACCCTACGGCGTGTTTCCATAACGTATTTGCCTTGCGGAACTTCGCAAGCGACTACGTATTATTAAAAAACTTTACCTCCGAGCAATCAAACTAATTGCATGATTATGCACATGAATGAGCACACTTATTAGGCAACTTTCAGTATAATTCATTACTTCTCCGTCGTTTAGGGTGCAAGATTTTTACACAAGAAATCCTTTCTTTTCACGGTACAACGTTTTGTAATTTACCGTAGCTGTTGCACCTCGTGAATTAAAACAAGAATTCTATGAGCCTTCCCGCTTAATTAATATGACAGCATCCATAATTAAAATTTATATTATACAAAATTATTAATTTTTTATTATAATTTGTCAGATTTTCGTTATTTGCGATGAAACCTGAAAATAGTTTCATCTATAAAATTTACGGTACTTCTATGAAATTTCTGTATACATTAAATGTCAAATGTGCCTCTTTCTTGATATTCCAGTTCATTATTTTTTTTTCTGCTCGAGCAATCATCTTTCAGATTATCTTAAATAATTTTATCCTTTTCTTTGTTACGATACCTTAATTCAATACATTCATGACAATCAATTTCTCTTTATAATTGCATCTTTGCCATGCGTTACCGCAAATCCAGCATTTGCAGAACAACCCGTAGACATATCCACCGCGTGTATACTCAGTACATCAAGTTTCTCTCGGATTGTTCTGTCAGACCAAGCAACAATTCCACATACAGTTAATCGATCGAGCTGCATAATCGCGCACAAATGGTAGATATCAGATGGCGTTATCATCTCACTTGCCTCGCGTTCTCTCAACGTCGTGGTGATGTTCATCGGGATTTTACGAGTGTCGGCGATTCTCGACCGGTATTACCTTGCGGAACGAGGAGTTGCGGTCAGGGCCGGAAACCGAGAGAGACTTGGTACCGCGTGCAGGACGTCGCCATAAAAATCTTTATGGACCGTAGAGATTCCTGATCACGACGCACGGCGAGCGTATTACGTATATGGACATATCGCGTCAAGTCTTATGCAGCTTGCGCGATAATGAAAGTAACGAGATCGTGTCTCAGAATGGAAATCGTTAACTGCGATCTCTTGGTCCATAGCGAGAGTTTGACGAAATTTATAAGTAGTCGCGCGTAAATACATAGAAACATTTTCAGTTTCGAGAGGGATCTTACACTTTGTGACAGAAAAATGTTTAATTTGACTATATATAATTGCATGGTAAAATAATTTAGTTAGGAGCTATTTTTACAGCTATTATACTGTTATAATGTTAATAATAATTATTATATTTATATTTTTGTTTATTTATTTATAGACATCTATAAAAAATATATAGGTATTGAAAATGATACATAACTAAATTATAGTAATTGCAACAATTTTGTTCTCTCAGTGCATTGACAATTATAGCAAGAATCGACATAGTTACTAGTTATTTGTTTTAATTTAAATTTGTAAGTAAATAATATTTTTAATGAAATTGATATTTTGGTCAGTAAAGAATTTTATGATATTAAAAAATATTAGCATATATATTAGTCTAATAAACTTTTATAAAATAACTGTTAATAAAATTTCAAAAGAGAATGATACACCAACTGTGATACATATGTATGATAGGAATTCTACATAAACGTGTGTTAGTAAATCAGCACGTTTCTAATTGTATTATAATCTTAATAGTGTTCTAGATAGATATCGCTCAGGGAAATAGTTACCGTCAACGTTCGCTGAAGCCACGCTATCTAATCTTCGACATGGAAAATTGGAGCAACGTTTTATGGGCCGTTGTAATGAAATGTCTCGGACTTTCGCGATAGGGGCGGATTAAGAACGGTACAATTTAACATCGACAATTAATTCGCGTACGCGGAACGTCGCGGCGAATGAAATGACTTCCTTGTGTTCGCGTAAAGCGCAACAAGTGAAGAGGAGACCGCACAGTTCCCGGAGTATGTGTGCATGAGCTACGTGTGTACGTGAGGAATGAGACTCTCGTTTTTAGCCTCGGTCAGGTTTTAGTCTTAACCACTAAGAAATTACACCGTATCGCGCTGTTAACATAATCCTTCTATTCAAAGTATACATGAACCTGAATTTAATCCGCCACTTAGAGACATAACGAGTCTTATATATCGAGGCTGAGTCTCGAACTGGCTTATCTTGGATTAACTTAATTTACCTAAAATACTTTTTCACACAGCATGAATAATTAAAACGAATTCATATATATATGTTATAATGAATTCAATAAACTGGAAATTAATTAATACACATACATTAATATCTACATATGTATTTGTAGTTCCATTCAATTACATTACTCTCTAAAATAATACATGATATGAATGCCTCAACTTCTTTATATCTTCTTTCGTTATTGTTGCATGCAATTGCATAGCGAAGACTCATCTTTTCTTTTCACGGCAAAGATCAAGTTTCTTTCTGTTGAAGAAAGAGGTGTGCGCATATATTAGCGACAAATTAAAAAGAGAGCGGTGAAACTGATCGTATAAACTTTAGGGATATCTGACCTGATGAGAGATTCACGTCTGCGTGTAGCGTTGATATCGTCGGCTGCATAAATTCCCGAATTAACGCGGAATTACAAATAAATAAGCACGAACGAGATCCGTGCGCAGAGAATGTGCGATTATGCCCGTTTCGCAACTTACCGTTTGCAAGATTACGACTTGGCGTTGCGGCTTTCCGGTCACGCGCACACAGTTTATTACCGTGCCGATATATCGACGCATAAACGCAGTGAGCTAGCTTAACTGTTCTGCGGAGAGTGTAACCTCTTAGCTGGTACCGATAACTGATATACGATGTGATAAATGCGAACTTAAATTCTCTAACTTCTTGTGGAATATTAATATGTTACAAATATAATTTTACAGTTAAAAGAATCTCAAAATTTACACGAGATGTTCTTAAAAAATTTTTAATTTTATGCTGTATTTTTAGATTTTTTTATATTTAAATTCCAGTCTCACATATATAGATAATTGTTTATTGAGATGTAAAATAAAATTGTAAATAATTTTTCAGTTTCATTTTGGTAAAAATTAAATGTAATCATCTTTAACCCATAACTCTAGAACTTATAGGTCTTGATAACCCTGAAACATTTTCATAGTTTTTAAATAGAGTAATTTATTTAGAATTTTACAAAATTATTTTGTTTCACAATCTCATTTGTCACAATTTTATTCTATTCATGTAGGTTAATTATTGTATTATTTATAACAATAAGTTTAAATAAGATACTTAAAAAAAAATAAAACCAATAATAAACAATTTTAGTAGGTTTTTTAAGGATTTATATATTTCTTTAACATCGCACAAAATATATTAGGTGTTGGAATTAATTCGTAGCGTTTTTTAATGAAAGAATGTTATTTATTTCACATGAGCATTAAAAAATACATTAATGAAAGTACTTCCCATCACTTGTAAAACGCTACGAATTAATTCCAACACCTAATATTACATGTTAATGTTCACTAACAAAATTTTTTATGTAATCATTTTCAGTGACACTAAGAATCGCAAAATAAAAAATAATTACTTCAGGACTTTCAAATATTTTAATTTGCTACCGGTTGCTGTTATTCAAAATTTCAACTCGCTTAGCAACTCAATTTTCCATAACAAAAAATGTACATCAGTGTGACATTTGTGCGAAAAAAAGAAGGTATCATGTGTTTTGAAGAGATGAGTTCTCAAGCGATGGACAAGTTGCGAGTAATCGGCTTTATACCGATACCAAGACGTCGGGTAAGATTGGCCGATACGAGGTCGCAGGTGTTCGGTTCGAGGCATGCAAACTAAAAAGCCGTCGAGAGAAATTACCTTCATCTTCAGCGTCTTGAATTCTTGAGCGTTCTTCTCGATTGCGTGCCACAAGAGGCTTCGGACCGACTGCTAACTGAATTTATGGACCGCACTCGCGATTGCGATTGAGACGACCGATTTGGTTGGTACACGATGCGCGAAACGCGAGAAGATGTTAAAATTCGAAATAACAGGCATGCCGAATCGAACGACACGGCGGAGTTCAACACGGAGTCGGTCAATTAATTGGGAATTTCATTGTCAGCCCCGGTTTATCTTCGTGCCAAGTCGGGAAGATCAGACAGTCGAGGAACGCAATAATTAGGTCCATGTTAACAGCGATCTAATATACATGTTATGCTTCAGGAAGACTCTCCCCTTATAATAAACAATATGTTAAACGTTTTTATTTAAGCTACACTGTAAAAAGTGCAATGTTTAAAATGTTTACATTTAAAATATTTTTATAAAACAAATGTTTAATGATAAAAGATATTTCAATTTTTTTTTTTAGTGTTTTAAATCCAAATACAAATTGTTTTGTTTATTGAAAAAATTTAAAACATCTTTAAGTGTTGGAAAAACAGAGGGAAGAATAAAACTTAAAATTAAACACTTTTTTTGAATGTAGCCTTTTGTAATTATAACAATTTTCATGTAATAGTTTAGTATAGCTTTACAAGATTAATAAAATCATTGACTGTTATATCAATTATTTATATCGGTTATATCAATAATTGAGATGTAAAGCACTATGAAATGTTGATGTACAAAATGACAAATTGATCAAATATTGCATAAATAGGGGAAGATCTATAAAATAAAAAAATAATTGATTTTAATTTTTCATGCGTTCTTCATATTTGTATAGAGAACTACTCTTGTATTCACTGTCTTTTACATTTGTCGTTCTGCAAATAGTGTCTCTAGTGTCGGCAGTTTACGGTAGCTATATGCCATATAATTGGAGAATAGAATAAGACGTATGAGCGTGTGCGTATCATGTACCTGTACATGATACACATCGCTCGCACCCTTCACCGTTACGGGGGTTGTGTCGTTGTTCGGAAGGTCGAAAGGGACCTGGAAGCTGAGGAAGGGGGACATCAAAGCGAGATTGGCCGTGTAAACCTACCTACGAACAACAAAGTCAGTCCTCCCCCTCTTTCCTCTTCCGCCTCCTCCTGGTCCTTGTGCGCTCTTCCTCATCGTGCCTCGTCTCCGTTGTTGCCGTTCTCCAAACTTGTTCAGATCGTAGACTAAGGGACATCAGATCCGCCCAGGATGAGCTCTGGTCAGAGAACCCTCGAAAGCGTCGAGTATAGTCACTGTAAAAAAATTTATCGGAAACATTTGGCCTGGGATAAGATTGAAATTTTTTCGTTAGCACCGAGAATAAAAACGCTAGTTCGATGAGTGAAAAGAGGGAAGCCATCGATGCGATACTAATAGATCACTATGATTAGGCTGTTTGGTACATCGGTAATTTATATCAAAGTAAGAATTTCTATATTCGCTGTTGATACAAAACATTATATCACTTATAGATAACATACATGGAAAGATCTTTTATTGAAAGATAAAATAGAAACATAAAAATTGAAAAAAAAATTGAAATAAAATTTTGCTAAATACACTATAAATTCAGGTGTATAATTTAATATTTTCATATATGTGATTTTCGATTCGATGTAAAAATAACACTCTACTACATGATTAAATATGTAAACATTTTTGTATATATAGTATAGTATTTTATTTTTACGAAAAACTAAATTACTCACTTATGAAGGCACTTAGGTATTACAAAATTGAATTTGTAATGTACAAGTCTGAAAATAATTTTGTTAAAAAATCAAACTGGTTGCAATGTTTTTGGCAACCACATTGCTCATTTTTTTTTTTCATATTCCTCATAAATATTTTGATGATCCAACAAAATTTTACATCTTTCAACAAAATCTTTTGTGTAAAAACATAATGCATTATTATGATACAATTGTATCTAATATATAAATATTAAGTATAATTGCACCATAATAATTATATGATAAATTATTATCTGACAAATAATAATAATTAATATTCTGTTGTAAATCATAATATTCTGTCTTCTCTCTGTCTTTAATATCTATCAATAATGCATCATAATCATATCATATTTTGTAATGTACGTAAAAAGATGTAAAATCAGCTTGCAAGAATAGCTTCGTGCAAATTTATTAAAAATAATATCGCGATATCTTAGCACCTTTATATTTATACCATCTGACGTTCGAAACTAATAATAAATTGGACGCGAGGGATATCAGATTAAATTACAATTACATGATATCGGATTCCAACTCCATGTTGAGTTTATTTTCTCGTAATTTTCTCGCGGAACGATGGAAGCATGCAAAACAGTAGGCTATTATGACTCGCATCGTTCGGTCGACAAATCACCATTAATAGTCGTTATATCGTCGAGCGTTAGAAGTGACGCACAGACATAGATCGAGGGATCGAACGGTATACGCATTTTGCATCACTGACGACCGCAAAACGTGCTTGAATTATGCATCGGTCTGAAAATAAGATAAATGGAGAAAGAAGCAGAACGCGCACGGACTAACCGAGCCGTTAACGAGCCGGTAAAAGCTGTCCCGTGGATGGGAGAAAGGACACCAAAACGTTGGAACTTTAAGTTATCGCGCTGAACTTTTTAATGAAATAAATTACTCGCGGAAAAATGGCTGAACCGTGTCGTTTAATCGACGTTAACTGCAGCTGCGCCAATGCATTGCGTTGTTCGGCCGGCAGGATTTATTTACTCGGTTTTATCTTCGACACGTAGCAACTTACTGGGAATAATTTTTTCATTTAACATGAGATTGAGCACACGTTTGCTGAACAGGCTCCGTAAATTGTACAGTGAGGAATTACGATATATTTCGTTTCGCGTGTAAGTTGATAGAATGGAAAGATATAAGGACCCAATGAAATAAGAGGTCATGATTAATGATTCGTTCTTAGAATATAATACTATTCCATTAAGATATTCCGGAAAAATTGCAAAAGGATGTCGATGCACAAATGAGATAAATGTTCCCAACTTTCCTAAAGTCTAAAAGTGTCATATGAAATTCTAATCACAGATTATTGTAATAACAGTAATATTCTATGAATTTTATTAATATAATAATTTATTAATACCTTTTTTGCATTTTACACGATGAGATATTAAATTAAATTAATTTTAAGTCTAACTGCACATTTGCTACATTATTAATCATTAATTCATTAGTAATTACAACATTTCTATGAAATTACGTGATAGTACAATAAGTACATTGATGATTATAGAAAAGATTAGATGGAGATTTGTGGTTTTATTATTTCGTATCGTATCTGATTGCATTCTACTTTCCTGTAAATTACAGATGAGTAAAACTCGGACGGGACCACGCTTTAATTAAAATTATCCCGCTGAATTTCAGCGTGAAGTATGTACGGTGCGCCATGGCGATTCGTTAAAACGCGCTCTCGTTAATTGCGCTGCTTTTAGTACTACTTGCCTCTCCGGTTTTCATCTCACACTGACAGTACAGTCGCGACGTTCACACAACGAGATTGTGTTCTCGAAACGTTTTTACGAAACATCGATTTCCTTTTGAAGGCCGATCAAGGTCTTATCTTGATCCTATACACTTTCGAATGAGTTCCCGATTACATAACTTTTTGATCGGAGGAGTATCGTTTAATTTTAATTAAACTGCATATAAATATATATATATAAAAATGAGAGAATTATTGAGGCATGTATTGTTAATATGTATTATTAATGAAATTGCTATATAACAAATTTAAATCGCATACAAAAATCTGTGTCACTCATACAGTATATTTAAATTTTATATGAAGTATCAATTTTCTGTTTGTTTCAAACTTACGCATATTCCACAGTTGGAATTAAATTATAAACAGATAAACATTTAAATTTATTTTTAATATTTAAAAAAATTTAAATTTAAATTTGTATTTAATTTTTATGCTAAAGTAATTGCATCCAATATGGCTTACGTGCTGTTTGTAGGTAATTCCACTGATGGTTAAATCTTCACTATATCTATAATATAATAATTATACTTCAAGCTTCGCTCTCAAGATTACAACATATAGCACCTCGGAGAAGTACATGTTGTAATCTTTTCGATCGAAGCTCTTCATACAATCTCGATTGAACTTCAGGCAAGTTTAATCTTAAAATATTGAAAATGTCTTATATTTTCAATTAATGTTCAGAAATGTTTCTCATTTTGAATCTAATCACTTTCAAATTGATTGGCGATAGAACACTCTTGATTCTGTAAAAACATTATTTATATCATAAATATGTGTTATAAACATTTTTTAAAGATCCTTATTTAACATAAACTCCATAAAACCGAGCTATATTTGGGGCAGTCCATCATCTACAAGAGTAATGGCGATGATAAGCGTGCTCTGCGAGCGGCGACGTATGGTTCTATAAAAGGTTCATGCACCACGTCGCGCGATAATAAAAGATTGCCTCGAGAATGAAAGTCCATGATTACGTTGGTGTCGTGAAATAATCGTCTGACGATGGCATCTGGTAAGACATACTTTCACGCGCGCACATCCCATAAACGGCTCGCACGCAGAAAGTGAATCACGCATACCGTAATGCACCTTTTTAAAATTCCAGACGGAGATTTTAATCTTACATTACGTAACGCTTTTTACGATTAACAAAATTATATTTTGACAAATATTTTTTGAAAAGAATAAGCAACATCAGAAATGTTTATTGAGCAATTGGAAAGCAATCGATTATGTTTTAAATATATACGCGGCAAACATTTGCAATATATGTTGCAATGAGTGATTATTTAATTTTTCGTGATAAATTGCCCGATTTTATTTTATATAGTAAATTTTTTTATTTTGTTTAAATAACTTTCATAGAGAGCTCGTGGATCATATTTCATTCCGGTCCCGTAGTATGCGAGGAATGTGCAAATAAATTTATTACACTGGGAAATTACATATATATTGTATTCATGCACAGGTATATATAACGTAGAACTGTGACAATGCGCTCACGACAAATTGCGGGACCGCGGCAATTTTCCTTCTTGCCCGGCGTCGTCGGGGAAAAACATTTTCTCTCTCTCCTAACGCGCGCGTTCCATATTCAGTTTAGGCGAGACGTAATGTATTCCCTAGTTCTGGCCCGTATAAAACAATCGCTTCTGGCACGGGTGAGAGTACCGGGCTTGTATCGCGTACGCTCCTTCATCGTAAATGGAACACCATAATCCCGGAAAGTCGGCCGTGTGCGACTCGATGCGTGGCTTCTTCGTCGTCGTCGTCGTTCTCGCCGCCATCGTCGTCGTCGTTCTCGCTGTCGTCGTTGTCGTCGTCGTCGTCGTCGTCGTCGTCGTCGTCGTTGTCGAGCAAGTCGAGCGGCTTAAAGTTATGGCCTCCGAGTTCGTCGCCCATCCGCTATACAAGCGGACCCAAAGTTTCATCCCCGGTCTGCGCATCGGTGATTTACGTGTTCGTACATCCGCGACTTCGTTCTGTATACGTTGGCCACGGGCCCATTGCGCGGCTTCTTTCCTTCCGCTCGGCCGAGTCCGCTTAGGCCCGTTTTCCTCATTTAGACCGAATTTACACCGATCGACGGGTGCATTCGTCGCTCGCGCTCGTCGATTTGTCCTTCCCGTTGATAAAATTTGAGAAAAGGATCTATAGAAACCGAAATAAAATACGAGCGGGATATAAGTGAATATAAAGTTTGCATGGCGCCAGAATACTATTCCTAGAGTATTTTGTAACGAACAATGGCAATCATAGATCAACGTATATTGGCATCGTGAATACTCTGAACTCGCATAGCCTACATTATCCACTTTATGATAATAACCGCTTCTTGAATGAAGCAATTTTCCTTGTGCGAGGATGACAGTTTATCGACATTCAACATTATAGTCACACATGATTCTGTAATGGTATTCTGTAATGAATCATTAACAAGAGTTAACGATAATTATTGAAAGATATTATTCGATAATGATGCAGTGAATATGATGTAATTTTATACATTCTGGGTAACTGCAAATTGTAAAATTTTCATGCTATTTGAATCACACACGAGCATACATAAGAAAAACGTAGAATAGGAAATAATTAAACAAGATAACGAGAAGCATCGATAACACAAAATAGCACTCTTCAACAAAATATGTTTTGCCTTTTTTTGTAAGTTATTGTAAGACCCTGTTATAAATGAAGACTAGTTTATGTTATTCATTTACGTTACAATAACTAAAAAAATTGTCATTTTTTAGTTCTTTGAGAAAAATGAAGATATAAAGAAAAAGCGAAAAAATGTACAATATTTTAAAAGGGCATACTTTTATTCCTTTACAATGAATTATTATATCAAAATTGCGTTTCAAAATTAATATTACGAAATTTTAATGATTCAAAATATTATAATAAAATTCATTTTCTAGAAAACTTTGTTAGCAATAATGAGCGATATGTCTTCGTGAATGATGAACTTTTGTAGAATATTTTTTTCGATAAGAAGACAGATCTTCTTCTGCATTCTTATGAAGGAGAAACCAACATTCAGTCGACATCAAATATTACGCTCATATCTTCGCGCAATCCAACCACTGCACGTTATAGCTCTCTTCGTCGCGTTATGGCAATTGCTAACGACCGTCTACCTATACGGTAACGTTCTTTCTGCCTATCCCGTAACGTTATCCTTCTTCCATAAAAGTAATGAGATTTGCATTACAGTCGATCGCGAACGTATCGAAAGTCGAATGTTATTGAATTACAAAATGATGGCCCGCATTAGCAACATAATTGAAATAAATTAGGATCGTCTTACCGTCTCGCCATGTACATGCGTATGAATTCTAGCACTTAATAAATTCTGTTGTATTAATGCAACATTTATTTGTATCGTTGTACGTCCGATTCCTGACTTATATCCATTTCTACCAATATAGATTGACTTTAATTTTCGTTTAAGTTACTCTTTAAGGTCTTTGGAGTGGAATCTTACTCGAAACAGTGAAAATTGCTCCTGCAATCTTGGAAAAGAGTGGCTCAATTTTCAATTTCTAAGAATGAGATTTACTCTTCAGAATGAGATTCACTCTAAAAACTTTAGGGAGTACTTTTTTTATCTTCTTCTAATTCTAAGAATTAGAAAAAGATAAACAGTAAGTTAAACCAAGTTAATCTTACACTACTTGGTAGAAAGAGAAATTGGTAAACTATTTTGTTACGAACGTCTTCACTATATCTTTTTCCAGAAAGTCTTCCAAAGACACTTCTCGTACAAGTATTTCCTCGCTCCATAGAGACTCTTCCTCATCAGTGGCAAATGACACAAATGTCGCGACGAATTCTCGATGTCCGAATCTCGCAGGATGGACGGATGGACGGATGCGCGCGTATGGTAGCCGTGTAGAATTTCTCTCGAGATCGAAGGCTCTCCTTCGATAGACGACGGAAGAGTAGTTTCGGAATCGCTCGTTACATGCAGCCCGTGTTCCCGAATAGGATGTCACGTCGCCGTGGAACGTGCGACGCGAACCCTCTTTACCTTCGCCGTTCACTCTATCAGAGTATCCCCGCATCGCTTCATGTATTTTCCCTGTTCCCCTTCACCTGCCGGGATCGCGTACTCGGTGTTCCCTGCGGTTGTACGGGCGCGAGGCATACGTGAAACCCATGGGTCTCGTAACGCCGCGTACATCCCCTCTACCTCCGGTAGTTCTCCCGCTTCCGTACGACATCCATAATGTCTGTCTATTCACTCGACCAAGCGCACTGCCTCTGACAGCGTATGAATTCCAACTTGAATATGTATTGTTGGCGTCAAATTAATATATACAGCCGCGTACCCCCGCGAAACCCAACCCCCCGCCGCGTGCTCCATCGTCGCGCTTCGTTCTCCCCGTCACTTTTCCTCGTCTTCCTTCGCCGCCTCTTCATCCCTTGCCATTCCTCCGCGCCGCTTCTAAATGTAATTTAATAATGTCTGCCGTGCGCCGCCGACGCTACCGGGCCTCCTCGGGATCCTCGTGACTCAACGACGCGGAATAACGATTTTTACAAGGAACCGTCGAGACGTTAACTCTCTCTTTCTCGCGGCGAACCTTACGGCGGATTAATATTCTTCGTTGGGAAACGAAGACGCGGAATACGTCGACTTTGTGAAACGGGGAATTAAATTTCACGGCGACATGCGCGCGTTTCGCGTCCGACACGTTATTGTTTCTAATTGAAAGGTACAAGATGGAAAAAAAAGTGTAAAGAGGCGTAAAGATTAAATGTCTGAAAACTTTGGAAAACTTCGAGATATGTCGTTATACGCATCGAGATAAATGTAGTAGAGATATAATTTAGCAGTGAACTTTGAAAATTTTGATAGTGCAATTGAAGCTTACATATGTTATATTACCGTTGATTTTAGAAATCTTTATCATCAATAGATATATATAACTGAATATGTATATATCTATAGCTATATTTTAACATAAAGGATCTTATTTATGAGAAATTGAAAAGTTAATGGCTAATTGAAATGTGGAGAAGATTTTAAAATAAAAAGAGAGGGGGGGGGATAAAACGTAAGATATTTCGTAAGATGAGAGAGAGAATTTAAAATTGTTGGAAAATGTTATTTTACGGCTTAATTGTTGGGATTTTAAATAATGTTACAAATCATAAATTCAATATTCAATTGCTATTATAATTTTGTTGTATTGATAATAATGAATGCGCATAATAAATGCTTATCATTAAATTAATTTGTTATTCATAACATCGTGAAATTTGATTTTACGTGGAGTATAATATTCGGGTTCTTTAAATTGCCTACATCGTTCTTTGAATAGCTTATTTATAACTGACTATAAGGATAAGGAGGCAGGAAGTCAGATATTCCACAGAACAAATTGTGAGCGGCGAATGCGGTGAGTTAAGCGAATGAATTTGCCATGAATACAAGACGAGATCAGAATCAATCGTCAGTCCCCAGCATTACAGTTCGTCAGGTAGAACTCTGCATTTCGTCACGCCTCATTACCTAGATTTACGAAGACCGAGGTAAGCAGAACCGCACGCGAACTGTGACTGCCGACTAGGAAGCGGTAGCTAATCGGTCGAAATAGAGAGCATCGGAGAGGAAAGAGCAGGGAAGAGCAACCAAGAAATCGTACTCTCAATAGTAATCTCCGCTGAGACGACTTTGAGGTGGAGAATTATTGAAAAGAAAAAGAAGGAAGTTGAGTTATAAATCTTGTTTTGCAAGCTGACCAACAAGATTTCAAACCTGATCTTCTTCACATAAACTGCTTATATTTTCTATGCTTACTGTTAATAAATTTGCTAAGTCGTAAACATAATTTAAACAATTATTTTTTTATCATTTTAATTTCCAAAGAATGTGGCATTTCTGGTTAAGGATTTTGTTAATTCAACAAATAAAGGAATTATTAATTTACTTGTTTAATAGAAACTTAATGTTTAATGCAAGAATCTTTTATTAGCATTTTATTGGAGATGTCTTATTAAAATCTTGCTACTGGCAATTGTTATTTACATTTCACCACAAGTATTAATAAGTGTTTTATCAGTGCAATTTACACAATTATTCCTATTTATCTACATCACGATTTATATACATCACGATTTATCTTACATATTTAAAAAATTCCCCGTATTTCATCTTTTTTCTCTTAAAATCCTCTATTCTTCTTTATCATCGCCTTCATTCCTTCCCCAATCCGCTTGTGTCTCTTCGCTGGCACGTTCTCATCAGCCCCTGTGATACGGTAGATGCACGAGGATGACGTATTGACATCTCCGTCCACTCATCCTCGCCATTTATCGCGAATAGAAGACTCAAACTACTCCGCCACTCCGCTGAGCGGACATGGCGGATACATATTTCACTACTGGTAAAACCGGTCGATGCACTTCATCTCGTTCCAACATCCGCCATATTGCTTTTTCTTCATTGTTCACTAACACGTTTGTCATATGATATGCTATTTTCCAAAATACGTAACTCCGGGAAATAGGTAATGAAATAAAGATTAATTCTTAATCCCTTCAATATTATCTGAATGAAATTTATAGAATTGTTTACAAAGATATATTATATTAATATAAAATGGAATTATATACAACATATTGAATCATATAAAATAACCAGTGTAAAATAAATAATTGTTAAAAATTTATGGTTTTTGGGCAAGTATATATATATATATATATATATATATATTGTCATATTTGTAGATAATCATATAGAAAAAAATAATATATTTATGTCATTGTCATGTAATAATCTCATTAATTCCAAATATAATTATTTGTATAAATCATTCTTTAAAAAAAAAATATTTTGTATCACACATAGGCAGGAGTATCATTTGCGAAAGCACGTGTAAGCAATCTAATTGACAAACAAAGAAAATCAAATTCATTACCTAGATGATTTCCAATTTGTTTACTCTTATTAGACGTTTCTTCTTCTTCTATTGTGTCATTATGGGTCACTGAATGTCCATTACACAGTACGTGATCAATTAGCTCTCTCCCTGACTTAATGGAAGACCAACGCGGAGATTTGTATCACGATCATTTTGTCCATTAATGATTAAATCTAACACGACGAAGGAAACATCGAAAATATACGTGTTATCATTATTTGGTTCCGTCTTTTTTTCCCAATCGAAGATTTTATTTCTCTCACGAATAATTGCTTCGTGTAAATTTCGAGCGGCCATTCGGTCGCTCATCAATGTCACCTGTCATTACGGCGTATCATTGGCATCTACCGGCTCTGACATTTTAATCGATAACGTTCGACGAATTAAAATCGTTGAGATTTATACGAAAAGTCTAGTACGCTTCTTCATATAAATAATTCAGTGTAAATCAATTGCTATTATCCTAGAATTATTCGGTATTATATGTGCATATTGCATTATCACCTCTTTTAACAGAGGTATCAACAATGTTTATACAATTTATAGTAATTACGATTTATATTGTCCATATCAAAATCAAGTGATAAAAATAAAGATTATATTTACGGTGCACATATGTATTATTTTTAATTAAATATTTAGTAATCGCATTGTTTTTCAAAGAATTATATTGTTTTTAAATAATTTCATACGATTTATTCTCTCTCTCTCTCTCTACATATATATATAAATTATTTATTTCCTGTATGAAATTCACGAGGACTGAAAATTGACTATATATTTAATTGTATTAGAATATTGCTTACAATATATATTACTTCGAACATTTTTTCAGGCAAAATTATTATTTGTAATTATACAACATCCATGATATTAATCACGATCATATTTGCGAACAAAATAAGAGAAATTGTAATGATTAAATAGAAACGAAGAAATATCACGACTCAGGATGGAGAAAAAAGCGCGGAAAATTATCCGACGAGCATCACGCATTGGGGATGGAACAGGAAAAGAAAGAATCTCGAGGAATGTGGACGATCCCGAGGAACGACGGCGTCGACGTTGAGGGCGAGTTTTTGCTCGATTTGCTCGAAAGCGAAGAAGATTGCGACCTACGGCGGTAACGACGTCTTTGGGAGAATCATCTCGATGGTATGAGACCAGAATGGTTACGCAACATGCGTCCCGATCGATTCGTACGTGTGTATGTGTTTCCATGCATGCACGTCTTTCTATGGAGCCACGTATGGTTCCTGCTCGAGCTGGCTCGAGGCCGAATACCTTTCTGGTATCGACTGTACGCCAGTTAGTTTGCGGTTCTTCCAGGAATTTGAACCCTATGATCCTTGGCAGTGATCCCTCTCGTGTTCCGAATCTTCGTCGAGGGCTGCCGCTGGCTTTGAAGGCCGGCTGCTGAGGAACGAGAGAGGACAGCCAATGAGAAGGCGAGCGCAGGCAGCGCAAGAGGATTCCTTCTCGACGATAAGCCCCTATCCTCTCACAAAGGAACTGTAGGGGCTAATAAAAATCGGCTGTTTGCTTAGTTGCTATTACACCCGATATTGCGACGAAACGTGCGCCGTAGATAAATTTACCCTCTGAAGCAAACGCTTCCTACGTTGCGATTCATCATTGTCGTGCATCGCAAGCAATTATTTCATTTTACGGTATCTCTCGTTATCTACCTCGAATTTGTGTGACTTTATTTGACAAGAGATGTTTTGTCGCTATTATACTGTTAAATTTGTAGTGTAAAATTTAACCATTGTTTTAGTCTAAAATAACGATAAATATATAGAATAGGAGCAGTGTGGTGACTTACGTTAAGTTAAATTTGATACTGTAGGTTTAACAATATAACGACACACACAAGTTCTATTTTAATAGATCAAGATTTACAGACGCTAACTAAAACATGTCATTAAACATGTCTACGAGAATGAATGAATGATCCTATATATTCTTGAATCGCATTAAATAACGCTGGCTTAGACTCGAGTTCACATGATCAACCTACACGAATTCGTTCCTCTTTAAGGAGCACTGCAGTACATATATCGCTCGCGATTGTACACACCCGGAAATCGTTTGCTAGCTGGTACGCTCATTTCCGTTCCTTTTCCCTCATTTCCTTACCACGAATCGCAGCAGTAACAAATTACCGGTTAACAGCTTAGAAGTACCAAGGCGCTCTTAACAAGGTGACGTCATAACAATAACAAACAATTGTATCGTCTCGCTATATGTACGATTGCTGCACCCTAACGAGCCTAGCTAGCCCTCATTGCATTCTATTGGCTGGACAAGAAGAGCCGCTCTCTCTTTCTACCGGGTCTTCGTTTCTTTCTCTTCTTAGGCATCTGTCCGAGAATCATCATCGCGATACATAAGCTGAGAGGAAGGGAAAAGAGAAAGGGGACGGATGCTGAATTAGTCGTAAGTCACTCAGCTACGGCTTGTTAGCGTCGTTAACCCTGACCCCCGGGATATCGTCTTCGCTATAACGGCGTTCCGTCGCGTTTTCGAGTGGACGACCGGCATGGCGAAGGAAAACCATAAGCCTCGAAACATGATCAGACTGGATGGTATCCCTCCATGATCTCGCGTTCTAAATGCCATTCCCTTGAATGTCGCCTCGCTAGGATTTCCTCAATGGATCCGGACTAGATGCCACGCGATCGATATCATTCTAGAGGAAGATTTCGCTGACAATATTTAAGGACCATGTAATGTCTTTTAAGATCTGAAATATAACCCTTAGTACATACAATTGGATTATTTGTATCATGCGTATTTCCTTTCTTTGAAATATTAGGCGCATTTCTAAATACGGTCTCTGTTCTTTCCTTTTTTTAAATACAACTTCATAAATATTTTCTAAAGATGTTAAGGTATATGTAAAACTCATTTAATAATTGTTGTATGTTTGTAAATGTAATGAAAATTAACTTGAACACAAACGACTCATAATGAGGAAAGAACCGAAAAATTATTGTATGTAGGATTAATCAATAATAATTTCTATGTAGAAGATGAAATTACGAAAAAAGATATTTGTTAATTTTCAGTTTATTATTACATGTAAAATAATTTTTTAAATTAATATTGGAATATTGAATGTATTTGTAATGTAGCTCTATTATGAATATAATTTGCTTCTCCTATACAAGTACACGTACGTGAAAAGAACGATGTTGCTGAAGTATTTTTGTTGGACCATGAAAATAATTATGTAGAAAATTCACACATAATGATCAATGCTACAAAAACCTTTGACATTCCAGTAATTAATTTGAGCGTTCTACAATTGTCATATTTGATAGTTCAACAAAATTATTTTTATCTATATTATATACGTAGCTAACTTTTTAGATACTTCAACAAAACAATTCTTTCCATGTACGCGATAAAAATGTTATTACCAAATTTCTTTATATTACTTCAACAAAATGTCAAGCAAATGTTACCTGACATAATATGTATTTAGTATCTCGGATTAGAATATAGCTAGAACAAGAAACAATCTACGATACTGGCACAATGCTCCACCATTCGATATTTCCCTCGAGTCTGCAAAATCGAGATAGCAGTTCAAATGCTCGAAGGGCCAGAATCGTAAATCCTTGCGTTGGCCCCAACGCACTGTCGCTCCCGAGGTTTCGTATCTCCAAACGCAGAACGAGAACGCGCATACGGTACGAGATTAAGATACGGTACACTCCATTTAATCAGTCCGCGAGCCGAAGAGAGTCCGCTCCGATATCCATGGAAAGCACCTGATCACCCCCTTCTTTCCGCTGCCATTTGAAAAGAATGAGAGGAACCAGAGGGTGCACGATTAAAAAAAAAGGATGGAACAGAGATGGAAGAGGCGACCTCGACCGCGCTTTCCAAATTTCGTCGTTCCGAAAACGCGGCGAGGGTGAGTGGGATCAGACGAAAGGAGAGAGACGCGCAGGGAGCTGGAAAGTAGGAGGAAAGGACGAGATAAATTCGCGGGTTTACGGCGCCCTTAAAGTCGCGGGGATCTCTTTAACGACCTGGCAGACCGCCACCGTGGTGGTCCTCCTAGCGGGAGGGCTGAAAATGCATCGACGCTCGCTCGCGAGTGCGCGTACGGGCTCGTGCGCGAATGCGAGTTCGGGTTATCATTCATTCGCTCTCGAGCGAACCCGCGAGAGCTCTGTTAATGACAGTCCCGTGGAATTACTGCAGAACTTCACGTCCGCCAGGATGGGTGCGCGAGGTGAGGGCTGAAAAATGCGCGAGAGGGAAGAAAAGGTGAATCACCGCGCGAAATTTCGCCAACGGGTGAAGATTATCTTTCTTCTCGGGGGGTGGCTCGCTTTCTCTTCTCGCTTCTCACTTCCTTTCTCTTAGCATTTCCCACCGTCGAGGCTCTCACCAGCTGCGTTCTCGACGTTCGAAGCCTGCCGTTTCAGAAAGGCGCATGGCTCCTTGAAAATACTTTATTTTATTGTACCGCCAGATCCAACGGATTCCGGTCTCGTTACTGTCGAAGCGGGGTTGAGTAATGCGAGATTTGAGTTTGCGTAAACTACAGTTAGGAGATAAAAAGAGAAGAAGATAGAGGGAAGAGGAAGGTGACAGCTAGCCTTTAGAGAGAAGAGTTCAGCTTTCAGGGATCTACGAGCGGGTTACGATAAGAGATTTTAAGAATCCAAGATGGGGTTCTCGATGTCCTCTTTGTCCGTTCAGATTTCGCGCTCCGCTCCACGATTCAGTCGATTTTCTTTTCTCTTTCTTTTTTTTTTCTTCTTACTGTTTGTCCGATGTGATAGCCCACCGACGAATCGAGCTCTATCCTACACAAACTCTGAAATGACGCCGTTATCATTAAGAACGGTCTTATCGGTCGTAGAGAGTGACCATTATCTCCGAACTGTTTCTGCGTCCATTGAGTCCGACGAAGACGTTTTCCCTTTTAGATATGACCTCGTTGGTCGAATGTAGAAAGTCCCCGTGGTTCCATGGAAAATAAAAATCCGCAAATGTCCTTTGATATCACAACATTACGTGATACCGAATGAGACGTAATTGCAACTAGGTTGTCAGAAAATCAAATTGTATTTCCTGCGAAAACCATAAAAGTTTTGTACGATTTCTATATACGAATTTTTACGATTATTATATTAAGGATTTATGTGAACAATAACATCGATTGATGGAATTAAATTTTGATGGTTATAATTAATGTGCTTAAATCTAAAACTATTTTAATAATAAATGTGTCAATAATATAATATACGCTTCACACGATGTAATAAGTAAGTATTAATACCTGTAAAAAGTCTGAAATTTGCTCATATTTTTATCGCACTTATAATATTATCCTAATAAAGTGTAATTAGAATAATTACACTTTAATATCTGACGCAATGTTTGACGAGCAATGAGAATGTTTTCGCTGATCGCGTATGTGATGCAGCGGAATTGCTGGAACTTCATAAATTCGCTGCAAATGGCTTACAGGTTTACCTATAAAAACATAATGGCAAGACGGTCTCCTTTCATCGTTCTTTTTCATCGAGCAATCGGCCTATCGATCCGTGGAATTTTTTTATTGCCGCTGTCCCTCGCAGCGACGATCCCTTCGTCAGCGTAAAAGAAAGTAAACATCATAAAAAAAAAAAAATTCGCACTCACCGAGTGTTTGCTCAGGTCTCACGAGAGGAATATCACTCGTAGAAATTGGTGATACAACTTTGAAGTGCATCTAAACTAGTTTATCAATATTGAGTACGTCACGATTCTCACACTTAATTAAGTTATATGTAATCGAAAACTCGAACAAAATCGCACGTGAAAATGAAGCGACGATATTCCTGTATTTAAAATAGCCGTGTACATGAAATGAGCGAACAAGTTCTCAAACTGTATATAATTCCGCTGGTGGAATTCCATGGCAATGACGAAGAGAGCGGCGAAGGGTCGCATAAATCTGCGGACGAATGGCCTGCGGGCTCATCGCGAAAAGCGTAATAGAGAATTCCGCAATTCGAATGCTTATAGGGCACTCCGGCGGAAAACGTTAGTGTGGCTATTGTGATCGACCGCGGACGGCACACAGACGGACACCACCGTAAGCTTCTAAATTATTACGCAGTTTTGGATTTAACGCAGCCAATAGCGAAAGAACGCGCTTCGGCTCGTCTCTGCAAAGTCGTAAAGCTACGGGTATGCGCTTAACCGGAAAGCTCCCGGTTATTTTTCCCGGCAATTCCTTCGCGCAGCGCACTTCTAAGCAGAGCCGAGAGAGAGCCGGGTTTACGGGGAGAAACAAAGAAAATTAAAATATCTTCCGCGAAACCATCCACCTTCCTTCAGAATAAACTAGAAACTGCGAAAGATTGAACTCCGTTTCCCCGAAAGCGAGTCGTACGTATCCTCGTAAATGCATTTGCTTTCTGTTTAGCGATGAGTTACGGTGCTGTAGAATTAATATTACTATACATTACATCATAACAAACGATGAAATTTTGATACTGTTCACAAATTATTTAAGCATGAGTTTGCAAATGTTTTTATTTTAGTTAAGTATAAAGGTTATAATAATGATTATCAAATATTAACTTACATTTGCTTTGAAACTGAATAATCGAAGAGTTTTCATTATACAAGCATGATCTATTTTTCATTATCTCATTATTTTCCATTATTCTCGATATTAATCTTAAATATTTCCTTTATCTTTTTATTTCCATAATGAACCCGTTTAACAGAGACATAGTTTTCCTTTTCGTTTTCCTTCGTTATAGAATTTTATTCAATATTTTTCTTTTTAATTTTTCGTTTATCTTGTTAACTTTAATTGTTTTATTAAAAGATATATATATATATATATTTAAAATATTTAATTTATTAAAACATTAAACGTCTTTAATTGCTAATTAGAATCAATCAATATTCACATGGTTTTCGAATGCATTAATATCGATCTATTTGCAACGACGATTAACGTTGTTGTCCTCGAAGATTTTCTGACAGATTAAGTCGACGGATAGATCGGTCGTCTATATATAGAGCTGTGCCTCGGAGGTCAGGATTAGTAAAGTTCAGTTGATGCTGGAGCAAGCCCCAGGGAAGGAGAAACGGTCCCTAAGCGAGTGATAAAATTCCTTTCCAAGTTATATTAACGCCGTTAGTCGTACTCACGGTGCCCCCGGACGAACTTTAATCGTGAATAATGATGGAGCCCGGCGGCGATTATTTTTCTCGCAGAAGGGACCGACGGCATTAGACGCAGCCCTCGAACTTCGGCGCGAAGCCATTTTTTGCAGTTCCCGAAGAATCTTTGTCAGACGGGAAAATAGACTTGACTTCTTGCTCGTTGTTTGATTCTAGACGTACTTATCGTAAATTACGGTATTAAAGATAACTAAGGAAGCCTGGCACACTTCCTCCTTTAATTTTATATTGCGGTTTCAAAAGCCGATTCACTCACCGCGAAAAACAGTACTTCCTAATTCACTTAGTTCCCGGACACTTTTTAATCGAAGACTTGACATAAAACAGGGCTGTAGGCGGTTTACTTTTAAACTTTGTTTTTAAAAAGCTGAAGTGGACACTACCGTAATTTAATTGTCTGCTGCAAAGGGGCAATTTATTAAGACGTGTAATGCCGTGACGTTAAGAACATATTTCTCGATGGACCATATTATGCCGCTACCAGCGTCGGCATGTAACAAACGTTCTTAAAGTAGCTTTATAAAAGCCGAATAGCTTCATTTGTAATAGCTAAATTGGCAGACAATGCCCGAAGGAAGATACCAAAGTCCACAAAGAATGCTTGCGTCAGCTATCATTTTTAGCTTGCAGGCGGAAAGAAGAATAATATGACTGTTCAACATTGGCATAATTTACTCCCACAGAATACTGTGTTCAATAATTAATACTGTTGTTGATCTCAATAATGATATGATATTATCGCCTTCGTATGAATATAACATAATAATAAGAAGAAATAAGTTACAAAAGAAAAACGAAAGTACGAAAGAAAAATATAAATAATATAAATTATTTATATTATTTATATTATTATTTATATTATTATTTATATAAATAATTAATATATGTAAAAATGTAAAAGTATTAGAAAATAATAAAATCGAATGCAATTTAATTAAAAAAGCGAATGACACAATATACGAAATTGCACATTAAACGTTTCTTATTTTTGCGTCAATTGTCTGCCTTTTGTTCACATTAACTGTATCTTATTACATTTTCTTTGACTGTAACAATGTAAAGAATTTCATTAAAGTAAGTGGAAACAATGGCGTTGAAGTGAAAATGGACGGTTTTAATCGTAATTCCTGCAAGAATCGATAATCGAATTCTCGCAAAGCTGAACAGACCGTTGTTTCATAATATTGTTAGTGTTTCAAACTTACGTATGCAATACGTATTAAAATAGCAAGCTATATTATGGCGTAGCTATTATTTCATGTTTATTTACTGTGCGAAGCGTTCAAAGAGAAGTCGACAGGACGAAGGACCCGAAGGAGACTTAACCAGAACGGGGGGTGCTATAATCTCATTTGTGTGGTATAGTTGGTGCATAATTCCTCGCAGTGAGTAGCATAACTTTGTACTCTCTCCAAGGAACTGTACCAAACTGGCACAGCCTACGGGAGAGCATCAACTTCCCAAACTCGCGAGTAGTTGCGTTGATGGCGATGTACCTTCCCATATGGGATGCTTGACTCCTAAAGATAATTTCTGCAGCATTTGAAACTTACTTCGCAATCGTCGCAAACGAGTGTCTATACAAATAGATTAAATATATTGTAAGAAGAAATATTTTACTTTTTGATTTTACATTAAGCGATTCGTCTATTCGAAATATTTTCTCGATTTTTATTATTGATTTTTATTAAAATAATTTATAAGATTTAATTATATGTAAATAAAGCTGATGTAATATCACTGTTTGAACGTCCTAATAATTTATAAACTTGTCAAATTACATTATTCTGGCGACCCATTATACTTTTTTTCTTGCGCAGAACTCTGACAAATTTTTCATCAAACATTTATTAAATATTCTATATAGAAGTGTGAAGGGCCAATTATTATTAAAGCGATATATATCATCGTAATTGGTTTTCTTTCCTCCCCTCTCTTTTGTGGCTATTAAATTTAAGCCACAGAACCGCCCATTGCCACCATTTCTGCGTGAGCGGCTCGGCAGGATACTTAAGTCGCTTCAGTCTCTAACAAGCTCTCGTCTCCTCTTTCAGACATGCTACGAGATGGAGAGGTACCTGAAGGACGAGCCGAAGCTACAATCGTACAAAAAACTCCCCACGGAATTGGACACAGCGCCCTGGAACCTCTTCAGGGCACCATCGATCTCGTGGACGACGTCCACTGGAACGAACGCACAATTCGACCCCCCAATCAAAATGGAGGTGTGTAACTAGATTATATCAATATTTATAAACCATTAGTCTGCCTATTATCAAAGTTTCCTAGAGAGAATCTTTCTCTCTCTAGTATTATATAAATAATCTTTTTTTTTTTTCGTTTATATATACGTTATTTTTATGTGTGTATTTTTATATAGTGCTGATAACTTTATTATCTCCTTCTTCGATTCGTGAGAAAGAAAGGATATTTATTTTAATATTATATTTTAATATAAGAATATTATTTTAATATTATTTTAAGAAATTAAAATACTTCTTTGTAAATCAGGTGACGACATCGTCAGACGAAAGAGATCCTCTCTGTCTGGACGATATTAAATTCAGTCCTGGTGATCATAATGACAGTGGACGCGATAGGGATCTCCTCGATCGTCACCTCGATTCTTTATCGATGTCCTCGGCGAGTTCGGCATGTTCAGCACTGTCCTGGGACAGTTCACCTTCCCTCTCTTGCACAGCGCTCATTCTTAAAAAAGAACCGAGTGAAGACCTTGAGGAAGATGAGGAACATGAGGTATGTTAAGCTTAGCGATTTCAATCAATAAATTTTACCTAAAATTAACGGTAATTAAAAATTTGCGTTCGATTAGAAAAATAATTAATTACAAATGGATTTATAGAAGATAAAAATATTCTTTTATATGTTTGCTGTTTTGTAACAAGTTAGAATATTTTTGAAAAATTCTGAGATGGAATTTTTGTTTTAAAAATTATCGCTTTTTATTTCGTGTGAAAATATTTTTTTAAATCTCATCAACTTTTTTAAAAGTTAATTTTATGCATGAGGAGTCCGAAATTCACGGAGATTACATAAAAAATTTCGATGTATTTATTGTAAATGTACAGTTTGTGAAGACATCTTTCCAATTAGCTTTTTAATCCAACTGAAGTTACTCTCTCGCAAAAGCAATTTCTGATTCAATATGATGCACGATGTTGCATTGATGCAACCAGCCTGGATGTAATGAGTTAGATCGCGCGATCACGATTCGATTCTCATCGGTTTATTTGTCTGCCGTAACCAGTCCGAGTCCGATACGATTCCCGGCAGCGATTCACGGACCGTGCAATCAATCCCGTTACGTTATTAATCGTAATCTCGTTGCATAATGCGCGTGGTTTTGCTGCTGCAGGAAATCGAAGAGGAGGAGGACAGCGGGTGCGAAAGCGAAGGTCAGATTCTGACGCCACCGTCGAGTCCCGGTTCGGGTCAAGGTCATTCCAACTCCAGTCACTCGTCGAGTGGAAGTTCGATGCTCGACGTGCACAACCTCAACCTTCACGGCACGGGCGGGAGGAGTGCTATCGTCAGGGTTACCGCCGGAAACGCGCAGGGTGTTGCAAGGTAAGTGTTATAAAATTCGCGTATTTTCTTCTCCGAATGATATCCGTACATGCTTCTTTTCTCGCGTTAAAAGAGGTTCTTTTCCCACGATAAAAGGTCGGTAAAAGAAAGACACCAGCGGTTCCTCTTTGACGTTCTCTCATTGTTGCTATTCTTGGGTAATGAAAACTTAATTGCCTTTAGAATTGAAAGAGGCAAGCGACTAACGCGATACTTACTCTATGAAAGACGGATGTGCCGTATAGTTACGTCTCGCTCAGAAATTATCTTGATTAACTGTAACTGGCGTTCCCTGACTTAAAGTGGTCGTACTTTCCGGGTTGACTTATCCCATCCAATTCGTTCCTGGCAATTTTCTACGGAATTTACAAAAAAAGAGACACGGGCTCGTTAAAAAAAGTTGACGTTGGGAAGTAACCTCGGAACGTTCTCGCTACGTCAGGGTAAGAAACTTAAAACAATTCGCTCTCGCGATCCATCATTAACCCGTTGCCGGAATTGCGCTCTTCTCGATTCGCTCGCGTTTCTTTTTGAAGCACGAGACGTGCGCCGATTACTCAACAGTCTACCGATCACGCTACTTGCTATTTCGCGCGCGTTAACTCGTCGAGGCTGGTAAACCGTGACACGCACAGGGTCCGTTTCACGGATGTCGCGCCTCGACAGCGCGCGACGGACTAATTACAACGTGGCTAAAATACAGCGAATGAGAGGAAGCAAATCGTGTTTTTCCAGACTGATCTCCGTCACGGCGAACGGCTTCCCCGCGGTAGCCGGCACGCAACACGCGCACGCGGGTACAACTGCAACTACGACCACTGTGGCCAACAGGCACCATGCGAGGAGCAACGAGCACAGTCCGCCCGACACGAAACGCAGGATACACAAATGCCAATTCCCTGGGTGCAAGAAGGTGTACACCAAGAGCTCGCATCTGAAGGCTCATCAAAGGACGCACACGGGTGAGTTGATGCAGCTATATCTATCTAGTAGTTGATTCGAGACCAATCCATGTGTGTGTGAGTGTGTATCGAGGCTGTCGATAAATTAGTCAGTTCAAATTGCTACTGATGCGAGATAATCCGATAGACTGTCGCGACACGCCACGCGCGAATCCAAATAATCATAAGAGCGATGAAGCTGAACTATGATTACGACGAGTTATGTGTGTGCGGTAATGAATACGTGCGCGAGAAGCGTTCACGAGCACGTCGGTGTGAGTTATAACAAAATTTTTCAAATCACCATCGGACATTCTCGCTATGGCAACAACGAGAGTATAATTAATTACGAGGCTGAATTAAGGGTGCTTCGTTATTCGCATCGATGCGTTCGAGAGATGCCATCTAACGAAACAAAGCAGACAAATATAGCGCTTATTCGCGCGTATTCTCATGTATTTATCTCTGATAGAATCAGATTTGACCGACATCGCATGTTTCTCTAATTGGCTATTGTCGTTTGGAAAACATTTTTCTGATCTTCGTACATATATATTCTTTCAAAAACAAAAGGGTACGTAATATACGACATGTAAATTCAACTCGTTTAGTGTGTTTCATTTAAATGTATCAATTTTGTCGTATCAATTACGTTTGCTTTCTATTTCTGTATTTCTGTCTGGATTTTTACGTAGCTGAATAAAGCATTATTTAAAACTTCTCTATTCTTTAATATTAGCAAAACTTATGTAATTGAAAATGTAATGAATATACATTAATAAAATACAATAATAAAATTTCTATAAATTTAAAATAACTTATCATCCGAACGGAAATGTCTGTAATAATAAATTATAACTAAATAACAATTTATCAAAATATTATTAGGTGTTGGAATTAATTCGTAGCGTTTTTAATGAAAGAATGTTATTTATTTCACATGAGCATTAAAAAATACATTAATGAAAGTACTTCCCATCACTTGTAAAACGCTACGAATTAATTCCAACACCTAATACAATTTCCGTTAACTAGATTGCATTTAAAATCTGTTATGCTTGCTATGTCATATCAAATAAGATGATTATAATCGGATTATTAATATTTAATCCGCGCGTATAAACTAAATTACGCGACAAGCATAATTATAATTCTTCGTCGGTTAGAATTCTCTTGTGTTTCGATAAAACGAATGGAATTTCCTTCCACCTTAAAGAGTGGCAATATCCATCTTGCTACTTCCATGATCCATGTTGACGGTTCGCGTCACTGTCCGAAAGCGATATTGCCATGGGTCTTCGCATTCTCCTCCCTCCGATCCTTTTCGTGGTCGCTTGCGGTGAATGGTGGCAGGCAGAGAGATTGTAATTAACGAACTCTCCTGCTCCCTTTCGTCTTTCTCTCTTCTTCCAGTACAAGTGTACGATCCATCCTCATCCTCTTTCTCGGACCCTTGCTCTTTATCCACAGTTTTTGTCGCGTCACACTCAGGTCCTAGGGTTTCAGACGTACCCTGCGGTACGTGCCCTCGTCTTTCTATGTATAGCTTAGGCATGGCCCTACACAGAGACGACGAGAGAGAGAGAGAGAGAGAGAGGGAACGAAGCGGAATGCAAGGGTGGTAATAAGGGACGGGTTGGCCGGGACGCCTCCATTCTGCAGCATGGCAGGTACGTCGGGATTGCTTCTCGCGGATCGTTAAACAGAACTGCTAACTACGGGATTATGCATACTGCGGGACCCGTCCCGCAATTATGACTCTGTTATGAATTCGTCCTGACACAGGGATCCTCCTGTCGGCGGAACGGCTGCGCCAGACGACGGATTGCCGTGACATGTACGATGGCTCGCCGTAGGACGTTTATCTCGAGACATTTACGGAGAAAAAGGTGTAAAAGCGCACTTTGCCCTCGGGTATTGGTTCACCCGTCTCTTTTCTCTTGCTCAGTCTGTACTTCACAATATCACATGCAAGATACATCGAATGTATCTGCTCCGGAACTGAATCGTTCCTCTGTCGCACAATAGTTTTCTTAAGATTCTTGTCTGTTTTATGTCTTATCTTTATAAAATGCCTTTGTAAGAAATTGAATAAGATATAGCTA
The DNA here is from genome assembly GCF_000204515.1 of Acromyrmex echinatior. The sequence continues at coordinate 385,597 of NW_011627404.1, forward strand.
TATATCGTATAAAAGAAATAAACTCTACTCATTAAAGCATTTAATTACTATTAGTAATCAGTTTTTATTAAATGGCGATTCTTTAAGAGCTCTTTAATTTTTATACATCTACTTTTCATTAAACAAAATTTCATAAAAAATTAAAATTTGCTAATATTATAGCCACACAAAATTATTGTAATCACTTTTATTTAAAAAACATATTAAATTGAGAAGAAATAAAAAATTAAAAGGATATACAGATTTCATGATTTTTCTTGAAATATGACGAAAGAAACAATTGTGCGACTACTTTCGTACTTATTGATTACATTCGCTGCATGAGGAGATTTCCGCCGCGATCTCGTCGAAAAAGTTCGGCGACACGCTCTCTCAGAGTTTGCCACCAGAAGAAAAACGACCGCATCGAGAAACTTCGAGAAGCGGAGCTTTTCGTGGGGATAGAAATGGCGGTAGACTTTGATCTCACTCGACGGAATCTAATTACCCTGCGGACAGGACTTCGCGGTAGCAAGACACGAAACGAAGCGAGTCGTCGATCGCGAGACGACAACGTGAAGGTTCGTTACGAATTCCATCGGCGAAGTTTCCCTTCGGAAGGCTTCTCGATATGTAGATATTCCGAGAAGGATCGGCGAAGATCTAGTCCCTTTGCTTAGTTTGATATTTGAAGACGAGAACGACGACGACAGAAACGCGACATGCTCATCTACATCCATCGGATCACATTATTCTCGTAGACGGCGGATTTAGCGCTGATCCTACAATGTGATCCGATTAAATGACTTAATCAACGTATTTGTTTGCTAATTTCTTTCGAAGCACGATCAGACATCACTAAGTATCAAGTATGTCCATCGATTTATCAAGACCTGATTTTTTTGCATGCGAAGCTCGTTTAAAATGAACGATTCCAGCTGCGAGAGAAACCGTTGAAATATCTTGAATTTTGTTGGTTCAGCACCTCGCGATAATTTTACATTTTTTTTTTTTGGCTGCGTTACGCATCGATGCAAAATGCGATTTCTCGCCGGCCGTTTAAATCACACTGTTTCAGATCCGCAAGTTAATTAAAACGTTTAACGGATTTGGTCCTTCTGCAAAGAGGCTAATTTAAGCGGAGCGTAGCGTTTCGCGAACACTTCCGAAACGGCCACGATTTTTCACCGTCACTCACAGCGCAGACAGATTTACGTAGAATTTATGTAATGCGCAATGAGAAGAAAGCCCTACGTAATTACGTTAATTATAAATCGTAAAGAGAAAAACCGGAGGGGGGAGGGGAGGAAGACTAGTTATGGGAATGATAATACCGAAAGAAAAATCCACGGATGAACTCTTTGTTCCGTCCTTATAGTATCTTGACGAGAATAAAACCGAACTAATTCTTCTTTTTCATCATGCTTATCCTTCTCGCGTATTAGGTTCTTGTCCGAATGGGTCCTTTCTCGCTGTGGTAGCGTCGCAGGGCTCTCGTATCCGATTTTCCCACGGGTGTCAAGGAACTATCGATCGTCGTCCTGCAGCCTCACATCGGCTATGTACAGCGGCGAGAGAAAAGAGGGACGAAAGGATAGGAAGAGAGAGATTTCCAATTACAGGGACTTTCCGTTCTGGAATTCCATTCCCAATGTCATTGTTCTCGCGTCGCGCGCCGCGGACAGGACTTTGATCCTTCGACGATGCGAGATCGCTTCGCCCGGGACACTTAACAGTCCTTCACTTCATTCCGGAAAGTGGATAGTCAACATATATGAGAAAGAGCGATTTTATCCCTTCTTTGAGTTCACTTGACAATCGCTTGATTTCGTGTAGGAAATGAAACATTTAGCATTCTTCGTTCTAAAAGAGAAAAATATTTATTCTGAAATCCCTATTAATACGCAATATATGATCGCTTGATAAATTTATAGATACAAGTTTATTAAATACTTATGCAATTAATGAGAAATTAGATAGTTTGATGAAATCTATTCTTAATACCATGCAGTGACTGCACCTTTTCTTATCGCATTATTAAGGACGTGAGTTTCGTCTATAATATTTTTGACTGCGAAAAACGAGAAAGACGAGAATGGGGATATAAATGACTCAAGGATGATAATACGTATTTCATGTATATATATATATATTCATATACGATTGAAAACTTTGCTTTAACGGATCGAGGGATACGGGAGGAGGCAGTTGCGGTCGAAGGGAGTGAACTAGTCGAGATTACGGAGATCAAAGTAGGTCAGCCAAAGTATAATAATTTAACATGAGAGCGCTTTAGAGACGCACAGCTTTCCGCGATCTTAAATCAAACGAAGAATGGAACGAGCGGTGGCGCGGCTCCGAGAACTTATTTATCAACGTAACTCGCGACGATGAATCCACGCTGTCGAAAACAGTCTGCTTATATACATTACTTCTGCGTTTCTCCTTAGACGTGTCGGTGTATCCGCGAACAATAGAACCTGAAGGTATCCAGCGTCGGGAGGGCGGTATAATCGAATTAACCATAAATCCAATGCATTTCCGCGCAAACGGATATCCGTGATTTATGCCTGGCGAATAGTCCGAAGCGTGAAAGAAACGAGCGGCGCAATCGCCTGGTTAAAACATTACAATGAAGCAAGAAATAAATTTGCAAAACGACAGAATGACTTTCTTAAGTTTCCAACGTTTGCATGGAAAATATATCGCTTTCCTCTACTGTATCAATTGTATCACCATTTGTCGCCCTTCTCATTTTACTAACATTTGGATTACTTAAAATGTATTTATGTCGATCACAAAATACGCTGTTTTTATGAAAATAATGAAAAATATATATTTATTAAAAAAAAAAATGATATAAGAGATTGAATCTCAATCGATTGTAAAATTTGCATATTCTTAGTAAAAATAAAGTTAATTCTAATTATTGCTACACAGAAAAGTACTGTACGCATGTAATAATTACTTGTTTCAAGTATTTCAAAGATTTATGTATCCGCAAATATATCATAAGTTCCTCACAAGTAAATTTATTCAAAATATATTCTGTGAATCCTAGTAAACTTAATACTTCAATCATGATTATTAATTTTGAAAAACAAATTTAATCTGCTTATCGCATAAAGCCGCTTATAATATTCTTCAAAAGAAAATAAATCTTATTTTGAGTACGCATAATAATGCGTCCTAAAATGTAGTAAGTACATTTTAATTTTATTGTCAAGAAAGTATTCTTTGTTAAAGATAACCATAAAAAGAAGAAAGTAAATTGAGTGATCACTTTTCTTAGCAACAAAATGATATTTTTTTTTTTATACGTTGTTACATTGATGTGCATATTCTTCCTCGGCCATGATGTTCCAATGCGATACACACGTGCTCGTATGCTTACAATGCGTGCAGGACGATACTCTTAGCGTGTGATTTACGCATCGGCGATATTTCGCATATAAACGAGCCTGTTATTTTTCGTCGCAGACATCGCGCCGGTGCACGCAGAAACTGCGTCGCGACGGTGATCCGAAATTTGTCGGTACATTGATTCGAAGAGACGAGCGTTCGCGAGGGCTGGTAAGCGGCACATCGTCGAGCCCCCGTACTCCATTACTAAAAGTTTCTGGTCGCGGTGCATCGCGGTAATACGATTCGTAAATAATGGCTCGAGAAACTGAACTCGGCGACATATCGTCCGCCTTCTTCTTCGTTGTCGTCGTCGTCGTCCTCCCGCGAGCCAAGTGCATCTGCGCGATTGAACACGTCTCCTCTTACGTTTAAACCGCAAGCTCAAAGTCTCAGCTGCATCTTCCATGCTCCTCTCTCTCCTACAAGAGACCGCAGGCGCCTGTGGTTGTGAGCGATCTTACCCTTACCTCTTCTATATTTCGTCGATGTTAAATCTTAGATGTTGGCGATACACAACAGCCATCGATTTTCGCAACTGGAAAGTCGCAACCGGATCGCGATTACACTCCAAAGAGAGTTAGTTTCAGCTAAATTCAGGTCAGTAATTAATTCAAGGTTAATTACCCTGGAAAGTCGTCCATTTTATATTGGAACACGTTTTATCGCGAACGAATGTTATGGGTGTATCGGAAGCTAATCGATTATTGCGTGTAATTCGAGTAGCGATAAAACGTTTCGCAATTCTTTGAAAAGCTTCGTTGCACGAAATCAGTAGAACCAGGTCGTTTTTCAGAATTTATTTCTAGAGATTCGTGGTGGAGAAACGAATGAAGTTCACGTGCAATGAATCGCACGTGCGTTGTAATAAAAGAATACCGACAGTAAACGTTTTATTACAAACACGATGTAACATGCTTTTACGTTACGTTTCAATTTTACGAAATATTTTAATGAAATTGGCAGGCTATTTGTAACAGTATCGACGATGTGTGTAGATAGTTTTTAATTCTGTCTTTATAGCATTCCAATATTTGCATCGACAGGTCATTTTCTCGATTATTTACGTACTATTTACGCAAAAGTTTGCTTAATACATATTGCAACACGTTTATCTCGAAGTGACTATGCGTATGTATCTACAGCATACATCGATTCGCACCTCGGGCACTGTTCGAAACACATGATCGCAGCGAAGTTAGATCCGTCTGCCGCGACGGGGGTTGTATACCGCAAACAATTGGAAACGTCGTCAAAGTTCTCGCTTCGGTTGACAGCGTAACCGCACTTCACAACACGCGAAATGCGAATCGCATCCGGCAGTTTCGCGACACGCGATGAAAATCTTTTATACATGCGTCACGAAGATGCGGTTTGAAAAGTGAGGCTGTAAAGTAAGTTCCGCAAAATTTTCATGTGAAGTATGTATTCCTCGACACTTTCGATATCTCTTTCTGTGTTATTTTTTGTTACGTTTTCGTGACATGATGCCAACCTTTCATTATTCACGTGAGGTGACACTCACACAGAAAATACGGTTTTGCTGAAGATGACGGTTTATCTAACAGTTTAGTTAGTTGGATAAAACAGTTAGTTAGATAAAGATCTGGAAATAGTTTTTTATATTGTTATATTACAGAAAATAATTTTATTAGCTCTTCAAAATAAATATATAGAACGCTCAATTGATTGCTAGAATGTCAAAACTTTTTACAGCATTGCTCATCATGCTTAAGATTTCTAATTATTTTTATGATATAATAAAGTTATTTTCAGATCTGTATCTAATTAAATTTTTAGATACTTTAACAAAATCGTTCTTTCCGTACAGTCTTATTAATTTGTTAAATAAGTGCTATTTATACATTATTATATTTAGCTCAAATTGTTTTAGAATTTAAAAAAATTAGATTTATTTTCACTTAAAGAATGTTTAGAATATGAATCTTTAATTTAATTGTCCAAACAGAATAATAAAAAAATTAATTATAATGGTGCGATACCAGAAACACCTTATGCAAATAATTATGTTAAATACCACATGAATAATGTAGGATTAATAATAATAGTGAAAACTTCTTATAAATAAATTCAAAATGAAAAAATAGGAAAGCGTGTGACTGTGTAGATGATTACACATAAACCATATGCAAAATGAAATTATTTTGATTCCTGTTTACGTAATTTAACACAACGAAGAGAAAACAATGAACAAATTCGCTGAAGAACGCATGATCGATCCTCGTGCAAGTTTTTTTATTCCTTTCACTTTACTGCGTCTTGTTTCGCGAACAACCGTACGCCCATTTTCACGATGCGATACTTCCGGAAGAAATCTCTCATTTATCATTTCTACAACACCCGCTATCTCGTACCGGCAAGAAGAACGTCGTTCACAAAATCCGTCTTTTCAAAACTGAGTATGAAGCGATATCGCGCTTCGTAAAATTTTCTCGGACCCCTATGCGATCCTCAAGACGAATCCCCGGACCATCCTCCCCGAAGTGGAATGTCGAAAATAATAAAATGCCACCCCTCCATCGTGCTGCAAGTAGGGGTAACTGCGCTGTTTTCCGCGGACCCTTTCTTACGTCGGGAATGTCTAGTCGGTTGTCCCTCGAACGATCTATCACGCGGTCCTGTAGGATGGTCTCTGATATATTAAACGCTCTCACAACAAGAAACTTCTTCCTGCCAAGTATTTTTGGATGTAAACCAGAATTTGGTACTCTAATCGCAGAAGTTCACTGGATGTCTCTCTCTCTCTCTCTCTCTCTCTCTCTCTCTCTCTCTCTCTCTTTCTCTCCGGTAACAAATTAACCGCATGCATCCCTTTAAAATAGAACGACGCGTCTTTATAGCGCAATATAATATTTTTCAAAAAGTTCGATATTATCAAATTTGCTTTGTTTGCCATTCAAGCGGGTACTTTCGCGATTACATTCGATCGAATTTTCGCAAATGCGTCGAACGCGCTCTGCGCTATTAGATACCGAAAGATTCGCGCGTGGAACGCCTTTGAATATGCAAGAGAACTCTGCGCTATCAGAAAATCTCATCTCCTTCGCCGGCGGGGGCAATGAAAATCTTTTTGTGAATAAAGTACAAGCGTATCTTCTCCTTTATAGCACACAATATTTCTTGGAAAGAAAACTCTTCTCTTTCTTATTCCCCCCGTTTTTCATTCCGACTATAAGGGGTTGGTTTCTAGCCTTGTCTTGTCTCTTGCAAAAAAAAAATCGGAGGGGAAAGCGTGCTCCACCAAAATTCGGTATGCGAAAAAGAAACGGGTGCAATACGTCTCGTAATTTGATACGCGTCACTACGAGGAATTCCTCAGATTGCACGCGAAACGCGAGGTGCATAAAAGCGACTAATGTAAAGTACGAGTACTATGCTGGCGGTGCTAGAAAATCGTATCTCTCTTCCCAGGGGGCATGAAGCAAAATCTTTTTGTAAAAGAGATACCTTGCATTTCCTCTTTTATAGCGTACGATATTTCTCCGAAGAAAGCGTTCCTCTTTCTTACTTGCTCGCGGTGACGACCGTCTCTTTCTAAAAAGATAAGTTTTCAACGTATTTCTCCCTAAAACTAGAATTCGAGAACAGAAAATGGAGAATTTATTCGTTCAAAGTCGTTGCCTATTTGTAAGATCGATAAAACACAAAAAGTACGTTGACGTCGCGTAGGAAGAAATATATTAAACTGTACGGAACAAACTTATTTCATACTAAATTCTAGAAAGAAACAACAGAAGTACGCAATATGTCGTGATTGTAACTTTGCAGTTCATTTTTACTTATCAGTTCGGTAAAGAGAGCCAATATCGTAAAGAGTCAACTTTCTGCAATCATTGGTTTTACCACGTTTTACGTTTACGTATTCCCGATACGTATTCATTCTGTTGCCAAGTTATTTCGCGGTGTCGAAATTCGGTACATTTCTGTCCATACAGTAGAAGTTTCTACGCGGCGTCGATTCAAGCAGAAATAGATCGATCGACAGTCGTCGATCGCTCGGAATCGCGAAGTTCGTTTGCGAGTAACGAAACGTCCGCGTCAATTTCCCGGCGAAGTTGCTGGCGATAAGTATCGCGGAGAAAGTAACGTTCGCCGCGACTTGGTGAATTTTCCAGGAACCGCCACGAGGAAAAATCTCAAGTCGGCCCGTCCCTCGAGCGATCCGTCACGTGGGTGTTCGCGATGGCCTCCGGTATTAGACGCGCGCTATTCGCCGAAACGTTTTCGCGCAAAATGTCCTCGGATGTAAAAGGCGGACTCAGGGGCGGAATCCTCGCCCATAAATTCCGGTTGTCCTATCCCTCGGCGACATGACGGAAGGTACCCTATACATCCTCGCCGGCGGCGGACTTAATAAAATGCAAAGACGACGAGCACACGTTGCCAGGACGGACTGACATATCGACGCAATACCAACCCGCCACCCGGATCCCCACCGGTGTAACGTCGTCGTCCTTGGCAGAGGGAGGACGTAGAAAAATCGCCCTTCCGCCGGAAAGGACGCTCCGGCATACCGTATAAGGCGCGACGACGCTAACTTCGTTATTCACGAGCACGCGAGCGTGCCGCGTTTTTAGACTTAGGACCATTCGGTATTCCAACTCGTTTACATGCAAAGGTAAAAGCCGATATTTTTGCGTGTTTCCTGACGGCCTTTTTCTCTACGAGATAATGTTTATTGGGACAAGAACAGAAGGGTGAACGTGCCCGGCATGATAATTTAAGTATCGCACTTTAAACATTCTTATGCGCTTCCAAAAAATTATTTACTCTTTCCGAGATAGTTCAAAGGAAATTTTTGAATATTAAACCAGATTTTATTTAATCAGCTTAATGTATCATACTGTGAATTTATAATTAATAAAATTTACATTGTTATCTCGATTCAGGCCAAGTGTTGTATGAATAAAAAAGTAGTAACGTAAATTTACATTATGAAACTGATGAAATGGAAAGTAAAGAACTACATTGTTACTTCGATCTCGACGATCATTATTAACTTAAGTGTCAAGGCCGCAATAAAAATAACCATTAAGAATCAAGAATGAATTGTCATTTGCATCCGTTCGTATAAATTGAGAAGAGCAGAAGGATGAAAAAGAATACGTTGAAAATGCGTTTGAATGGAGAGAAGTCTGCTTTATTGCTTTATTACGAAATGGCGAGGCACTGTCGACAATAGACGGGTTATGTATTATGTAATAATAAAATAAGGATTACCAGAACAATGCATTATTCTCTACGCAATAATAATATTGCTTATATCGCATGCAAGATTCATTTATCAAAACGAAGTAAAATGACCTCTTCAAGGGCTCATAATTGCGTTATATTCCGTTTCGATGGATTTTTGATACATTTTATCAATCGCGAAGCTGCTGATATTATATGATATTCATGGTAAACAATGTCTAATATGTTATGCGTTTCGCGCGAAGTATAAACTAATCGCATTAGTTTCGCAGTGTTTATGTATAACACGGCATGCACAAACGGCTGAAATCATTAACGCGTCTAAATCTATTATATGCTAGCGTAAATTAATGACTTAATGTTTAACGCTGCATGAGAATATACGTCGACAAAGCTGGCTCTGGCAAAATGGCTACTATAATAATATTGACAATAATTATATATATTTTTCAATCATTTTTTTTCACAATTTGTTTATTTTAGAAATTAAAACAGTAATTTTAATTAAAACCTTTATTTCAATTTATAAATTGATTAATTCAAAATTAATTTTTCATTTTTTGAAAACGTAGGTAATTATTCGAAAGTCACTTATCGTTTTATTTTGTGGAATACTCGACGTGATTATTTTTCTAACCGAACCAGAGAAATTTAATGTAAAACGAGTTTGTTTGAATCTAAAAGATGTCTGATGATGATTAGATTCATGAAAAGATTCTAAAAATTTAAAAGATCCGAAAGATTAAACATTAAATACAAAGGCACGAACTAATACTACATTCAATGCGTGATTTACATCCATCGTAGGAAATAATTTCCGTAAATTTAGCTCTAACTATCGACGTAACGGAGGATGGAAGAGGAGACAGTAAATGCATCCTGATGTACGATCCTTAAAAATATCTAGAGAGACGCGGGCGAGGGTGTGAGCGTGTTTTCCATACGTGGACGTCGTTTAGCGACATTCGTTGTCGACCCGCGCGAAGGGTATGAGAAGGTGGAACGGGACGAGAGGGTTTAACGCGTTAAGCCATCTTGTTTAATATGGCTTTATTACGTAGGTGGTAACGAACCGCCGGGAGGCCATTATGCAGCGATAAAATGCGCAATGCCCGTTACACGTACATGTCGTTTCGTATGCGTGTATTCCAACTCGCGCCGTGATATGCCCATGCGCGTCGAACGGATCAGACGGGGCACGCGTTCGCGATAAACGCCTGCGGTCGTGTAAAACGTTACGGTATGGTCGCCATGGCTACGCAAAATTTAATTCGTCCGTGAAATCGAACATTACGTAGCCGTAGCGCACAGGATTTTTGCAAAAATTGCGCTACCTCCGCGAGCGCCAGTACGTAGCTCGCATTCGCATTTGTTCTCTCGCGATTTCCGATGGCTTCTCGAACGAAGCAATCATCTCCTCATTTTATATTGTACGGGAGCTGCGATGACAGATCTCATTGAAAAATACGGCAACAAGATGACGTGTGTGTGTGTGTGTGTGTGTGTGTGTGTGTGTGTATATATACTGAAAAAAAAGATTGGTTGCTGCAATTTTTAGTTGTGTTAACCTATGTCAGTACAGGATTTCGATTGGCTAACGCAACCAAAAATTGGCGATAATTGCTGAATTTTCTTTATTTATCCGAATGTGTTGTATAATGAAGATAAATACTCTGTACGTAGACTGTGGCGTGAATTCAACGAATTGATCATTTCGATCATATTTTTTTTTCGTGTCGACATCTTGCGAAATTTTATGGTCGAGAGACGAGTATTCTCTCATCATCGTGGCGATCCAATAATGAAGTCAACGACAATTTTTCTTCTCGCCTGCTAGGCTAGTTGTAATACATGCACCACCAGCACCTTCCATACCGTCGCGGTTACCTTATTTATCCTTATCTTCCTCGGAATTTCCTTTCGACGCGAGTCCGCAATTCCCGCCCTCGCGGGGGGGCTCAGGCACATTCGTGTCACCATTTCTTTAGCTGGCTGCGGAGGACAGCAGGCGGCAAGGGGAACGGATGGTATCCGGGGGTTGCTTTTCTCGAAACGCGAAGGGCGAAAGGGTGAGATGGATGAACGGTGTGAGGTACGTCAAGTACGTGTGCCGTATTTTCCGTAGAGTCGCGGCCTCGTAGAATGTCGGGTGTCGTTGGCGGAGGCGCCGGAAACAGCCAGTCGAGGGTGGGTGCAGGTGGTGAAGTAACGGGGAGCGAAGGGGTGGATGGATTTGGTTATGCGTCGCCACGTCCCGGCTGGATTTGTCGTCGTCACCTCCTGCTAGGGATGAGAGACTCGGTGTAGAAGAGGGGTTCCCATCAGTACCCCCTCGGTACAACTTTGAAAGAGACTGAAACGCGGTGTAAATTTTTTCCCTTCATCCCTTCTCTTCTCGCGAGTCGTAGAACGTCGTTCGGGAAAATGTCAGTTGCACCAGTCATTGTGACTGTGTAATCGAGATCCGAGTTTTCAGAAATTATCCTTCATATACACAGATACATGTATTTTTAAAAGCTTTGCGCCAATCTCGCAAAATACGAAACTTACGATATTTATATATATCTAGAATATAAATCTACAATAAATCTGTTGTAATTCATAGGACTGCAGTAACTCTGCAAAGAAAAATCTGAAGATGCTTTTCTTATCTTTCTATAAAATTTAATATCGGTTACATAATTAATCCTCTCGAGTCAAAATATATAACACAGTTACTGACACTGGGTCTGTAAAATCTAAATAATTTATATTAATTAAAAGGCAATAATTAATTTTATTAGTAGGGTAACTCCGGTATATACGCCATACCTATCAAAGACTTAATTTTTTAAGTATTATTTATTGTTTAAAGTAAACGAATTATATCAGTAAAAACTTTGTACTATTTACTATTATGAAAAATATATTGGAAATCCGAAATATTTATATTTCGTATTAAAAAATGAACTTTTTAAACCCTCGTATTTTTGCCGTATATCCCATAGGGGTGGGATATATGCATTTCATTAATATTAACAGTAAGAAACTGGAATCTTAACACAATACTAATATAACATAAAGGCATGTAACAAAGTAGTTGCGGGAAAATTATCCCCACTCCTTCTATTTTTTCTGACTTCTACGGCGTAAATCCCAGTGCGGCGTATTTGTCGGAATTATCCTATATTTTAATAAGTAAACATCGGATTTTTTTATGCAGATAATTATGCAGATATGCACAAAACGTGCAAATTTGTACAAATATGAAAATATACATAATATGCACAAATAAATATGCATTTTTAGAATGCTCTTTCAACAAAACAAATTTCTATTTGTTGTATTGATGTTACTTTCCAATCTGCTTTCTAAAAAAAATATGAAATCGCACAAAAATTCGTTTATTAATAAGAATAAACCAAATACAAAGAAAATTAAATTATTTGGCATTTTCAACAAAGAAATTTGAGTCGGTTCATTGGACTCACCAGCTCTAAAGGGTTAATAATTAAAGAGTAATATTAATTTTTTTGCAGCAACATATATATTAGTGGATATTATCATTGTATTTCAGATTACATAATTTAGTGTATTTTTCCGTCAAAAACTGATCCGGGCGCGACGCGTGGAAAATACCTTCGTCAACTCTAACTAAAATCATGATGCAATCTGTTACATCTACTTTTTCAGACGCAGCGTGTTACACGGATGAGAAAACGCTACATTTAAATTACAACCGTGCCTTTTGCGCAAACTCGCAAACAGACATGGCAATCTAAAAACAGCACTTTGTGGAGTCGAGAATTCCACCTCTTTTTCGGATTTATGAGAACCGCGGGAGGGCATGCGACGTGTTAAACGTTTCTCTTCGGGGTTTTATACACACATTTGTATTACTTTTATCTCGACGGCGGTGTTGTGAAATATACTCGCGCATCAGTTCCTAGATGCAGTTGGATATGCCCGACAAATTTCGTGCCTTGACAAAAATAATAGAAGATCGTATTTCAGTGCGAGCTCAAAGTGCTTTACAACGGACGTATCTAGATCGCGACAAGAGACATGTCTGCACGGACACTCCGAAAGTTTAAATCAGGAAGACAAAGCCCTCGCTTGTAACCTTTTTACGCGAGCCATAATTTTTCATTATTCCTTGAGAGATTTATTCAACAAGATAATCTATTATTTCACTTATTAGTTAAGTACAGATATTTTACTCAAATGTTCTTTCGAATTTTGTCGAGATTCATGTTTCGAGACCCATCATAAATGGAGTAGAATTAATTTGTGATACTCTTCAACTGATCTGCGAAAATATTCGACAACTGATTGTGAATCAAAAATATCATAATCCATAATGAAAAATTAAAGGGTAGAACAGTACACGATTCTGTATTAGGACATACATAAAAGGATAGAAATCGTTTGTTATTGTTAGATCGATGAGTCACGATGTGGGCGACGCGGTGCCAGCTACCCTTTCTCTATCGGATCACGATTTACCAGCTATAGGGTTCGCCGTCGTTTCTACAGCCTCTGATTCAACCTCTCCCGTCCCTACCTCAACCTGCTTCTCTTTCCAAGCTGCGAAACTCCTTTGTTAATCTCGCTAACATCGCGCCACAGGAGGTGACCTCGTATTGTCTCTTCTCCGCCGTAGTCTCATCAACGTCAGCCACCTTCTATATTACCGAATAGATTATTTACGGACTTAATAACACATGGTCTCTTCTTCCGCCTGACGAGCAGTTCCGTCTCAGCGTACAGTCGCATATGTGTTTTTCATGGCCGGTCCCTAATATTTCTCTCATGCGTCGCAAATCAGCGGCGCTGGACGGGCGGCATCGTGCGGATTTTTCAGGGTTGTATAGGTTTTTAAATCAGATTCAATCGCCGCGCGAATCCTACAGGATTATCTCGGATTTGCGACGTAGGGATTTGTATCGTGTCGCCACCCAACGTGCGGTTGCTATTGTGTCGATAGTTGGACACGAATCCCGTCGTCGACGTTTCGTCGCAGTTAACGACGATTAGATACTACTCATTGTCTTTGATAGTCTGTTTAGGGGGATAATAACGTCCAAGCCTCGTATCATTGCGCGGAAATCTATTGAATCGCTTTGCAGTAAGCTTATGCCTATCGCGATACTGTCCTATGATCAAGGAAGCTCCTACAGTGGATCATAACATTGAACGAACGAGCTTTCTCAAGTAGGAGACTGGTACTATGTGGTTCCGCTTATCTCTATATAAACGGGCTTTATCCAGCGTTATGTTATGTCTGCGCAAACTGTCAATTGACAATGGCAGTTTAGCGAAACTAGGCATACGTGATTTATAGCAAGTAGTAATATTTAGAATTATATACGTTAATTCATAATCTCGAAATCAAAAGAATTTATTAAAAAGAAAATGTACTTATTTGTTACCTACTTACACATAATCTGTTATAAATCTATAAATTAAGTGACGAAGGATATTTGTAGATTTTATATAAATTTTTCTAATTTTAATTTTTATTAATTTTCTGAAAACAAAAATTAATTTTTTTATTTCGACAAATCTTTAGTATTTTTTAAACATAAAATTATTGTTGAATTTTATATTGCTTACAGATTTTATTGAAAATCGTTGTCTGTTTACTGCTAGTTTATTATAAACGTTAAAATATATCTCTTAGACGTTAAAACATATCAATTAGAATATTATAGTGGCTTATCGAAATCGTTTGCGAGAATAACTACTACTTGGAGAATTAAGTGCCCTACTAAATTCTCTAACGTGGCTTTGCTTTTTTTTCTGTTTCAGGGGAGAAACCGTACAAGTGTAGTTGGGAGGGCTGCGAATGGCGATTCGCGCGTTCGGATGAATTGACGCGCCATTACCGCAAGCACACCGGCGCAAAGCCGTTCAAGTGTCGGCATTGCGACCGATGCTTCTCCCGCAGCGACCATCTAGCTCTCCACATGAAGAGACACGTGTAATCAATCGTCTCCGCGAGCGGTCTTAGCCGCGCGTCACACTCCGCGGTTGGGACCGTCGAGACCTCTTCCTCGTAAAGATCGCAAAGATCTTCGACATTTGCACGCGATCTAACATTTTCCGAGGTCACCTAGTAATATGCTGCAGGTAGAAAGCGATCGATTATCGAACGCCTAAACTTGATGAACAAACATCAAGAGAGAGATCTACGAAAGTAGCTGTATTAGGTATTCGAGATTTGCCAGACTCCATCATTGACAAAAAGAATGAATTTTCGAGGAACACTTGAGGAGATCGATGATCAGCGAAACACGCCGTTTGGAGACAATCGAAGATCGAGTTTATGTCTAAAACAATCCATAAGAACAATTCGAAAGAAGGCTTGACGAGCAGATGGTGTATTATAAAGTAACACTTCATCGGAGTCCAAAGAATCACGTGTATAACGTGTATTTCCTCCAAGTGTTCTGATGCGTAAAATCAGGAGGGAAAAAAGTAATTGACACTTGTCTTTAAGAGCCAAAGGGATCGCACGAAACAAATCATCGACCCCGCTAATTCGCGCGAATTTGAGGAGACGGAAACATCCATGGTCAGCAGTGATTCAGAAGAGAAATTGCAGCCAATGTAATATAGGGAGGGGACCTCCGAGGAAATTGCCGAGCAAAGAAGTCGCCCGGGAAGTCTCGCACGAGAGACGTCAATCACTGCCAATTCGTTACATTCTAAGATCAGCGCTATCGTCGAAGATTTCAAGCTGCGACTTTAGCAACCGGAGGTCTTCGAGAAGCGAGAAGCTGACTGGAGAAAGCCTAAAGTTTTCATCCTCAATGGCGCGCGGCACGGACGGATGCTCATTTGATAAAAGAAGGAGAGAATTGTAATGTTAAATAAAAGACATGCTCCTACTATATATAGTAATATGTATATAATGTATAATTATCTATTATATAATATAATATAAATATATAATATACTTATAATATATAATATTATATAATATATAGATATACTTATATATATATATATATATATATATATTACAATAATGCAAACTGTCGGTGCCAAACGTTATTTCCTTTCTCTTGCTTTTTCTTTCAGGAACTCTGCGAAGACATTCGCGGCTAAAAAACGCACACGCCGGCACTCGCGATACCACTGACGATCTTTCTCGTATCGTAATCGCGCTCTCACGCAGCGGAGAGTCGAGACGGACGCGACGCGTGGTAATTGAATACGTGATTTCGACCAGTTTCGACGGCAACGAAGATTCGCTGTATCGGGTGCTAATCCTGAATTTACAGTGCGAATTACAACGCGGCCCGCGCCACCGATTCCGCCGCCGCCACCGTTCCAGCCCGCTCGCAAAGAAGCTTACAAATGCGAGATACGACTGTTTCGCTTTGTTACTTACAGCTGATTTTTACTAAATGCTGACACACTCCAGCTTTCAGGTAATCCACTCGATCGTCATTATTGACGCAGCGCTTTTTTATTCTTGCGGAAAAAAAAGAAGACCTGATTGAATTTTGCATTCTTGTGGGGGAATGTAAAGGGCTTTTTCTCTCGTGATCTTTTCCGACTGTAGCATTACTCGAAACATGCGCGGGTAAGGGGATCGTTCGATGAAACGATCATCACGAAAAACTCAGCAGAATACAAATGAATATATATATTTTTTAATATTCTCGTCATACTCATTGAAACAATGTAGATAAGCAAGTATATTACGGGCTGTATAATCCGCATAAGACTTTCGTACGCTTTTCACGCAGCCGAATATTTCGCGAATGATTCCCTGCCTCGTACATGATCTACGACAGACAGTCAACTTTATCATCTTGTATCCGCGAGCGCTTCTACAACATACGGCCATCAGCGGGAGATTGCTCGTCTCGCTCGTCATCGATCTGCAAAATCCCGATATTTAAAGTACCGCGTGCAACAAAATAATCAAGTATCCTGGCGACAATGTCAAAAAGCAAAAAGAAAAGGGTACGAAATAAATCGAAATCGTTGCAATGTAACTCATCAAAAAACGAAGGAAGGAGGACACACTTCAAAAAGACTAATCTTACCTGGTCGTAAGAGACGAAATAGCCAAGGAGACGAGAAATAAAAAAATAACTAAATTTTAAATGTTCAGTGGCCAAATAAATTAATTGATACGCACGTAGAATCTAAAGATATATCGTACCTACTGAGTAAGCCCGACTGATGGAGACTGTCGGCACGGTTTGTACGAGTGCATGTGCATGCGAGTGCGGCTGTTAAGTCTGCGTGGGTCGTCGATGAGCGCGTGTATACGTATTTGTGTGAGCGTGTGTGCATGCGTGTGTGCGTGTATGTGTGTATGTGTGTGTATGTGTGTGTGTGTGTGTGTGTGGGTGTGTGTGTGTATTTTTTCCATGGGTATATTCCATACCTGAAAGATAGAGAATCTAAGGGAGGAGACGAGCTGAACACTAAGTTTGTATATTGTGCAATTTTTTCAATGTTTCATTATTTGTTACCATGTTCACGATTAATTATAAATAAATAAATATATATATATATAGATATAACGGCCATGAAGCCAGACGTCTTTTTGATAGCCATATTCGGATACAGTGGTCGTCGTCGCGTTCGCGACATTCCCCCCCTCCCATCCCCGATCTTTTTTTTCCAACGGGCGAGATGTAATTAAAAGTACACGTAGTACAAGGGAAAAGAAATAGCCGCGCGAAAGATGTAAAGTCTCGTCTCTGACCTCGACGACCTCTCGTTAAATTCCATGCCGGCCGCTGGAACGAAAGTAACTGAAGATAATGGTCCTTGTTAGAGTCAGAGTCCACGCATGTATAATTTGCTCTTCAGAGACTCGTGTACCTTTGCACTGGGTTTGTATTTAGACTTAGTGTTGAAGAAGAGGTGACGAGTCGATACCGCAAAAGGGAAGACTTTTCCCGACGAAAGGTCTTTGTCGTCACGACGAGCGTTTCCGGCATTTCCAAACGAGGCGACCAACGAGCTCTGTAGATATATTATATATTGCTAAGCGAACGAGATCGGAAGTAGAGGCGCGAGCAATTAAATAACGACAAGAGAAAAGCTCGGATACTTTGAATAAAAAAGTAGCTAGACGTTTAGATAGATGGATAGCTAAATCGTTAGATAGGTATTTAGATAGACAGATGAATATTATAGGTCAACGAATGAGAATAGAGCGTATGCGTCCAAGAGTGCTTGAGACAGATAGAGAGTATTATATATATATATATAGGTAGAAATCGTTATAAATAGGTAGAGATGTAAGTATCTAAGAAAACTCTAAAGAACCTTAGGAGAAGCAGTATCGTTGTACGAGGTACGATAAGTGAACATAAATGTTTTAAGATACTCGCGTACAAGAAAAACGAGATGAATACTGGAGGAATAAAAAAATAAAAGCATACATAAAATTAAGTGGTAATAAAAAAATTAAAAAACAGTACGATTATAATTGTATTATCGTGGTCTAAGGTATTTTCAGTCATGTTGTATAGTAATTGTAAATTACACGATTTTAAAGGAAAAAAAATGCGAGAATGTGTACATGTATGTGAATGTGTATATGTGTGTATGAGTGGGTATGTGCGTATGTGAGGGAGAGGATGATAAAAAAGGGCAAACGTAAGAAGTGCGGCGCGGCTCGTGCTAGATCTTTGCGCAAAAGGAACAAGTTTTGAATGAAAGGAAGAAAGAAAAATTGAAACGAGCGAATTATATCGGTCGAGTATTGCGAAATTTGTATAATAAAAATACTAAAGATTTCGGCACAAACAGAGCGAGTAGCAAATGGGACGCGAATTAAAAGAGAAATATAAAAAGCCCTCTTTTAATAATAATGTTAATAATAAATAACAAATACTCGCAGCAACAGGGCACTGACAAACGCAATGCTAGATAGCTGTAATTTCGAAGCACTTATCCCTGATACGAGTGAAAGGAATTTGATGTTACTATTTATAAAGTTACGGGAAAAAGTAATTAATTAACAATTTGTCATAATTCAGGACATCTGCAGTTTTGTTTTATCAATTTTATTTTTTGATAATTTTATACGTTTTTTTTTGTTTAAAAATGTTATTATATATATGTCTCTTTTTTTGTTAATATTATCACGCAGCGCGCGCCTTCTATTAATATGTGGATTTTTTTTATTTAAAAAATTAAATACGCGAGCTATCATATTAGACGTCATCGACACGAAACTCGTGGCAAACTTGATAGCACCGTCGACTACCAATTAGATATACGGAAAAGTATATAAATCATAAATTCGATTGAAAAAACACACTTTATGATTTGTTTACTAACGGATGGATTGGCGTAATTTTTACACAAAAAAAAATTTAATATTTTATTCAGGAGTTATTAAATTAATTATATATTTTTTTATAACATTGTTGTACCCAAAGAACATTGGGTCAATTTCGAATCAGTGATTTTTTCTTATTTAGATTGCGAACGTCATGTATTGTCAAATGCACATTCAAAATGCTACACTGATAACCGAACTGATATAGAACTAATATTATTTTTAGGAAACTTCCTCGTTAGAGAAAAGAGTTAAATAGAAATAATGAAGAAAAAATATGAGTACTATTAATAATATACAAGGATTTTATGACAAAAGACTTAAAAAGAACAGCGAGAGAGGAAGAAAGAAAGAAAACGAGAGAGAGAGAGAGAGAGAGAGAAAGAATAAAAGAAAAAAAAGTTTGAATTAAAAAAATGAAAAAAAAAAGAGAAAAAGAGTGATACAAGTGAATTACAGAAGCACCAGTGACAATGTGCGAATGAACAAGAGTGAAAGTGCATAAATAAGACATAAGAGAAAAAGAGAATGAAAGAGAAAGAAAGAAAGAAAGACAAGATGCGCGAGAACGAAAGAGTAATGAGAAAAAACAAAGACGATATAACTTATATTTTTAAAAAGTGACCTTTGGCATATTTAAAGACTTGTAAAAAACGTGCAACGAGTTAAATAAACAAAATCAAGGGCGCATTGTATTAAGAGGCGTCCGTCCTTCTCCGTGTCTCTTTTCATGGTACATGATGCACTTATACACGTATACTAAACACATATACACTCACACAGAAAACGCACTCGTTGAAATACTCGGTAACAGGTGCGATTTACAATTCTGAGACATTTTCTAAATTGCGGTACATACTCACATTTTTAGCCGTCAAACGCATGTACAGACATACGATACACAGCGTACGATGCAACACGAGATCCGGGAAAATTAAGAAAGAGTCCGAATATATACCTGTGCGTTTTAATCTCAATAAGAAACTAAAGAAAGACGAGTAAGAATATAGAAAAGTAAAAGAGGGTGTGTAAACGTATTCCTCTGAAAGAAACATACATTTCACAAAACTCAACTATTCAGTAGACGCGTATTTATAGGCGTACGATTATCTCGGGGCCTAAAAAGATAAAAATGATAATTCGATTAACGCTCGATTCTCGAACCTCGCTCATGTTATCCTTCCTCGCTTCGTCGCAAATCGAGTCTTCCTGATTTCGAATCGAATCACTAACGTGATATATTAATTAAAAGAAAAAAAACCCAGTCAAAGTGACAACGGATAGGCGCGTTCAGTCGGGGATGAAACTTTTCTCACGGCGAGGTGTCGAGCATCGAGGAGGAAAACGGAACGGAAAGAAAACGAGCCAACAAGCAGTCACCGCACAGTCACTAATGTCATCCAACAACACAATCCATGTTAGGGAATAGTATTTTTAGGGATTTTATACAGGCATGCGACGGCATTTCTATGTTTTAGCCGGGATTTACTATCGATGATTATTGACGTTTTTTCGTGTATGTACGTAAGACGAGTGCGTGCGCACGTAACACATGTAACGAGAGACAGTGTGAACGGAAAAGTACGCAAGATGATTATTGAAGGAGTGTCAGATGCAGAGAGAAAGAGGAAGAAAGAGAAAAATTTCCATTTGCGGAGGCAAATGGAAATCAGCGAAAATCATTTTTCCAGAATTCTGTATCTCGTTGCGTATACATTTCTATTTATACAACTGCGCGTATTAACGTATTACGACAATGTGATTTATTATGTGTGATTTTGAACGTGAAGAGAGATGTGGGAAAGAGAGTCTTTAAGGGAGTATTTTATATTACGAAATAAAACAAGAACAAAGAAAAGATGCGAGCGAGAAAAAGAGAGAGGGAGTGTAAAAGGAGAACGAGTGCAAAATGCGAAGCGATAGTTAATATCCTTGTAGTCGCAGCTTTTTTTGCCGCTGAACTGTATAATTCTAATGAAGAACGCGCATAGCTGTCGTTTCTTTTTCTTTTTCCTTTTGTTCTCCTGTTTCCTCTTTTTATATTATGTTATCATGGTCGTTATGTTTTTGATGTTTCCACCAAGATGGACGATGACCGTCTGCAGACATTACGCTCCTTTTTTATATCATACTTGTTTATCAGAATAAAAAGAAATGTGACAACGAAAGAAGAATCATTAGTGATTACGCTAATAAGCTGTTAAGAATATTTATATTCATGTATATTCAATATCGGTAAACGATCAATTTTTTACACACGATCTACTCTATGCAAATCTCTGACCATCGTCATCTTCGAAAGGTCGGCAGCTTATCGATCATCTTGAAAATAAGCACGGTTCTGCACTGCATTTCTTGGGGCTGTCCATCGAAACTTGATCTCGACTTTACAGCCGCTTTCCACACTTCCCTCTCGGAAAATATCTCGTATCCTGCATTACACGGCGCCGCGTAAACACGCTTCGCGCCACGAGTCGTTCGTATCGATTGCATTGCGTGAGAAATGAGCGTAATATACCATGCACGCGCGTACACGCTTCGACACGTGCGGGAACTCGAGTCTTGTCTACCAAAACTCTAGAATATACTATTCGGGATGTGATTGTATATGTTTTTTAAATTTAGTAATTTTTAAGCGAGACCCTCCCTCATCGTGCTATGAAGCGAGTATTGGACGTTATCAGCGACGGAGAATCGATAATCACGCGCGAGATAAACGAGAGAACGAACGCGAAATGTATACGATTCTAGGAACCTGACTTGTCCTCGACGACAAAACACAGATTACGTAAAAAAAAAAAAAAAAGATTGAAAATAAGAAAAAAAAAAAGAACGTAAGAGAAAGGCATCTTCATCGAAAGTTGAGACTAATCACCTTATCGCGAAAGTGTCCCAGTCGAGATGTACTGGTTTACTCCGAAGACTCGACGTTTTGTACAAGGTGTAGCGAGCTCGTATAACGAGCGCAGTAGGTGATCACATGTGATATTTGTATTGGCTATTATATATAAATATATACATATATATATGTAAATGTACATTATATATTAGAGAATATTCCGTTAGGATTATGACTGGTAGTTAGAAAAAGAAGACATAAAAGGGGGATGAGATGGGAAGAGAAAGGGAGAGAGAAGAAAGACGAATGCGTCGCAGGCCCCATCGTAGATGTCCTCCCAGCGTAGAACACGCGAACGCCTCGTGGACGGAAGAGTGAGACAGAAACGGCGAGAAAAACGATCAATTTTCCATGGAAATACAACGCTCTCGTCTGAGCCATGCCTAATTACCGAGCTATGCGCAGGCCTACTTGCCGGTTTAAAAAAAAAACGGTTCGCCAATTTGGACGGGAAGGATATATAATCGGCATGAGTATAAAAGAAACGGAAGTGTACAGCGAGACGAGAGTACGGACACGAGCTTAAAAGGAAATCTGCGCGAGCGTAACTCGTCCGAATTTTCGAATTTTCCACAGACTGCGGCTATAAATATTTGTTAAAGCTAATTGAAGTTCAACTGATTCTGGGATTAAGTGGAAATTAACTAACTTAATTCTGTGTTTCTTTCTGGAGAGAGGATAGGACCCAAGACTTAGTTGAATTCCAGGTAACTTTAACTGCTATTTATGGGAACGGTTCTATCCAATTTTCACGGGCAAAAGCGCACGAAAACGCGACGTGCAACTTGTTCCGACAAATTCTTCAAAGTCAGGATGATCGAACCGATTGATTCTCGATCACGTATAAGAAATGCGAAGGGGAAAGATATTGGGCAACCATTTGCGCACTCGAGAGTAGTGCCACTTGAGCCCGAGAGGCGAGTAGTTTCGCGATGCATAGTGACTTGACTTTTTTATTTCCTTCCTGCCTGCAGGACGAGTCGCTTTGCAACAATTCCACGCGAACGCGGACGTATTGCAAGAATGCCAGCGCGAGTAAAGATCGAAAATCGCTTGGCGGCGTTAAATTGCTTCGTGTTTTCAGTCGTTTTTGAATTTCTCGCTTTTCTTCAATCTCGGAATTGTCTACTTCTTATCCACTCCGGAATTGTCCACTTGTGATTCTTATCCACTCTGCTCGCTACTGAAAGGTATACTGCATTCAAAGATTTCTTGGATACGAACGAGCTCGTCCTGCGTACGTCGCTTTTTCCTTTCCTCTTCTTTGATTTGTTACGTTGCTTTCGCACTTGTCGACGGAGAACAGGGAAGCGACGCGAAGAAGTGATTAGCAAGCGCTAGCGAAGGTTTGCTAAACTATCTAGCGAGAGAATTATACGCGACGAGAGAGAGGAATGTGCAAATGCGAACTGCGAAAGTGCGAATGAGAGTATGAGGCGTAAAAGATGTACAAAAACGAAGAAGAACAACCAATTGTATGTAATTGCTTGCGTATATATGTATGTGTGTGTGTGTGTGTGTGTGTGTGTGTGTGTGTGTGTGTGTGTGTGTGTATGCGCGCCCACGTGTGTTAGAAATTTGAATGACGCGAGAATCAAACTTTGTGCGATTTCTTAATGTTTGCCAGAATTTTTATATAAATTATTTACTACACAAAGTCTTTATTACATCTTTATCTTTATATTAATGATGCGACAGTTTAATATTATTATTAATGTTATTATATTATTATTATATGACCGCCGTATTGTTCTTTCTTTTTCTATTGTCGATTGTACAAAAGCAGCGAATACCGTCTAAGTTTAAATGTTTAGCATGTAGATCATTTGTAATGTTATATATACATATTATGATTGATTGGTTAACTAATTATATTTTATATAATTAAACGTAGCACGGTCGCCGATGAGCGTTCCTCCTCTTTATATTTGCGATTGAATCTTTTTTTCGATGTGTGCACGAATCGCTGAACGATCGATCAAGTTCGTCGCGGAGTGAGCGATATCGATCAATAGTATCAATACCAATCGTTGCGTATTGTACGAGGGCGAGTTTAACGAGAGCACGAGGATTTTTCGACAAGACGCGACGCTGATTTCGGGCGTTCTATCGCGGCGCGACGGGGATGGAAATTTTATTTTTATTATTTTCAGAGACCGTCCTCTTTTTCGCGCGCGCGAAATCACGCCTCGAAATACTCTGTGCGTACTCACGACAACTCCTCGAAAAAGTAAAAATTGTACGTTTCAATTGAGAAATCGATCGATGAATGTTACCCGAGATATCCCTCGCTCGCGCGAATTCGCTATGTTTCGTCATCGATTTATAATTGTTGTCTGCCTAGAAATTTTTGCGTTATCGAAAAGCGCACGCTTCTTCTTCGGCTATCGGAGCGACCGGGCCGGCCGCGCTTTGTAAATAATTCATTAATAAACAAATTTCTCATTTTTTTTGTGCTTGAGTGAGCTTGCTTTCAAGAGTCCTCCTTAAGAGCGCTTATGTCCCGCGTCGTTTGCACGAACCGGTGATCGTCAACACATCCGGGACATACGCGATCGCCAAACGAAATGTTATCGAATTGCGCTCGATTCAGCGTGGAAATTGTGAATTTACTCGATTTTACGCTGGTCGGGCTGTTTAATTCGCGTCGCGACGTGCAGCCTCGTCCCAGGTTGCTTTGGGTGAGGGCTGATTCGATATTGGATGTGAAATTGCCCGAGTCAAGCCCGAGCTTTCCTATTATTAGGCACGAATTAGCGCCAGGGCCGGCCCATCCGCTAATAACATATTCTTGATAGAGCGATTAATCTGTTTTTAACTTGAGACGCGATTAAAAGGCGCAAAGGATTATGCATGATTTGTCTGCGATATTTACCAACGTGAAATACTTGGTGTTTTGCACTGAATGTTGAAGAGGATGTTGCAGAGCAGGAAATATGGAAATAAAATCGCTAAATTTCAACAAAGTCTTTGTTACCTTTCTGTACTGTCATCTCAGTTAAGGAAATCATCTCCCTCGTTGATCCACGACGAGTCATAATCGTGCACAAGGTCTGCTAATTAATATACGCTAATTAACGCTTTATGCCATTATGCATTAGCTACCCTTTGACTCAAAGATATCCGCCACCTTTCGATCCGTTTGCCTTGTAAAACGCGACGCGCAAGAATTGTCACTGAAGACGTCTGCTCGCCTCGAAATCGCACGAAAATGGCTGTATCCAAGCGGAGGAAGTGAAGAGACAAAAGGAGCCAGTCCTCGAATGAGTGTGTTAAGGTGAAAGAAAGGATGGAAGGAACGTTAACGACATAGAGAGAAGAAACGTGCGCGAGGGTGAAAGCGGACGAGCGAAATAGCGCGAATGAATGAGAAATTGGATGAATTAAAAGCCGGGAAGGTATGCGCGAGAAAGGGAGAGAGGCTGCATGACATGAAGCGCGGTGCATGAGAGAGAAGAAAATGAGCGGCTCAGGCCCGCCTCGCAGCACTTTATTCCTCTTCATTCTTTTCTTTCCTCTCTTGATGGCTCTTATATTACACCGTAGCATACTCTAAATATCGTTATTTTTTAAGGAGAATTACACGAAGATGGAGTAAACGCGATATTGAAATATATATATAAATATATATATATATATATATATATATTTATTCTTTAATATACCAATTAACATATTATTAATATTGTAAATTAACCGAATGTCATATAAGGGGGGGGGCTTGCGGCCGCTGTAACCTCATCTTTCATGAATAGCTTGTATTTCTGCTCAGTGCAAAATAAACGTACGTTCCTGTTGAAAAAAATGAAAAAAGAAAAAAAACAAAGAACGACTATTCGTTTCGTCTACTTCTTTCGTACCTTCGTCTTCAGTAGCGTCCATGTTCCCTCGAAACCATCGATGTCTCAAATAAATTGCGACACCACAGTTTCTATCGAAAATGTCAATGCTCTTCAGAAGAAACGTAGGTAAGTATTCAATATTATATGATAATTCTATAAGACTTTCATGAGATAGAAAGCACTATACAAGATTGAATTATATAGCTTTTAATTTAATATAATAAATACAATTAATATTCAATCAAATATAAAAAAAAACGTTTTTAAATTATTAAAGAAATACTATTAAAGATTTTTAAGTATTTTATAATCTCAGCTTCAAAAAATCTGTTAAATCATTTTTATTTTTTTTTTATTTTGATTTCTTGCAAATTACAAAAGTATATCATATATAAACTTTAATTGATAAACAATTATTTAATAAATCCCTTATCGCATTGCTTTATACGTCATTCGATAAATACCGTAAATGCTATCATGGACGAAATCAACTCATTACAAAGGGAAATAATTCTCGCGATACAGCGAACAAGAGAAAGGATGACTTGTGAGCTGTGTTACACATGCGTGGCATGAGTCGGCTGAGATCGTCCCTAAAACTATAACTTCCAATGGTCGTTGCAGGAAGACGTTCACGACGTTTTGTCATCGTAAAACATTTTATGAGAAATTATAATGTGCCCTTTTTCTATGGGGATCTAAGCGTACGTCCAGATACGAAGCTATTCCAAGCGAAATATAAAGGAGGCATTCACTGCACTTTTCATTCGATAGATCCATAAACGACATTTTATTGTCTCTACACTTCCTTATTCCTCTTTTTTTCTTCTCGCATCCCGTTCGTTTCCGTTAAGCTCTGTCCATCGATACGATCCAGGAGCGACGAAGGATGTATCGGATTTCGTGATCAAAGGGGCTATTTGTTTCGAAGCGATACGCTAGAAATCTATCGCTCTATGAAGCAATAACACCACAGAGACACACCGAAGATACGGAAGCATGCTTCAAAATTGTAATGGAGACTTCAGGATGTTCATTATGTTTCTTACTTTAATGTCAATTTTGTTACATGCGACTCAAATACGAGAATGATATAAAATTATATAAACATTTCAATAAATTTTGAACTTAATTTGAATAGAATATTGCAAAAAAATATAATTGAGAGGAATAAAGAACATCATGTTAAATCAAAACAATTATTACACTTATGTGGTTTTTTTTTTAAAAAAAAAAAGGATATCTTTAACAAATATGTCACAAAAAAAAAGAGAAGTTTTATCATAAGTTCATTGCATATTTTTCAAGTTTAAACTTTTGTTTACAATTATCACACAATATAATTATGCTAGATGTTTATATTTAAAGCTTTCGACAATAAAAAAAACAATTGGAACGTTCTGTTTTACGCAAACTGTTAAGAACCTCTCAACATTCGCAATTAATCTCTCAAGCGGTATTGTTTGCTACAAGCTATCCAAGGGTGGATCTGAAAAGGAAGGCATTTATTTTGAGAAACGTTCTCGAGCTGGGGATAGGCATTATAAAAACAGCGAAGCATTTCGTTTCTTCTCGAGGATTAGGGTCGGCGGTCCCTCCTCTCGCGGAAGATACGTGACGCAGCTCACGAAGGAGGATGAATACTTCACCTGACGTTGCAAGCGAACTGTAACGAAACAGCGAACCGCACTCGCTGTGGAAGCGATGCATTCTAACGCTATGGCGAAGTACGCCAGCTACGTTCTTGGCGTTGCGAGCCAATTCTGTCCGGATGTACATGCGGCACTGTAATATGGTCTTGTATACCGTTCAGAATATTCTGCATGAATCGCAGAGTCCCTTTTGTTCCGCAAACGGCGTATACGCGGAGAAACAACTTGTTTGCGCGGTATTAACGCGGTTAACATACATGCCGGCAGCACATTGTTTCATATGATCGATGTTTCATATGTTTTCGTATAGGCAACGTTGAAATCCAAAGGGTCATTGTTCACCTGATAAAGTAATGTCTAAAGCGTCAAATTATTAATGTTTATGAATTAAATTTTTCTCTTACGCAAACAATTGTGCAGTTTAACTTGCATACATTTTTAATTAAATATAATTTACTGTCATAAATTAGACGAAATGTGTGACAGCATTACATCACGGAAAAAAATAGATTGGATGCTTCAATAAAACTACTGTGCAAGATCAACATATATAACTAAAAAGATTTGATGATTTAACAAAGAAATTATGTCTGTAAATAATTATCAGTACGTTCAGTGATTCAGTTGATTCTTTGCTACAATGAAAATTGTTAATAGCAAGTTTTCCTTATTACAATATAGTAGAAGTATTTTAATAATCATTTTTTGTTAAAAATTTGGATGTATAGGTATTGATTGATTTTTGTAAAAAGTTAATTTTTCTGTATTAACAAATTTACTGTGCTATTGCAACAAATATGATTACTTATAATTACTAATTTTATTAAGCTGCATAACTTTGTTACTTTAACATAGAAAACTATATATATTACAGCTATAAATTTGCTAAATGATAAAATTTTTATTTATTTTAATATTTTTTTCGTGTATAAATTATCGCAATTTCAGCATTCAATTGGCTTCGTTATTTTATATATGTCATTCTGTAAATTAATAAAGTATAAATTGGGATTAACAGAGCAGGAGATCATTTTCACATACACATTTAAAAAAAAAAGGAAAAATAAATAAAGCAAGAAAAGAAATAACTAAAATTGCAAGCAGCTACTCTGTGTGCAGGCGTGCAACGATTACATTTGTCTCTGTCTTGGCGAAATCGTGAGCGTATCTAACGGCAGTCAGTGGAATTGCTGGAAAATTTTCGGAGTATATCCCCGCCAAGAACGCAGGAACCGGACGGGCTAGCGGACTGTAAGAAAATTATTGCGAGTGCCTGGCAAAGAGGTAAAACCCTTAAATGTCTTCCTTCCTGAGAGGAAGAGGGAAAAGAGTATCTTTCGGTGGTGAGCCGGATCCGCTTAATTCGAGGCACTTCAGCCGATCCGGATACCCTGAAACTAAAGAACTGCCGCTCGTACAGGATATAGGGAATGGTCGAGTAAAGATCTAAAAGGGTCACACAATGGTATTCTCTGCGCGAACCGCGAAATCAATCGTTACTTGTAACTGGTAAGCTTTACTATCTCTTAAAATGTTCATAATTTTATGTAAGTAGTTAATATAATAATTCTAATAATGACTTAACTCTAAATATTCTCTGTAAAAGATTCTTCTTTTTATTTACAAAAACGATGCAACTTAAAATGTGTTATTTTGATTGAAGGTATTTGATCTCTTTGAAAACCCTCCTGAAGAATGACATAAAGTGCTATTGAACGGACGGACTATGACGTTAAGTTAGTTTACTTTTGATGATTGATAGAGTAAACTTTACTAACTCATTTATGATAAAATGAATCGAAAATCACAATTTTTTTAGTTGTATCATTTTGAAGTAAGAGAACGATAAGAGTAAATAAATATTTTAAACTCTTTTATCTAATTTATTAGTTATTGTTATTACTAATATCGAATTATTCTATGTTTCTATTCATATTCGTAATTTTTATAAGCAAATACGAGTATTACGAAAAATCTCAATGCTCCACCATTTTTTAAATTGTCGCTCGGATCGATCGCAGAGCAAATGGGTAGGGAGATCCTGGAGATCATGGGGAAATGCCACAAATTCGCAGACGGCTAGTGTGAAGAAACAGCTGTCCGGCTCGTTGTGCCGCATTGGGGTGAAATTCGCAAGACCTTATCCTACCTATCCTACGTGCCTCTCAAGTATCTCGCCGGAATTTAATTCTGTCAGGCATGAGCGCACCTAGTATGCAGTTATTTGATACCTGATATTTTCTTTTCTCACTCGCGCATCTATGTCGAGCGAAATCGGCCTGCAACTCCACGTTACCGGCGCGTTCGAATCACTCGAGTCGGGAGGGAATTCGCTTGAGGATATTTGACGTGGACAGAAACCAAGATACTACCTCGGTCGGTTTTCCGGTCGTTTCTTTAAAAGACGCCACGTACATTCGTACACGAGGAGTACGTTTCCAATAATACTTTCGCTTTGTAATATAAAAAGAATGTGCGTTCGTGTTTTGCGCTTCCATAAACAGCCAGCGATACTACCTTGATGTACAACCGAAAGACAAACAACCAACCGAAGTGATGTAACCCGCAGCGATGCCGCAAGCCAGGTCGTTATCCTTTATTTGTGTCGTATATCAATTGTTTGCGAATGAAAATCGAATCGCGCACAGTAGGTATCTTGCAATACAAACACAAATGTAATTTCGTCCATGACTTTATAAAACAGAATTTTCTGTATACTCCAGCTTACAAAATCTGGCATAAAATAACCTATGTAGGACAATTTTGTATAAGTTATTTTACGTTAAATTTTATAAATTACAAAACACTATTTTATCTCGATAGTAAGCAGTAAGAAATAAATATTTTTAATTCTTATTAAATATTAAGTTTCGACTATGTACATACGTATATATATATATGCGCTATTGTTATAGCAATATTATATTGTAACCAATAATAATTAGAAAAAGAAATTATACAAAACTTACAGTTTCAATATATCAAACAGAGGAATACTACATAATATGCATAAAATGTAAAATGTATAACGAATAATTAGAATTGTTCAAAATATGTTATTAGGTCTTTAAGAGAAAAGAGAAAAATAGAAAAATTTTTAAAGGAGATATCTCCTTTTTGTTGAAAGAATTTTTACGTCTTAATTAATCTATTAAACTCTGATCATAAACCTCTACAGTGCCAATTCCATTGCTCAGTATTTTCGGATAAGATAGCCGATTGCAATAAACGAGATCGTCGAATTGTTAACCCAGTTACATGATGCAAGATATGGTTGGCGAGACTAATGGACCTCTTCCCCTTCGTCCGCAATCTTGTTGTTCGACCACCCATAATCTAATAGCCCGGCCCTCACGACTCCAACCCTCATTGCTAACTGCGAAGCTCGTATTTTATCTTGAATGCCGCATCCACTTATATCTAACAACTGGCCATGTCTGATCTCATCCTTCCTTTTCTACTTTGTAAATTTCTCGAAAGATACATTATTTTTTCGTTGTATCGTATCTGAATGAAGTAATTACTTTTATCTTCTCCATTCGCATTTGTATAATATAATAACATGGTACGTATAACTAAAGTATGATGTAATAAAAAGTTTTAACAGTACATATATAAATACAAAAATGAAAATATCAAGACTCTAATTAATTTAATAAATTATAATCCCTTAATGTATTGACGCATTAAAAAAATTAAATGTTCTTAGATATCGTTTCTTGTTATTTTAGAGTATTTTGAACACTTCAAATCATTTAAAATAAAAAATGCATACATATTTTTCTACGTGTAAGTATAACAGAGTAGTCGAAACATTAAGGAGATACGAATGACATCAGCCCCGCCTGTTGATGATCTATACACTCTACAAGCGAGCTTTATACATTGCGAATTTTAGGCGTTTCAGCTTGTAATATGTTTCCCGCAAATATTTTGCGCAAATGTAATATTATATTACATTTTATATTTAAATTTATGTATAAAAATATTCTATATTAGAATAAAAAGATGAAATGTATAAAATATTACTTATTTATACGGCGTGTAATTGTATAACAAAGTAGTCTTCTTAAAAATCTACGAAATTTCATATCAAATATTTATATATACATCAATTTATTATCTGAAAAATCAATGCGTTTGTCATATTAAAATTATTTTATTGTATATGTATACAATAAAATATATACATATACATATATAATAAATTTATTTATGTTATGTGAGACATTCAAAAAATTATAATACTTACATTAAAGATTTTTAACCAAAACAATATTTTTAAGAAATACTAAACATGCATTTATTAAAATCTTTTCATAAAGAATTGAATTTTTTATTTATATCGTAAATTAATGTTACTTGGTCTGATCGCATTCTGTACATACACGACCATCAAACGTCACACGTCGCACAGTGCTGCATTTCATCGTTTTCTGCGCGAAATTTTCTCAAAGTATCGAAATCCACGTCGATCAATCTCCCAGATGAACCTTTCATCTGCCGACAGGCACGTTCACGTCCCATCGATGTGTTATCTCGACGCAACGATTCGCGTTCTTCCGATGTCCAATAAACGCCCGCCAATAAAACGATGCGGAACTCTTCGTCCGTACATTCCTTGATCATTTTGAGGGATGAGATACGAGGAGATAAACGAGATCAGCCTTGGGCCCTTCGGCTACACCCATACCTGCCATATTAACGCCCACTACAAACAGAGTCCGTATCGTGCTACCTACGAATTACAATGGTGCCTGATCAGTTTCTATCCGGAAAAAAAAGAGCGAATGAGAGGTGAAGGACGGAGGATCGGACACACATAGAGGGACGAATGTAACGTGGGGTTGGTAGGCGAAGTGGCTAGAGCTCGATGTATCAAGCCGAAAGTTTGATAGCCCCGAAGGCTTTGCCGGCCAAGTTACTTCCACGGTACGTGACCCTGCCTCGCTACCCTTAGTCCCGTCTCCCGCCACCCCGAAAACCGCGTTTCCCTCGGATACCCCCTTCGCTTCTCCTCGAGAATTCTCGCGTCAATTCGTCTCGCTTGCACTCCTGTTCCGACATGTCTCTCTCACATTGCATCGAGTATGTTACCTACCCCTTTCTCTTACCTTTCTCTCCTCAGCTTGGTAACATCTCTGCCCTGAATGTGTGTACTGTACACGGTTACGTATACGCGGCACCATGTGCTCCTGGTACTTCGTTGCCCTGAAAAATATTATCGCCATTCGTTTCGGGATGCGAAATCGGACGTTCGTAAACCAGATTGTCCTCTGACTTTTTTCCTTTCAATAGAGAATGTCTTCAATTCTCTGTACTTTCATTTATCTACAAATTCCTTAGACAATTTGACATTTATTCGTATTTATCAAAAATAATTCCATAGAATTAAATATTAACATAATGAGCTTTTCAAATATTCACGTAAATAATTTTTGAACTAAAACTTTAAAACTGTGAGTAAAAAATAAATCTTTCTTATTAATTGTAAAGCTTATTTCAGAACATTGCTGAAACTTTCACATACAATCTCGGATATAAAAATAATAAAATAAAAAAAAATTATTTTCTAAATTAATTTTAGAATGAAAGAAAGTCGATAAACCTGAAATATATACTCTCTTTTGTGTTCTTTTGATTGTCTGAAACGTTTTTTCCAATTATTCTTTTTCTACGCGCGTTTTCTTTAACGTTTAATTTTCTTCATGAAAAATAAAGAATAATTCAACTTGAAATTCAAATTTATAGATAAAAGGAAAAGCGAACAGCTAAAGAAGCTGTATGACATTCAACGTTAAAAAAGAAAGGCGAGTTGATTAATGTGAGCGTGTTGTCATTATATGAAGACATCGGAGGGAAATGCAACATAAGAAGGTTAATATCTTCCTCAATACATGCACGGGCATAATTTTCGCAAAGTTCGATGAATCAACGATGGAAGCACCAGAAGACTTTGCGTTCACGTTCCAGGAAGTCTTGCCTCGCTACGAAGCTCTTCCCTTGGGATAACATCTCTCTCTGTCTTTTCCTTAATATAATTCCCAGTGAAACGCCCGCAGGGCCTCTATAATGCAGGGCTTGGCGGTTGGACCGTATAAAAAATCCAACGAAGTGCTCCCACGACACGCTGAACACTCGCCGGTTACGGGAGCAGGACAAAATGTACGGCGGCCATGTCGTGGTGCCGTTATATCGCACCTTATGTCAATAACGTCCTCGACACGGAAAATCCTGTCTCGATATACAACGCACGCTTGTCGATATTACATCGCCGTACGGGACCGAATGAGGTATGGACGCGCACGTGAACGTAAAATTTATCGGCAGACAGATAGAGTTCGTAAGTCTATGTCTTTGAGTTACTTTATGCGCAATTTCCTTTTTAACGGACAGTTAATTAATGATTCTTAAGTAGATAGAGCGCACATGTGACGAGAGTCAAAATTTCCCTTAAGTTTAATTCGTTCGATTTAAAAAAGATGGATAGAACGAACATTCCCTCCCCCCTCTCTCTCTCTCTCAAAGATTTAAAAGACAAAATCGTCTAAAAATTTAGCTAGATACAAATCTCAAAATAATTTTGTTAGACTAAATAAAACACTCCAACTGATTGCTAAAATATCAAAACTTCTTGCACCATTGCTCATCATACTTCAGATTCCTACATAATTATTTTGATAGTCCATCAAAATTATTTTTAGATCTGTATCTGGCTAAATTTTTAGATACTTCAGCAAAATCACTTTTTTCACATGTACTATTGGATTAATGAAAAACTAATCGTGTGCAATATTAGATTTAAATGGTTTTCCAATTATTTCCAATAATTTTTTTGCGAATCTAATAACACTTTTTCATAGAGTGTATTTATCATGCATGAAATGCTTCGAGCATTCACATCAAATTATAATGGAATAGAAAAGCTGCTTAAAGAATTTATAGATCATTTATAATTTAGAATCGCTCCACACATTCTAACATACGAGGAAATAAATCGTAATTAATTTCCATCATATTTAACGCATCATAATTCAATTTCTTGCCGACGTGTGCTACGATGTAGACCAGATAGCGGCGACGATGCGCACGCGAGAAGGAATTTTTGAATTTTTAAAATTTCCCTTAAGGAAACGCGCCGCTGGGATCTCTATAAATTTCAGCTTCGAATGAAAGGGCAATCCGCATTACCGCCCTAGCAGCGAGGGAGAACGAAGACTCAGGAAGATGGCACATAACATCGTCGCCCTTGAATAAAACATGCCAACGTCCACGCAAATATAAAATCGTCGGATATATGAGAGATGGAATTAAGTTTCATCAAGCCTTGCTTCTCAGCGTCACCGGCAGCTTTATTGCACCGCATTTGCAACATCAAACAGCTCCGCAACCTCCGCAGGTTGAGCGGATTCGACCACGCTCGATGTTTTGCAGGTCTGAGTTTTATTTCATTTTTTTTTGTAGAAATTATTATTGACTTTTCTTCAATTGTTTAAAATTTCATTCAAATATTGATAAACGTAGTGTAGTTCAATATAATTAGAAAATACTTAATTTGAATAAGTGTTAAAATTTCAAAACAGTGTGAGAAATAAAATTTAGAACATAAAATTCAAATTAATTTCAAATATTCTAAATTAAATATTCTTATAATGTTAATAATAAATTTGTGAATGTGAGAATATTAAATTTTCTTTATAATGAATCATCAGCCTTTATAATGACTATCTAAATTTAACGTATTCACTTTAGAAATTAATTTTACATGAATTGATTTTATAATTTTCATCATTTCTTCGCTATTAAATATTAAAGAACTAAATTTAAACTGACTGCTTAAGTTAAATAATATTTTGTTATTTAAATTTCTAAATGTGTCAAATTATTTTAATACAAAACATGTGATTAAAGAAATAGGCGTTTCTTCACATCAAATCAATCCATTTCTATAGTTGAATTGGTTAATTTCAAATAGCATTGATCTGTAGACACTGGTAGTGTCTCAGCATTAAGCTATAACGCGAGATATTAACTACGTGCTTAGTAAATAATTAATTAAATTTGAATCTAATTTAATACATTTCTTAAGTTAAATTAACTATTGTTTTAGTTAAATTAACGATATATTAAGTTGAAATAGCGGCGAAATACCTATAGAAATGATTGAAAATAACTCAAATTGGGTACAATTATTTAACAGTGTTTTTCAGAACATAAATATATACTGAGAACCGAAGTAAATCGTATTCTCAAGTAAATCGCAAATTCAGTATCTGCCTTATTTTGAGTTCTCCTTCGTCTTTCAAAGAGATTTATTACTTTCATAAACTTACACTGAAATTTTCCATCAGGCGAGAAGCGTTAACTTGAAACGTTCATAAGCGCGTTACACGGCATTAACATGAGTTGCTTGGCAAACATCCGCAACGTAATGGGGATTCGATCGGGATACTTATGCATTGGCGCTGGTACAGCACCGAAACGACAGCGATAGCGAGGCATGCGATTTTCGCATGATGCACAGAAAGGAATCGATCGGCGGGTAAAGACGCGCGCAGTCACGGTGTTCTCGCGGTAAATTTATGTACCTCGGAATGCGCCCGCGAGCCGTAAAATGCAATTTTGCTAATCCGAATTCCGCGCCGGAGTCACAAATCCGTGGCTTAATGTATCGGAAGTATCAGACAAACGAACTTTCGCGCCGCTTTAAGAGGGTCGTTACCATCGTTGCTTGCTGGAGCGCACGTCCCCGAGCGTTAACGCCGGTGTCTGGGCGATTTGTAGCTTTCATTGTTCTTCTTTTGCTCTAAAAGTCGCAAGCGCGATTCTTCCTCGTGTCCGCGTCCGGAGAGACTAATACCTATTAATGATTTTCTCATATACTATTTACGCATGATTTAATCTGACGTTATTTATATCTGCTTCAATTTGAATAAATATGAACATGTATGTACCAAAAAATTGTTTAATTTTTTTTACAGGTGCATTTCGTGATATTTTGGTACGATAAACTATTGTTAAAACTTTGTTATCATTTGCTTTTGTTGTATATTTTTGTATTGTATTTATGTATTACTTTTTGTTATTTTTTGCACTTCAATAAAGATAATAATAATAATTATTATTAATATTTCGTAGCAAACATGCATTTTAAATATGTATTGATAATATAATTTGTGAATAAAGAATTTTGGATAACTAAATAATATTCCAATTTTTCTATATCATAGACTTTAAAATTTTTAATTGAATCTTTTATAATCTTTATAAAAAATTGTATAAAATTTTGTCTCTCTGATACCAATATTCGTTATTTTTTTCATTAAAAATTAAAATTTATTAATCGTCCATTAATTCACGCAACAATGTTACTGATAAGGATATATCCATCACATCCGCTTCTAAATCTCAGTACAATGAAACCGTAGACCAACGAAAAATACCGCGCGTCATATCGCGGCTCGATGGAACACGAGCTGTTCCTCGTCTGCACACCCGGTCGAAGCAAGACACAATTTAATGGGAAGGTGACGCCGATCCATCACACGACACCGATCTTCGTTATCTAAGACGTCGGTTTACGACGGAAGGGAAGCTTACGGAAAGACTGAGGGATGACACTGGGGGTATAGGACGAACAGGCGAGGCGGAGAAGGGACGTGGTGCAGGACGTGGATCGGTACAGGGCTTAGATTGGCTTTGCATAGTTTCGCGTGTCGGGAGTTGAGTTATAATTACCTTAGTGCCTGTAACGGGAGCACCGGCATAGCCATGGCTAACGCGACTACGGGATAATAAATTAATGCGGCACGTCGCGTAAATGTAATACGAGCCTAACTACCCACTACGGCTAAGAGCGTGTCGTCGTGAACGATGATCTTGCGAAGGTGTAATCGTACTGGCGCGTTCTGCCGGCAAAATTTTCGTCTTTCTCGCCCGAAATTAGCTTCGTGTCGTCTTAATATGATATTCTGTTCCTACGTTATTCCATGCTCGTGATGGATGTATCATTCTTGCAATCTTTTAATGAAAATACATACACATTCTATTTAACATTTAAGTAATATAATTTTATAATTTAATTTCTTTATTTTTCTTAGTCTTTATTGTTTTGTCGCTAAATACACTTTAAAAGATATTTTAAAGTATATTTCTTTAAAATGTAAAAGTAGATATAACTATTTCATTCCACATATGATAATATCTATTACTTATCATGCATTGTCGTTTTTTTTATATCATAATCAATGATTGACACAAATATTGCAGGTATAAAAAATGATTATTATATAAAATTGTTATCTATATATATATATATATACTTTTTATAACGATACTCTTTAAATAAATAATTCTTAAAAAAAGAACGTCACCATGCACATTGCACATGCGTCGGGGAGGTCTTGCGAGATTATTATATTTATGAGCAACTACACCGATGTAAATGCAAATCCGCAAGAGGGTCTGAAGTCGTTAGCGAAAAATTTCCGGTCTCCTTAACCCACGACGATATCTAATTTGTTATTCGTGGGCGTTATCGCAGTGCGCGTGTCCTTCGCCCCTTTTCGTGCGTAGGCAGAAGTTAATGCCCTCGGACATCAGTGTCATCCGTCTTGCATTTGTGTACGTCCCCGGCAGATTCGCCCCTCGTAAATTATAACTCTTCTGCGTGGCTAAGCCGGCACGAAGAGGGACGTTTTCCGCGTGTTGCATCGAAAGTTTACTTGATCTACAATGTGGATAGAAAGAGAGAGAGAGAGAGAGAGAGAGAGAAAGAGAGAGAGAGAGAGAAATGAACAGCACTTTGCTACATTTAATTCCACATTTGAAAAAGTACAAATAAATCGAGCAATTGAAATAAATAGATAGAAAGTGATTGTACTTAATATTCATTTATGTAAAATACGTAATAAGATCAAGAGTCCACTAATTAAAGTTACAATAATTAAAGAATTATTTAACAAAAAATTTTAATTATCTTATTCGATTTAAACATTTATTTCTAAAAACGTTTCATAAATAAATTCTCTCTTCGCAAGTAATTAATATTTTCTCATGATATATTACATTAAAATGTAAAAATGTTTATATTAATAAACATTGCTGCCTAATATATTAATATAAAAACAAAAAATTAATTTTTTATTGTGTTCTTAAAAAAGAGTAAGTAATAATTTATCGAAAATGAATAAGTTTTATCGTTCTTTAAATTGTTGATCTTCTTGCTCCATAAGCTCTCAAAAGCATTACTTCTTACCAAAGTGGCTGTTTCTGTTTACTGTTAAGAAAATTTGTAGGAGGAATATTAATGTAGAGAACGAATACTTTCGCAATAAGTAAATGAAATTGTATAAAATTTCTCTAATCAAAGTTTAATATTGCGCAATGTATACGTAATCGAATTAAAACAAAATATACGTGTATCTTCATGTCGCATCATTTTTTTAAATCGATCAAGTTAACTTTACTTTCAAAAGTTAACATTTACATTAGTCTTCAAAAGGCAGCCATATTAGCAAAAATATCCCATGATTTTTAGCAATTACATCTGCTATTTAATCAAATTTTATAGAAGCTCTTCCGCTAATGGCTCAACTTAAAAACTGCAGGAAATGTGATAAAAAGATGTTTTAAGATGGCGGCAGAGAAACTCGCACTCGTGGAGTTCAAGAACGCGATATTATTTAAAGTTTCATCAAGTTAATTAGATGCGAAACTAATGTGCCTAAATAATGCAACGTCTCGACGCATCATAACTTGAAATTGATTTATCGACGGCAATATAACTTCAGCTACTTAATAATAATTATCAGCGTTGTATAACCGCATCTTAACAGAGATAATTATTATACCGCCTCCCGTTTATTCCGGGCAACTTTTAATCGCATTAAGGTTCATAATCTACCGAATACATGCACGGTACTGTAATTAAAATTTTATCAGCTACAGGGTACAAGGCGGCACTGTTTATCATCGGGTATTATTACCGGCGGTGCGACTTCCTTATGAAGCGAATATCGATGAAATTTTTTTCCCAAACTACGCAAATCCCTTCCGCGATTAAATTCCTGTAAAGCATATCAATATTAGACGATAATAAATTTAACAGATCATTATTAATAACTTAGTGATGACGATGTACAATATATTTTCAGTTATACTCTGAAATTATATTAGAAATTGAAAATATTACAACATACAATATTCTATTACAGTTTTAAAAATAAATTTACGTAAAATTTATATTTCTTCCGTTTCAACAAAGAAAAATCCTTACGTGGAAGCACGCGAACAATCTAAAAAATAAATCTCAAATGTCGTTTGCTGGTGCGATTATGCTGCAAAGAGTGATTCGTTCATTCATGAGTAATGATTTAGCACACAATCAGTCAAACTTTCGTAACTCTTATAACATATAAATTTGATCCGACTCCTGATTCGGATCGATGATTCCTTCAAGCAGGAAGTTTGGTCGAGATTTCTGGCACGAGAACACATTTCATGAAAGGTATCCGTAAACGTATCAGCTCGTCGATAAAGAACAGCTACTCTAAAGATATAACTGGCAATGTCATACGAACGCAAACGCACGGCGAGAAGTTCAGTGATCGGGGTGCTTCAAGACAAAGGTGGCGCGCGGAGACCGGAGGTGAAGAGGGTGGAAAGGTAGTGGAAGAGTAGACGCATGTATTGATTACCGCTTCTCTCCCGTTGGAAGGAGAGAAAATATGGAGAAGGAAAAGGGCGCAAGGAAGAAAGCGAATGCTTCTCCAGCACCTTTCAGAATCTCCCGTATCTCGAAGAAATTCGCTTCTTGCACGCCGATCTTTTTCGCCTATTCTTATACTCTTATTTTCCTGTCTTTCATCTCGTAGAAGGATGCACTTCGCGTTTGGTCATATTTTCAGCACAGTAAAATTATCAATTTTGCCGCAGTTTTTTAGAATAAACATTGATGGAAATTCAAAGACCACAAATCGTTAATTATTTACAAATTTTTATTTTAATGCTTCAGTCCTTCAGTAATTTTAATTTTTAATTTTTCAAGCGTTCTGTATACTATCTCATTAATAATTTCGTATTCAGCAAAGAAAATCAAATTGTTTAAATCAGTATAACTATTCCCATAGATTTTACTCAATTAATTGTAAATAAGAAAAAAAATAAAAATAATGTAACAATCCCTTGGTTTATATGCCAGTCTTACATTCTATCCATTTATCTATCTTAATTTTTTAAACGTGATTACTCTTCTACTATTATTTATTTTTTTATTCTGACATGACGGTAATCCGTTACGTTGGAGCGCGTCGAGATGAAGGGAAGAAGGCTGTTAGCGTCATGTGCGTCATCGTCTACGTAGATACAAGTTTTCATCCAGCTCTGAGTCGCTGGAAAAAAGACCATAATCTGGAGAATGAAAATTCTTTTTTTTCTGTTATCCCCATCTCGTCCACTTACAACAGAGAGAGGAGGAGGTTTGCCGCAATGGTAATGAGCAGAATCCTTAATTAAGGAAAACCACGAGGAAACTAAGAGAGGAGCCAAGATCTTGCCAACAATCTTGCTTATTTAGCGATCGACTTAAGTTTTGCAAATTTTTCCGGCACCGGTTAAGAAGTTCGTCGTAACAAAGCACGTCAGAGTAAGGAGTCTTTTTTGTCGACGCCGCACTTACGATTAATTATCTTCACCCCGGAATATAAATTACTCCTTTCGCCATTGAGGTTTTAACAAAGAGTTAATAAACTACCATCAACGTTACGCGCTCAGACGCTCGTCTGTAATTATATCCTGCAACTACATTAATTAGAAGATAAAGGATTTGACAAGATATTGTATTAAGTGGATAATTTTCACTTGCAAGCTCCATAACAAGATGAAAGCGAACTCATAACAACTACTTATCAAATAAAATCTAGTTTATTAACTGGACGTCCAACGATTATCATTCCAAATCGTAGGCAAGAGTTAAGATATGTATTTATTTTACCCATTAAAATATAGATATTTTAAAATCTGTGCTTCGTATTGCAGTTAACTGCAATAGAAAATTTCTGTAATCCTTCGGAACCGCACTTTACCAAACCAACTCCACTTCGCAAAACTAAACATTTAAGTAGTTTAACTTCGCGGCATCTTGGAATTTGTAAGTAGTGAATGCTGCCGCTCTTAGACGATTCTCCTTGGTTTCTGATCCTTGCCGAAAATCCATTTTCATGATTTGACTTGCAAAGCCTGGATTACTGTCCACAAGACGATAGTTTCCTGTCTTGTCAATGCAAGCCTCTTCGAATCAAGATTATTTAGAGAAGATCTGCACCTTCATGGTCGTCATCAAATATTATTTTATCGTATAAGATATGTATATAAGATATATATATATAGTGCTAACTTTATGAAATTGTGTGTGAAAATAGTATACTGTTTTTTTTTCATATCAATTATTAAGAAAAACAAATAGATGACATTTTTAAAGCATTTCAGGATGATTAACATAAATATAAACTACAAATTGAACGAAGTAGGAGAGACCGAAGATATTAGACTCATTTTTCAGTTTTGAATTTTTACAGACAAAATTAAGAGACTTGTCGAAAAAATGAATTCTACACCAGTTACTACATACATTTGACT
Source organism: Acromyrmex echinatior (assembly GCF_000204515.1). The sequence goes on from NW_011627404.1 coordinate 427,525, forward strand.
ACTTAATAATATTTTAATAATAACGGGAAACTAATAACTAATATGAAAAACAATGCATTTTTCTAATGCATTCCATCTGATTCAACTAGCCTCGAGGTAATTTGACTAAAATTATTAAAATAAAGATTAATGTATTTTAAGCTACATCTTTGGCTACATATTAATAAAACTTTTATAAAAATATATTTTAAAACATCAATAATATACGATAACAAAGACATAAACCAAAAAAATCTGTTAGACTTTATTAAATAAGAATTATACTTACTATGTAAATAGAAATCAAATATCTCAGACAATCATATACATTGTAAAAATTAAGAATAAAAATATTTATTTAGGTGTACGATTTTTTAAAATTGCATCATACTACTATCATAGATGTGTTCACAACGAGATGTTACAGCAAACTTAGTGGCAGTCGCTACGTGTTCAGACACATTTACGCGTGTCTCGCACATTTTGTTTTTAATGTAGCCTCGATTATTCTACTTACCCCTATAGTCTACTAACCCTGGTCTCCCCTATTTTGTGCAAGTTATGAATTAAAAATCGTTTCAATAATATAGATTTGTTGATTGCAGGATTATTTTGAAAAGAATAAAACATCTCTGATAAGAATAAAACATAGCACATAAGGATTATGTTCAACCACATACTGAAATACAATCGATTTTGAAAAATTCTGATCATGAAGTCTCTAGAATTGCAAATTTATCCATACATATTTATCTTATACTCATACATATAACAAATAGTCTGTTTACTTTTAAATTACATAAAGTAGATCAGTCTTAAGAATAAATGGTTACAAAATTTGTTAATTCATGAAACGGATATCTCGCCGAATTATTATTAATTCTTTCCTAAAATAAATATAATTAATGGTTCTTAAAATTCCGGATTTATCAAGAATATTAATCTATTATTTTATATAATTAAATACGACTATGTTTTATTAAATTACAACGGCAAAATAATACGTTGTAATGCGTAAAATGTGTGGAATTTCTGTAATTCGCTCCGTAATACAGGTCATATTTTTACAAAATAATGAATGTAATTAATTTCAAAAAATTCCTGTTTTTGATCATTAAAATATTATTGCATTTCGGTCTACCGTGGTACTTCTAAGTAATGCAGTAATCGAACTATCGAACACATCGTTGATTTTAATGTACCTCCCAATTGCATGGAAATTATCGTTAGTCAATATGCCATGTGGAATCCTCCGTCACGCGGAAGTTACGAATTCCATTAGCGCAATCGATCGGGGTGCAAGACCCGCTTAGTCTTAATTTAGTAATTAATTCTCCGCCGTTATAAATTACGTACAACGTGATTTTTCTCTCTGTCTCGCACTGCCGATATAGGAAGCCGATAAGGGCAAAATCCGAATCATTTCGTTTCGTTTTCGCGGTCTGTCTCTGGCATCATGTCGTCAAACGAAGCTGTCCTGCAAAGCTATACCTCTCTACACAAATGCAGAAGAAAAATCGTGCATTTTACTTCCGCTTCGAATGCGCCGTATGCTACTGTATAGATAATAAATCATGATAAATCGTAAGTCGAAATGTGGCACATCCACATATTCCCAGCCGCTGTCGGTTCTGTACCATAGCGTAATAAATCGTGTATTATTGTCCTCCATCATATCACGTTGGGATTTTAAGTAGAATTCTGATGCAATGTGGAACAGATATTATGATATTGAACGAGATATTCGCATTTATTAATATCCTAAGATTTAGAATCATTGATTAAATATATTTAAGATTTACGTAACATAATTTAATGAAATGCTTTGAATAAAGTATGATATAAAGAATTAAACATAATAATATATGTTACGTAACATATATATGTATAGGTATGTGTGTGTGTGTGTGTATGTGTGTGTATAATTATGTAAAAAGATATAACTTAATTCAATTTATTTAATAATAATTATTTCCGATATTCTTTTATAAAAGAGAAAATTCTATATAATTATTATTCTTTACTGTCACAAATAAGTATCATTTTTAATTAAAAAAAATTTTAGATTATTTTTCTTACCATAAACCTGCTAATAATTATCACTCTTTTCCTTTTCGATTTCAAATAATTTGTCAACGACGACGAAGCACACGAAAATCGAACTTTATGGTAGACCGGAACGTGTTTGCTACGTGAGCAATGTTCACGCCGCACGTACGCAATATGCAACTTCTACTTGAGGATATAAATCACGACTAACTAAGTAGTAATTTATATCTGGCACTTACCGAAGTTAGTGCTTATGAGCTACAGCTTCGGCGGTTGTAACTAGCGTACGCCAGACGCGAGCAAGGTGGTGGTCTTCTAGTCTTTCAAACAGATTGCCATAAAAGTTTGCAGTTATCGATATCTTTCAAGGCTTAACTATCTCGAGCAATTTCCAAGGGCGGACTAATTCGGATTTATGACTGCTGGGTGGCATGCGATTACGCCGGAAACACATGACTCCGTAGACTTCGCGAGTCCTGGCAACTTGTCACCGCCGAAAGGTACATGTGTTTACCTTTCATTACGTCGCATAACAATTGCAAGGCGTCTGCGATGCAAAATCCCTTCTGTCTAGCGACGCCGATGTTCCCGAAGTATAGGATCAAATTTATTACTAGCCGCGCGCGCGTCGTATTCGCGATTCGCGCGTGTAATACTGTTAAAGTACACACCCGCTCAATCAGCACGAAACGTGCAAATCGGCCATTTCGCACTCACGGATTATCGGAATCCACTGGGCTCCAGGATATTGCGGCGGAAACACGGAAGCGCGTAAACGCGTCGACGTTATCCCTCACTTCGATTCGCCTCGTTCACCATCGAATAAACGGCATGCCACAATTCCCATCAGCCCCTCCCCTCCTTCCCCCCCCCCCTGATCGTGCGCGACACCCGTTCGTCCGTGTCATTTCATCTGGCAAGATTCGAACAACCATCGATAGATCATCCACAGAAACAGGAGGACTTATATGACTATAACTCTTATAGAGAATCCTAAAGAGAATAATTAATTTCCGAATACTTGTATCTCGATATATTTTTTATCTGTATACTTTTTTTCTCATATACTCTGTTAAGTAATAAAATAAATTACTAATTAAGTAATTAACGCTTATATATTTTTAATTAAAAGCTTGTTGATAAATCCGTTGATAAATAAATAAAACGCATATAGTATTAAAAAATAAATCTAAATAGATGTATCAAAATAAGAAACATACATTAATGAACATAAACACGAGCATGAATAAATAAACTTGAGCAGTGATGTGTATGTAAACTTTATAATCAATGTGTTTTATTAAAAAAAAATAATAATAATGTGAGTGAAAAAGATCATAATTTCAAAAATAGCGTATGCATTCAATGTATATAATCTTATACAAGCATTTATGTTTATTTATAGATATTATATTTTTAAAGATAAAAATCACAGATGCTTTTCTTTTTTTCTTTTATTAATTTGTCCAATAATATTTGCTAATGGTTATCTTTTCCTTTTTTTTTTGTTATCGTATTTATTATTTATCGTATTTATTATTATTATATTTATTATTTAGACAAAACTGTTTTATGTATTTAATAATCAAAGCATCAATGAATCAAGGAATACCGAATTGATATTCTTTTCTGTTCGTTAATACAACTTTCAATTTGTCCGTGTTCACATTTATTCGTTAATGTACATTTGTCCTCGTTCAGTTTCGTCCATTGCCACGTATAACGCGTCGTTACGATAACGTTCGCCGTGTGTTGGTCCTTTTTCCCGAGGAATGTCTAGGGCTTTCTTAGAAATGGAAGGGCAGCCCCACAAAGCGCCGGTCTTTCATGCAATCGGCATTTTCCACAGGCGGAGCCGCCGTGAAACAGTCCGGTAAATAGCCTCAGACCTTTCGTTTCGTTCACCGCATTGGCTGACAGTTGTTTTCCCAAAAGCATCGACGTCCGGCATAGACGGGAAATTGAATTTCTACCACCACACGACGTGTGCCTCCTGCTTTCATTCGGCGCTATAGCGTAGCGACGCTCGCATTGCTCCCAAACGGAAACCGCGACGGGAAAAAGTGGACGAAGAAGTTAGAAAATACGCGGTAGATCGCTGTCTCTTCGGGGTTGCACACGCAATTTCCTCACTATGTTCTTATTAACGATGGCCTGCCCCATCGGGTCGATGAAGCTTGTGTAAAATAAAAGATTTCATTCACTTTTGACGCAAAAAGCTTGTTGATTAAATATTCAAATAGTTATTCCATTTCGACGTTAGTTACATATAATTTTTATTGCATTTTAAGACTTTTATTTTTATAATTAAATTAGTACGAATTTTCATGTCGTAATAAAAGAAATCTTTAAGAGAAATATCATTTGCATCGAATAATATTTCTTGTTATAAATGTATAATTAAATAATTCATATTATTAATAAGTTTGCAGCTTTATAATAATAATAATAATAATAATAACAACAACAACCGTCTGATAAATTAAGTATCTCGTGCATCGATTAATAATATTGACAGACCTGGCGTTTAATTTACATTTTAATAAATATGCAAAATAAACCTGCGTCTTTAGGAATTTCATTCGTTTACAGTTAAGTTCCCGTGCGCAAGAGCGCAACTGGTGGCGAAAGCCAGCAGAGAGAGAAACAAGAAAAAGAAAGCTCGAGTATAAGCGTGAGACAGAGAGATGAAGAGCCGTCGACAGAGATGGCGTATTTATTACATCTCGGCGGAATTGCTTGCGAGACGGTGATACATAAGTAACCAGAATTGCAAAATTAGAAATGAATATTAAGCAAGGGAGCACACCACCGTCGGCAAACAAAGTGCGACGAAATAGCAGGTACATAAATAAATTCGTGCCGAGATAGAACTTCTGGAAATTACGTCGCCGTAAAAGCTGTCATACGCAAATTTTACACAAGTCCACGTAATTGCGAAATCGAGTCACTGCTATCGCGCGTATGCTATCTTTGATTTTACACGCATGTCCAACGTCGTATCGAGCGATTCGCTTCACGAGAGTTTGTACCGCTTCACCGGCGAAACTTTAACAGGAAAGCGGTTGCTGTGGAATTCGGACATCAGATGTCACTCAGGCGTGGTGGCCGCCCTCGGGGACTTGAGATTTAAAACCACAACAACAAGGGTTGATCAGTGCGCGTTCGATGGATAAAAGCACAGGGTATATACAGCTATCCCTGTAGCTACCACGTGTTGCCTTCATTCTTGTCTCGAAGATATTTATGTACTACATTCGATATATCTATATTCTTATTTCTTCTGTAATTATTTATGTGTACTTCTTTGATGTAATTTTAATTAGCAATCTAAAATTAATTATTATTTTGTATTGCTTCATTTTTGTACACGATATCTACATCCAAAAATTTTTTCAATAATTATATATTTCATGATTATTGTTTAAACAGAATTTATTAATAAAATAGATAAATACTTTTATGTCAATGGCACACTTTTCTTTTTACTTTAATTGTTTTTATGTATAATTATTATATTGTTATTTAGATGTGAAATCATATATTGTGTGCTTTAGTTTTATCTACATTATTATACAATTACACATCCATACGTTTTAAATTGTCTGCCATTAACTTTGTATAACAGGCATGCTAATGTACAATGTGTAATGCGGTTCTGTATAGTAACAATGGAAAATATGAGAAACAGAGAGAGAGAGAGAGAGAGAGAGAGAGAGAAACTCTGCCGATGAATAGAATATCGTGCACCCAAATCATATTACACTGCGGCTATTTGAATTTATACGAGACTACAGGCCATCCTATAAACTGCCATCGTTTAGTCGTGGTATTTCGAGATTTCGGACAGTGACTCTATGTATATAGCCAGTAAATAAATCTAAATTCACTCTACAATCCATGCACGCTAGGGACATCGTAAAGCATTCTCCACATGCTTTCTATAATGACATAGTACACGTTTGTAAATCCACTTAACGATATATTAGTGATCATATGGCTACGCCCGCAAATTTTGCAAACGTTTCATATTATTAAATGCGAGTAAATCACACGAACGATATATCTATAAACGCGATAAAATATCTGTTTATTTATTAACGCGTCAATAAACATAATTACAAAAGGGATGCTGTCATTATTAAGTCATTATCAGAGTATATTTGTTTTGAAGTTATTTAAATGACAACAAAATGGAAAATTGTGCAATTTTATAATATTTTTTGCTTAAAAGCAGACAAATAAAATTTGGCAAATTACAAAGCGGTTAATCTTTCATCTAATTAAGTAAACTTACTTCTGAAATAGCTGAGGATCCGATAGAATTGAATGATAAATAAAGGATTAAATACAAGATAATTATTTCACTTTCGAAAGCTTGCTTTCCTCATGCAAAACGAGAAAGAATAATTCAATTTCGGAAAATTTAAACACAAAGTAAAATAAAGCATATCGTTCTGCGAATTAAAATTATTTTCTAATTCCAAAAATTTTTCCGATACTTCGTATAAATCATTTACAGAATCATCTACGATTTCTCGTTAGATTAAAAAAGCCTGTAAATTTATAAAACAGAATTACAATTCAGTTATGTTACAATTTGTTAGTTACGTTTTTTGCAGCTATTAAAAACTTTATTATTATATTACATAGAGAATATTTTAATATCAATAATCTTATTTAATTTTACCAATTTCCAGGAATTGATTTGGCAACTGTAAAAGATTAAGAGTTCCTAAGTGCATGTTTCTGTCGAGTGCGCAGGAAGAAGCCTAGAACTTTAGTAGTTTACATCGTGGTCTCTTGCATAGGATGCAACTAGTGGTTACGAACAGGAGATACTCGAAATGTGCATGCACAAGATAGACGTGTACACACAGAATACAAAATTACGAATCTTGTTTCGGCATTTCCGCGAGTGCGGCAGTAACGTTAGATACTAAGCGTCAGATGCAGGCAGCGGTGACGAACCGGAATCCTGGGGAAACCGAAGCAAAGGAAGGACGACAAGAGCGAAAAGGAAGAGAGAGAGAGAGAGAGAGAGAGAACGTTAGAGGTTAGGGGTTGTCGGCAGAGAAAATGCATGCCTAGGGAAGGCACGCATACATGGCGTACGGCGAATTATGCGGTGAATCTTCGAGTTTATACTCGTACACGTAACAATGCCGGGAACTTCGGGCGTTTACACGCGGATCCCGCGGTAACGTGCAACGTGCATCCAGCCCGCGGGCGGTAAGGGAACACTGGGGCGAATTATGTGGCGTTCCGCGTGGTTTATGCGGGCGGTGCGCGCGAAAAACGCCGGAACTTCAGATGTTTACATCGACAGACGGAGGTGGGAATGAGGTTCAACCGATGGTAACGAACGAAAGAGAAACGGGAGAGAAAGTGCATATGCACGATGAGAGGGTGGAGGGAAATGGAGCAGAGGAAGAACATTTGCGTGTTTGCGCCGGTTCCGCGCAGTTAGCGGTAACAAACGGCGGACACGGACGACGGAAAAAGTTTCGGTCGCGCGTTTTGCCAGAGTGCACTTAACGAAAGTCGAATATTTATTTTCCCGCTGGAACGGCGAAACATTTCTAGAAATTCTTTTTGCGACTTCGCGCTGTATGTATGTACCGGTGGAACCGGATGAAGCTCTGACGGAGAGAACGTCAAAAAATTCCCGCGTGGAGAAACTCAAGTATGAGAGACATCACTTTCATGCGGGTACAAATCGTATACAGGCGAAACGTGTGAAACGCGGCGGAAATTAACGAAAGCTCCGTGTGCGTCAATTGATCGTTCGACCAGTCAATCCAAATTCTCTCCAGCTGTATTAATTCGTAATGAAAACATTGCAGTTGCACATATTAGCGGACGCAATACTACGGCGAAATGTACGTAATGCAGCGAGAAATTCCAGTCTTCGATGGTATAAATTATCGGGTCGAGCATAATTTAGAGAATGATGTCGGACGGTCGAAGGGTGCCACTACCACCCTCATGCGCGACGCTCGGGTGAACTGGTTTATGCTTCCGTTTCCTCTTTCCTCAACCCTCGTTTCGGCGTGAGTTGAACTTTCTGCCATTCTCTCATTCTCCCTTCATCTACCCTCCTCTCTTCTACATTCGCGCCATCTTTCTCACTCTCGTACTTCGACGAGAGATCTGCCACTCCTCGAGGACGACATAGTTTTAATTGGTTTAGCAATGTTCTCTGTCGGGTGTCAGGGCACCACGACGCTGACGATGACAAATGGCCGGAGTAACCCCTTGGTTCCCTCCTTCGCCGAATTCCGCGTGCCACTCGAGAAATGCGGGGAGTTGTTGCGCGAAGCACCGATATCTTAAGAGAATCGCCAGCGAGAATTCTCTTCGTATTTCTTTTAAAAGTTTGGTGGAACGGCATTTTTTCCTGCAGAACATTTCGCGATGTACTCTCTAGGGATAGATCCGTTTAACATTTAGCTTCGTAACATTTGCTACGGTGCTCTTAATGCTGCACAGTTATGTAGAATTTTTAATTGAAGTAACTGACTGAGTAAAAAGAATTATTTTTAAAAATAGATAGAGGTATATAAAATATAAAAATTGTTTTATAATTTTTAATCGTTATAATGCAAGAATTTAGAAAACTGGATTCCAATTTTGAATTGATTTCAATTTCCGCGTTTACTATCTGTTTCCGTATGCGCCTTGCAATCTGATTAATCTCATATGATAATGGAGATTCGATTTGATGCAACCACTGCGTGATTCTCGGTTTTCGTAGGTTCTATTTCTATCGAATGTGGAAGATAGCGTATCTTATGATACTTCTTTCTTCTCTCTTCCTGCGGTTTCCACCACAAAATCGTACATATTTACGTAATCCGCTCGAAAATGGGGAAGAATCGTGAAAATCCTCGGGACTACCTATATTTATTCATATTTATATCATGTCTGTCGTATATATTCCGAATCATTCTGAAATCGGAATAAATCACACCACTGCAGATATAAGGATCCAAAGCTTACTCTTTGTAAGCAAGATTTGCGGAATATTCGAAAGTAGAATATTGAAATCGCGACCGCAAAGTCTGAAATCATAAACGCAAACTGTAACTGCGGATCTATTTCAGAACTTTATTGATTATTAATAATAACAATTTATGTATTATTTTCTTTCTTCCTCTCTTCCTATATTACTGTTGTGACATAAGTACAGCTTCTTGCGAGATCGTCTTATACAAATCGCATTTCCTACACACAATTCTCGTTCAGTGCAACATACAATTTGGAAGGATCGTGGTTCCTCTTGTTACAGAAGACGGTTCTACCAGCGAGAAGTACGTGGAGCCGTTGATGAGAATTACAGTGCAGAGGGAAGAGACAGATACGGAAACAAGGTAAGCTCTCGGGCCCGAGATATAATACTTCCATAGTCGACGAGGTAACCGTCCGAAGACAATGTATTTTGCTCGACGTTCGACGAAATTGAATTACCGTCAGATCGAGAGAGCCCGGGCACTTCCTCTCCTCGCAGCCATCCTGGTTTCAATTCCTACGCGACTGCAGCACTGCGATTGGACGAGCGTTGAGAAATTAAATAAGAGCGCGCAAACAGAGAGGACGTAAGAAAGTTCGTTAAAGAGCGACCGGGACGCGCTGGGAACGAAGGGTAAGACCAAACAAGACTCGCTTTTTATTTTGCCCCCGGATACAATCGAATCTTTCCTTGCGTCCCTCTAGAAGGACGTGATATATCCATTTACGTCTAACAAGTGAGATAAGTCCTCGATGCAACGAGGAGGACGATCGACGATACTGCGTCCTAATCGTTTATCGTAGAATTCTATTGAAATAGAAGACGCGACTCCGAAGATTCGTCTGAGATATCAACTAAGATGAGATTTCCAAGTATAGTGAATTCCTGCTAAACTTGGATAACTCGGATTGATGCTGTTGCAACTAAATTTTAATGCAATTATGTAATATTACATTGCGCGAAGTTGAACTTAACTATTATTTGGAAAGATATGCTGTTGGCTATTACTTAAAAAGATATTTATTATATTATTTTAATTTTGATCTTATTGATTTTTTTGTTTTCTAATATTTTTATGGATTTGTAAGAATAATAAAAAAATTCAATTATAATTAATAATTTTTAAAAACGTATTTAAAATGAAGTCTAAAACATGATATTTTTATAGACATATTCAATTTATCAGCTAAAAATAAAATATAGTTTTTTAAAATTAATAGACTTATATAAAACAATAAGAAATTTCGAACAATAATTGCAAAAACGTATGCACTTTAACGTTTTCAACGATATGTCAGACAAATGTATTCCGCTATTTGCAAATATGAACTATCAATCGTAAAACCGGATTGCAAAATCAACGTTAGACCATTCCATTTTGTTCATTTTGCGTAATTTTCAATTCTGCTTGTGACAAGAACGCATTCGCGGAAAATTCGTTGCATAATGGTCCTCTGTTTACGAGCCTCGGCATCATACAAATAAAAGTACGCCGTAGCGGATTCTCGCTTTTTGCAAAACGAGCGTCGAATGGAAATCGATACGACCGGGCGGGCGACATTTTCCTCCCATTGTGAAAAACTTTAGTAAGCCGGCTTTACTGGAGTTCACGCTGTCTCTTCAGTGAATATCCTGGTAATATTTGATCGTTGATCTAACTGTCAAGAAGCCATCAAATTGTCGACGTTTATCGTCCAATCATAAGATGCGCGTAAAGAAGGAAAGTATAGTAAATAATATTGTCTTTTATACGATAGCAGTGAAACTCGAGGAATAGAAGATACAACATTTGGAATATTATATTAAAATTAAATTAAAGAATGTATAATAAATAATATTTTTAATGAAATTATTCATTTAACATACATTAATTATCAATTCAAATATAAATTCATTCTTTTATCGCTTTTAATAAAGAACCAAGTAAATAAAAGAATTTGACTATAATTTAATTATAAAACCTTGACAGCATATAAAAATATGGAAGCTTAGATATTTTATTAAACTTAAGCAAAGAAGTATCAAATAATTCGATATCAGTTGATTATCACAATAGATACTGAAAGGGATTTCCCGTTTAAGAATTTCTCATGCAGTAATTATTGGAAAACGACACTCGCACACGAAATCTCATCCATAATATTTAAATCCATCTATCGAATGCAGTCCATTCATTTGTAAAATATATACATTACGGAAAATATTTAAATTATTTATGTATATAACTTCAGAAAATTTTTTGTTTAACTTCCCTTGATTGCATTTCTGATAGACAACTTTTTTCGATGATCAAGTGTCTCACGGTGGATACGATTCGGCTTCCAGCGTAAAATGTTATAGCGTCTTTGATAGCAAGCTCTTTAAATTTCTTATCTCTTACTACTATTGCCGACAGACTTCTTTGCCAACAGTACTAGCGTTTGCTGCTTGTTCAGCAAGCAATTAGCGCGATATTAGCAACTCTTTAATCCTGGGCGTATCTCACGACTCGTTTCCCCCGGTACCTTCTTCTCGTTGAGACACGCCGATTAATAATGCAACCAAGAGAGTCACCCCTTCCGTTTACCCTCATTGCTTTCGAAAGTTCGCTTCTTGATTCTTGGCCGACGAGCGGTATATTAATTATGCTCAGTCGAGTCCCGTTTATTGCTTCGCTGCCTTGAAAAACGGAAAATCGCATCGCAAAAGGGTTAATACGTAACGAGCGTCGGAACTTGCAATATTCTCGGCGAAGCCTCGCGATAGAATTACTTTCTTCACTTCGGATGCGCGCGCGCAATATTCTTTCAGGAAAAGGTCCATGTTATCTAACGCGCGCGATTTTGTGATACTGTAATTAAACGAATGGCAGACGAGGAGTAAAATTTCCGTTGTCTCTCGCTACTGTCTTAAGAAATAAACGGGAAAACGCGGGAGACGACGTCGAGAAGTAACAATAATGCGTGCAAACAGTCTAGATTTCTTCCGACTTGCTTTCTTCAGGGGGGTTACTTAGTCCATTACACACCGCGGGTTGCAAGGAAGCGCTTGCGAGTGTATACGTGTCAGAGAGGGGCAAACATGGCGCGCGCGGGACAGGTTTCATTGAAAAAGAGAGTGGCAATTCCGGTGAGTACGTGGCGCAAAATGAAAAGAGCATTTCATGCACCGATGCTCTTTTCACGGTTTCTCGTGATAAATTCTTCAGCGTCTCATTACGGCGTGTTTCCGCGTGAAGGAACACAACACAAAATTGCAAATCCCGGCAACAGGGTTTAGATACGGCCCGTTTGCAATCCGTTTCCATCAAAAGTGTTCCACATCAGTAAATGTCCACATATTTCAAATATTTAGCCTTATACATGCGTATATTTCTAGTTTAATATTGCTTTACGATAAGTACTTTGTTACTTCATCTTATATAAAGTAACAGGTAATTAATTTATATATGTATATTAGGTATTTCGTAAAATTTATAAAAGTGTCTGCTTGAAAGATGTCAAGAAGTTTGAGTACAAAAATACATTTCTTATTTTATTGTAAAGAATAAATAGTTATTATTATTATCTTTGAATTTTTACACAATATATAAAGAAAAGAGAAAAAGTAAAATATACTTATTTATTCCTTTTTCATATCTAAATATAAAAAAACTTAATAATGAGACAAATGTCTGGATTATTTTTTAGATAAATGAGGAGACAACGTTTCAGATTATTGCAAGAAAAATCTTATTTATAATTCGCGGAAAGAATTGTCCAACACAGCTTATTTCTTTCTGCATTGGTTACTTCAAGAAAGGCGAGGATTGACTTGAGCTAAAAGATATTTAATTCGACTTTTGCATTCTAAATTGAATAATCTCAAAAGTTCAAAAGTTTGCTTGTGCAAAACTGAGATACAGAAAATTCTAGCTTCCGCATCTTTCTTGTAATCCTTTAAATGACATTCAACGTTCGGTACAGATCTCTTAAATATCACTTTAATAAGATGAAACAGATCCTTTAAATAATTTATTACGCAAATCACGAAGCGATTAATCAACATTTAATATTAATTTCATTCCCTTTGATCATTTGCTTTAAATACTCGCACTCGGTGCAGCGGAAAAACACAAGGAAATTATAATCAAGGAAAAGATAATCTCCGCTCAGCTACAACACTTAAGGCTAAAAGCAGAAAGAGAGGAGAGAGAGCGACAGAAAGAGAAAGATTGGGAAGGAGGAAGGAAGGGAGAAAAAGAAGGGGAAGAAGGGTAAGTCTCTTTAACGAAAGGAAACGAAAAGAAACTTGAAATCGTTGAAGGAATATTTCTTTCAAATTACGTGTCTCGCGAACGTAGTTACGGAAACCAATTATTCGAAAAGATCTCGGTCATGTTTCATTTACTTTCTCTTGCCGCGATGCTCCAAAAGAATAAGAAAATATTACAATCGTTAAATAACTCTCCATATATCTCAAAGTTACTTGATTTATATCTGGTTATTTTTTCATTTATCATTTGTTGGTTTCATAAGGCAAAAAAAAAACGTTTAATATAAAAAAACTTTTATTTTTATATTTTATCTTAAAAATAAATATAAAAACAGAAAGTTTTCATAATAGGTGTTTTTTGCCCTGATTAAAGAATGGATTGTCTTTTCATTGCGAATTGCTACATAATCCACTTGCTAACGCCGTTAACTTCGTTTTACGCTTCGACCGACCGCGAGAATAAAGATGAAAAAAGGTGCGAAGGTGGAGAAGAGCAGGAAAAAGAAGCATAGTGTGCTAGAGCATAGATCATATTTTAGTCCATCAACGAGCACATCACGTTTCCGCGTATCGCGTGTTCCACCATCCACTCGGAACATTCGAGCATGTCACCAGGACGAAGCGAACGTGTCACCTGTTCACAGCATCTACTTTACATGCTTATTCCAGTCTCGGCTTATAACGTTTGCCGCTACATCATGCGGATACGTGTGTGGGCGTATAAATGCGTACATATGTGTGCATTTCACGTGTACGTAGAGGTCCGGTGCACGTGCAGCTACCTCGATTTGCATAACACGCCGGTATTTACAGATTCGTCTACGTACACGAGTCCGTCTCCGTTATCGAGTCTGACTCGATGCAAATCCGTGCAATGAAAACGTTGCCGACTAAACCGATTAACTAGTTTGCGATTTGTTAGTCATGTTATATTGTCTCAGTGTCAAGCTCTGACTAGTATTAATGTTGAATATCAAAACTCATTTGCACATTTCGCTTATTACGCATATTATAACGTTTTTCAATCAGACCTTTTGATCTCTTTTATTTTTTCTTGATATTTCATTTTTTTTTTTAAGTATATTATTTAATCTTTACGGGAAAGTCACATAATGATGATAGTGAAGAAGTGTCATATTTTAAGTAGAAAATACATTAAAATAACAAATTATAACAAATATTACTTAAGGAAAAGCTATAAGATTTAAAAATACACTCCCATTCTCTAAAAGTTAAAGTTTTTCGGACAAAAGCAGAAATGATTTCATTAATGTGTAGTAGCACTTTTTTGGTGATGACATATCGCAAGATTTAGATAGTTAATGTCTTCGCTGTAATTGTTTTAGTTGTATACTTCACATGTATAATTTAATAGTATTTAAAATATAGATTATGTAGAATAATTTCTACGTCAGTCTATTGCAAATTTAAAAAAGCAATAATAGAGAAATTATTATCTCTCTCTTTACGTGGATGGAAATTATAATATATTCTACATAATCTATATTTTAAGTACTGGTAAATACACGTAAAGTATACGATCAAAACAATTGCAGCGAGGATATTAGCTATCTAAATCTTGTGATATGTCAGAGACAGACGTTTCTACTGTGACAACAGGGACTAGATAATGTGATGTATAATTCTGTCAGTCTTCAGTACACCAAATGTCGCAGATGTCGTGGATGAGCATATGATAAAGCAATGTGGACGACGGATAGTTTGGTGAATTACGTTCGCGAGAGTTCAACGTTGGGTATCTCCAGGGGCCATCGATACCGTACGCCCGTAAAAGTTTCGCTCGCGGAAAATAAGTAGCGATGTCGCTACTCTAAACTGAAAGTGCGTTTAGATCTGACATTTATGGCACGACATTTCTTTCCGACACTCGATGTTGCCAGTATAAACGGTTAATACGTCCGTTTACAACCGGCTTTACCGACGATAAAACCCCGTTGTAAGATACCGAGCGTTATTATATTTCCGTACGAATGGTGGAAAAGGACGAGCCGAAAGGGAATGAGAAATACGGAGAATAGAGAAAATGAGCGAGACAATAAATTTCTCTGTAGTCACCGGATCGATGAGACACCGCGAGTAGATCCAGGAGGAGGACCGAGATTCACCACGAGAGTCCCGCGCCCGGTAAACTACGTCGAACTATTTACAGATTTATCGCCATCCTCGCTGTTATTGTATTTCCGTGAAACGAAATCGGATGGAAAATACCGCGAAAGAGTCAGAGGAATAGAAAAAAATTATAGTACGTTTTAAAAAAAGAGAAATTCAGGTTTTGCAGACAGAAATATATATTGAGAGTAAAAAGCTTTCGCAGTATATATAGTATGTTATTTATCTTGTTTTAATAATTTAAAGAAGTGATACTTTATTCACAATATAGACAGAGTATAAACGGAGAAGTATACTTTTATAAAATTCTATTAAATGTTTGATGATGATAGTTAATAATATATATTGTTAAGTTTAACATATTACCTGTATAATCGCTGGAAAATTTTTTTTATCACTTTTTAATAAAAATTTTATTACACTCTTGACTTTAATCTAACGTCTTTTCTTTCCCTTCGGGGAATCTACTCTCTTATCAAATTTTTATTGTAGTGTATACTTATAAATGATCTATTTATATATAACTATAATTGAATATACATCTAAAACTTATAAGATGAAACAATTAATAATACTAGCGATATATTCCTATGAATGTTCCACTTGTAACTTTCATTATTTTATTATTTTAAAAATATTCTTTCTCAAAAAAGAAATTATCATTGTTTTTACGTAAGTAATAATAATATGTTCCAAAGTTTGTTTCACAAGTTTAGATAATATATTATTATCTATATTCTTATATAATTATTTATATCCTTTACAGAAAATATTAGCCAACACATTATAAGATGTATTCGAATGTGCGCATGCAGACAGACGACTAAATTCAGAATGAACAAAGAACCTAATGAATGGATTCTCGCGTCTGGGATTGACAATTCGCCGTTATCGAATCAGGCACACCTTTGTAAATCCGTTACAATTTACAACGCACGAAATAGATTCCGCGTGATTCTCAACCTCGATGATTTTAATTTGGCGGAGCGTGCTACCAATCTCAACAACTTCCAACTGCATTTCGCGAGATTATCATATTGTACGCGGCGACAAATTCGCGAAGCAGCCATGTGCGACGACGACGCACACGGAACGATATAATTATTTCGCTAAGTTTCTCTAAACGAGCCAAAGCGACAGCATCGCGATGTACTCGCGCAAACTTGTTTGTCGCAACATTATCATACTTATTTGGCCGTCATTACGTCACTCACATTCACACATCGAAATCGCGTTGGTTTCGGATTTTAAAGTGTCGAGAAAAATAATATTCCGTTGTGACACCTCGACACCTCGACAGACTTTCTCAACACATACAAATATTTATACTCAAAGATGCCGAGATTATCGTCGTAATACTTATCACGTGCAGGCGCGGAGTTATACCGCAACCACCATCGCGGCGAATTTAAAAAGCAACTCGCGCACGCCGCGTAAATTTCTTTCCTGAGATTAATCCTCCTTCCATCACTCCTCTCCCGTGATCTTCGCACATAAAACTGGAGATTAAAATCTTATTGTCTTTCTGGACGCATGTGTACTTTTCTACGTATAAAATGGTATTCAGAGCTGTTCTTGTACTAACGGATGCATAAAACATTTCCAGATTCCGTAATTGCCAAGGAACTTCATAATTTTGTTAATAAATTTTGTATGAAACATTTTGAATATTTTCTTATCGAAAAATTCAATAAAATACAATAAAATAATACTCTCGAGCAATTATATAAATAAGAATGATTTATTAATATATATGTGTATAATTTCAGAATAATTTTTTTCTTTTTCTTTATCTCTTTTCCTTATCATTACTTACGTAACATTTAATTACGTAAGCATTTAATAATATATTGTTTATTCGTATAAAGTTTCTACGTATAAATCAGAATTTTAATCACTTTCTTAAGCGTTTATTTCTTTATATGAAGAAATGAATTTTTTTAAGACTAGACTTACTACATATTAAAGCACGAACTTTTTCTCTGCAGCCATTTTATCGCCATTTTTTCGGAAAGTAAAATGTATGATGCAAGATAGCTGTCCTCCATAGGGAAATACTTAACCAGTCAAAAGTCATGCTCGGGGAAATAAATAAAATTAAACTGGAAGGTAGCAAATATAAGGACTAAGAGATTTGTTACATTATAGTGGGCAGGCACGTACTGGTTTCCGTTCGTGTTCGCGACGTAAGTTTATTTTGGCAAGTATTTGCAGTTTGCATTCAGTAGATCAAGTGGATTATTCAGTTTGTATACAGCGATTAAGTGGATTGTCTTCCTAGTCGCTGTAATAAGAAGCGTCGGATGCATTCGTGGCGCGTTTGCATGCGAATTCAGACTTCGAAGTTTCAAGTTTGATAAATTTCGTATTCAAGTATTAAGTTCTAAAAGAGCTCGTAAAGGCCACCATCGCTCCTCGGGGAAACTCTTCCTTTGATTAGCGAAACAGAAGGCTTGTTAACTTTAATTAATCTTGAAAACAGTTTTCGACATCTTACCGTTTCTCTTTTATCAAAGCGATTATAAGTGTGAAACAAATTGAGAGAATGATTTAATATTTAAATAATACTGCGAGCAACGCGTATTTCTTGTTGGAACTTGCAAAAGTATATCGTGTAATCGTGAACTATTAAAATTAAATTCAATCGCTACATGTAACGAGTGAAAAGGACTTGTCTTTAAAGAATTTAAAATAACAACAGCACATTCGGAGGATAAAACGTATGAAATGGAAAGCAAATATTTGTGTTCGTGCATGTTTCCATGTCGTATATTGTTTCAAGCCAGTGTTGAACGTCCAGCCAGTACGTAGGATTTTAAAATGCGTGTACATTTGCCTCCACATAGTTTATTTACGAGAAATGACTTTTTTTTCTTTGTACGCGCAAAACAGCAGAACATTCGCTTCAACTCGTTACATATTTCTGCGTTGTATTTTTGAAATTATGCATTTTACGGAAAATAAGAACATTAATAATATCCTTCCACATTCTAATGCAAAGAAATTTTGCAAATAGAATCTGGTAGACACCAGAAGGTGTATTGTGTAGAACTTTATAAAAATAGAGCAAAACAATATATTTTTGTACAATACTAAAATTTATTTCTTATTCTATTTCTTATTATATTTTTTAATCAAAGTACTTTCGGAATTTTAGAATGGCTTTACCACATATACTAATACATTTAATAATATTAAAATATTTCAAAAAATTAAATGTAATAAAATTTTTATCGAGAAAAAACATCGATTTAAATCGATCAAAAAAAATTACGGCAAAAGTACGTTTTATAAATTGATGCAGCTTTGTCTTCCAAAGCTCTCGCGGAAGAAATGTCTTATACCACGTCTATGCCACAACTGTCGGAACACCGAAGGTTCTATTACTCGCGCTTAATTGATGCGTATTACAAGGATTTCGCCACGACTCCATTGAAAGACTAACGTAATCTTTCCACGTCGCGTATACCTCGTTAGAGATGCAGGCAGCGTGCTCAGCACCTGGCGATGAATCCGCAGAAAAGCATCGGGCGTCGACGACGACGCTGGATGGCATGAAAGTGGTTCCGACCGTCTTTATAAATTACTTTATTCCCGCCCCACCCCGAACGTAACCGACAGGTATAATACTATGATATATCGTTGTCGCCAACCACCCTAGCTTCTCGTGCGAACGCTGGGAAACTGTAAGGTAGAGAATTGGGGTGAGACGGGGCTGGTGTCTGTTTGTATGCGTGGTTCAGTTGTTGCAGGAGGAGAGAAGAAGCGAAGGAGCAAGAACGGAGACAAAGACAGAAACAGTGAAGACAGAGAGAGAGAGAGGAGAGTGAAGGGGGAGGGAGAGGAAGAGGAGAGAGGAAGAGCAAGATAGGATCGGAACAAGAAGGAAGAAAGAGAGGAAGGGTTGGTTCAAGAGGCGAGAAGACGAGGGCGGCTTCCTAATCAGCTTACTTCCGTAGCTCACACCTTTTGTACCCCACGCCAGTCTCCGGATTAAAGCATTGCTGTTGCCGGTTATTATATCACAAGATACGGGCGAGCGGTACGCGCCCGTGGGGCAAAGTACACAACAATAACATGTGGTTCCATGCAGATAAACTGCGCCAACGGAAACAATGCCGGTCTGACCCTCGTGGGGTCGGCGTTAAAGGTATACGCCACTGGACCGAACAAGAATTACGGTCTCGCCCCGGTAATTTCAGAACCAGAGCTAACGGGATTAAGTTGCTTAGAAGTTCGCGAATACATAAACAGTAATGAGATTCACAACGTGTTTGAGTAATTTTTCAGTATCTAACATTAAGAACACAGTTTAGTTGTGTTTTAATAGCCACACCGTTAAAAATTCCGTTAAAAATGAAGAATTTCTCATGATTTAAACTTCATAAGCGCAAATAATTTATGAGAACTTTAATTAATCACTATTTTGTTTAAAACAGATTTTATTTTGATAGAATTTTACTTAAATTGGTCTAAAATGTTTAAAATTTCAAACTTCAAAAATATATTATAAATATAATGATGCTACATGTATAGATATTCTTTATATAAGGTTTATTTCAAAATAAAAATTTGTGGTAATCATATATTTTTAAAATACTACTTCTACGAGTACTTTCTATAAAAAAGCTACGAGTTAGCCGTTAGTCATTTTAAATCTATTATTAGAATGCGTTTTATATTGCAGTTCACTTTATCAGAGCAGTCTGACTGCACTGGTATCAGCTGTTCCTCGTTCTTATGAAATAAACTGCAATGTTCATATGAAATATACCTTATATAAAGAATATCTATACATGTAGCATCATTATATTTATAATATATTTTTGAAGTTTGAAATTTTAAACATTTTAGACCAATTTAAGTAAAATTCTATCAAAATAAAATCTGTTTTAAACAAAATAGTGATTAAATAAAGTTCTAATAATGAATTTAGACACGGAGATAATCCGCAAAACGCATGGTTAATCATATTATTCAATAGCTATAAATCTTATTCAATTGCGAAAGCGTGATTGTAGAGTATAAGTTTTTAATTTTTTATATAAGTATAAAAAGCTTTTTGTAAGAGAACTTTCAAAAATGATGCGATACAATCAACAGTTGTAGAGCGATTGAAATTCAACTTTTTTTTGTGGAAGTTTTTTAGGAGGAATTTTATACGCAAAAGATGTTTGTAACTGTGTTGGCTTCTTACGCGACTATTCAAAATTTAATGCATGCGAGGAAGCCGGCTTATTTGCTCTTGACAAAATTGCTCCCGTAGAGCAGGGTGTATCCAGGTGAAATGTGATTTCATAAATGACCTAAGGGACGTTGCGACATTGATCGTCTTGCGGAGAAGAAGTGGTATATATAAGATCTGTATACAACAAACTGGATCACATTAAATTACAAAAATACACATTTGCAAAATTACAGCATTTGCTATATCAAGTTTTATTTAAAAATGTAGATATTTGTATTTGTTTACTTGTGGATACGTATTTAAAATTCATGAGATATACTGTGTTATATACATATACCTATCCCAAGTAATACAGCAGCACCTGCAAAGCTAAAAAAAGCATATATATACTATATACTTTTATGCATATATATATATATATATATATACTTTTATGCATATATATATACTTTTTAGCCTTTTTTTTAACGTTTAATAGGCGCTGTATGTTACTTGGGCATATTTATCATCATATGATTCAAAATACATTATGTATATTAATAAAAGTAGAAAACAAAATGTTCTTGTTTATTATTTAGTTAAAATTGTAATATCAGTAAATTTGTACATACCGATCAGATTTTAATAAATAACAGAAAGCACACGGTAAAAAGAGAATCAGTTATCATTCAGATAAAATGTAATAAACAGGAATTAAATAAAAATCGAAGAAGAGAGAAAAAGAAAGATTACGTTATATGTATACATACATACATTCATTAAAAAACAAAATCAATAAGTATGATAAAAAATAATGTTATATATTTATAAGTAGATTAAAAAGTTTTAACTTTTATCGGACTTAAATTATAACTTACATTATAAAATTATCTTTCTCCTTCATCTCTTTCTTTCTTCTTCTTCTTTTATGTATATGTATTAAATTTTTTATTATGTATATGTATTATATATTAAAATAATAAATTTGCAACTTAGTTTTTTTTAGCCTTTTACTTCTTGTATGTAGCATGTCATTTAAGAGTAGAAAAAATATAATGGAATTAACTTAATAAAGACATAAAATTTATTTCGTGATTAATCATTATTATCATAATTGGCGATTATTGCTGCAAAAGATATTATCAACTCATCATTATAATCTCATATGTGTGTTCAATTTTATTAATATAAATATACGTGCTACACGATTACTTTACAAAGTTCTTCTCAAGGATGCTTCTACTTTGCGAGTCACAGCCTCCCCCTGCAGTCGACGTTAATTAATGTAACTCGACGAGGAATACGAGCATAATTACTTTGCTCGAGTAGCCGGAGCCGAAAGTTTGCTCGTTATCGAGGCTCCATGTAGTTACACATAGACGACGTAAGGCACATCAATAATCTAGTCTTAACACCGGATATTATGATATTATCACCTTTTCTAGCCTTCTACTTGCATCTTGGACAGTAGTCAGGCTATAAATGTATTGTTAACAATGCTGCACCAAAAATTAATCTTCTGTTAAATATTATTTTCCAAGGTTATGTGTGTATACATTTGCGTGTATGTTTCATAGAATGGAACATTCTTTTTTTTATTAGAATAAGAAAGAGAGAGAAGAATAAACATTTTTATTTATATAGAATTATATATAGATATATTTAATAAAAATATCAACAATATATAAAATTTATTTACTTTACTATAATTATCTTATAATGATAGAAGAGAAAGATGTGAGACAATGTAAGGAAGCCCATTTTATGGCTAATATGCGTAAAATCTATGTCTCAAACTTTTATGTTGTAGGTATAATTTGTATTGCTGTTTAATCGGATTACTGCTGTATTATGTAATAAATTTTAAAATAATGCAACAAATCAATCTGATTTGTTAGACAATTTATACAAAAGTGCTAACAAAAGAGTGCATATGCAATTATTTAAAAATATAAAATTTATAATTTTAAATAGTATATTTAATGATAGAGAGAGATTAAATAAATATTCCAATGTGTCGAGTATTCAATTACTGCAAACAAGTGATTGAACAATTTATCTGCATAATTATGTACACTATGTAATTTTCAGTAATAATGCGTATTATTAATTATGGCTTAAAAATTATTATTAAACTGATGTTCCTGTTATAATACTTAAGATTTAGCGCCGCTATACGCACTTCGTGATACAATGTTAACAAAAAAATATAAAATATATCTATACCCTATAATTAAATTAAATGCATATGTTATATACTTTATACTTCATGTAAATATACTTTAATAATGAAAAGAACAGTGAGAGATGATTTAAAAAGCATCGACTGGATTTATCTATATATAAACTTTCTTTCTATAATTAAGTAAAATATAAAATATTAAATGATACATTTAATATTTAACTAATACATTTCTGATCCATTTTCACTTTTATACTTTTTTATCCTACTAAGCAAAAATTTGCAGCAATATTACTGCAATATTTGCAACGTTACCATAAAATTTCTGAAACGTTGCAATGTTGCTGCTACATTGCTGCAGGAGTAATCTGTGCTGTATGAGTATCAAAATATTTCTGATCTCTTAATAGAAAGTCAATTTGAAATTATTATTAAAAGCCAAATTTATTTCTATCCAAAAGCCAAAACAGATTTTTATTAATTTTTCATACAAAAAATTTATACATTATTTATTCCAAAGTTCTTGTAGAACTATTTAATTCGAGTATATAACAGATGTGCAATAATATAGTTTTCCCGGTAAACTATTCTTGTTGTGTACGTCATATTCTGAAGCTTTAAATCTATTTGCAAAAGAGCTAGATCATAAAGCCACACGGTAAAGACGTTGTCAACAAACTTTACCTAACGGCTTTGCGTTTCCGAGCTTTCTCCTAGCTCGCACAGCATTTTTCATGGTGCACATGCAGGTGTATTACTATGTAACCCACAATGACGCGGTTTGCGCGTCACAGGTTGAAGGGTCGTGCGTTAGATGGTCACCTCGTGACAGTCAGGCCCGTGGTGCCGAGGAAAGTTGAACCCACGCAAACATACGGTAGGACGAACGCACACGGCAGTGTTTGGCGACGACCGGATGTACGAGGGTAGCAGACCACATCACTCGTTGTCCCAGCCGGATGTCCCGACATTGAAATACAAGCGAACTCGTGCGCGTCCTGTAGGGGTTACTAACCCCTACAGTTCTTTATCGCCCTACAATTCTTCTCTCCTCTTCTCTTCTCAATCTCACGTCTCTGCGGTGAGAAAGTCACTCATACTAATTGCTAAGAATATAATCACTGATTGTTACCACCAAATAACAAAGTTTTCAAAATTATAATAATTTTCTGTCTCACGTATTCCATTTAATGTTTTGCAAGTGGAACAAATCTCGTAATTATTTAATTAATTATTAATAAAATTAATGTTTAATTAATTAGTTTAATTAATAAAATTAATGTAATCGTCTTTAAAAATGTTATGATAAATATTAAATAAATCTTATTTCAGATAACTATATTTGTAATTAAGAAATTATTATTTCATTTAATTAAGAGTTATTAAATATTACTTTACTTTATTTGTTGCTCATATGTATTTATTAAAATCCAAAAATTTTCCAAATCCAATAATTTTAATTTCTTGATGAAATATCATTGTACATATAAAGAGAAACAGGATACGTGTTTTCTTCAACTAAATATTCAAGAGTTTCGAAGGTGTTATTTCTTAAAAAAATTTGTCAACTTTGATATGAAATGCTTGATATCAAAGCTAAATCATAAAATTACACATTAAAATTATTTATATTTTCCAGTTATTTTAAAGTATCTCCTTTTAATTCATGACTATTTAAAAACTAACATTGCCATGTATTTGGGAAGTATCCCGTACTGACGGCTGGTAGCAATGCCTCACTGTCCTATACAATACTGCTCTCACGAACTACTTTTCCCTCCCGCATTCCCGAATATATCTTCCTCACGTGCAATCTTTAAAAGTTCCCATTACTGCTCGGAGTACAATCCTCGTCGTATCGTCTCTACCCATTGCGCCCTGTCAGAGTTCATAGTGGTGCCGGCACTCGAGCAACGGTCTCCTTCGTCTCGGGGGTATTTTATCGTGTCGCCAGTAATAAGGTTTCCACGTGTAAGAAACCACCGAGGTGTTCCGCGATATAGGTGGTCGAGGAGCGGTACAGAAAGAGACAAAGGGGGCGGCAAGCGCGGCGATGGGGCGAAAGCGGCGGGGTGGCGAGAAAACGAAACAGGCGGGACGCGGTGGAGTGTGCGCTCCACCAGGCAGCCAGAGAATCCAATCGCAATAGAGTTAAGTGTTCGAGAGTAAAACCTTGCCGAGGCACGACCTCGATTACTTGCCGAGGATTTGTTACGGCCACCTTTTCTGCCACTTTCTAGCGGGTAACCTCTCCGCTTCTTCGGCACCATAGAATCGTCCCAGAGTCTTTCTTTAGCAACGAGCTTTCCTGAAAGGCAAGCAACGTAACATGAACGTAACACTAAAGGGAGTAAAAGAACGCTTTGTTCCTCGCGTCGTTGCCAGGCTTTTTTCCGTTATCAAACACAAGGGACTTCCGATTGGCCGAGTTTAGTCCAATTCTCGACGTTGCCGGATAACGTGTCGTAAAACACAAATTTTTTCATTCGCCCTGTATGCCACGCCTTTATTGGCACTCGTTCCTATCCGTTTTTAAACGAATTGTTTGCATTTCAATATCAAAGAAGCCTTTTGCGATGGAAAATTCAAGAGATACCCATTTGATAAATAAGAAGACAATGTTCATTGAGATTTGCTTTATCTAATTTTATATTGATGTATATTGATAAAAATCAATGATATCTTAATGTTGAAATTTGCCCTTGTTTTTTTAAGAGATTGAAAATGTCAATTATTAATTTAGAGATACGAGCATGAATTTATTATTGATATTTGAAGAACGATTAATAAGCTTTGAACTTTGGTTTTCAATAGGATAATCTAGTTGCTAATTTTATTAACTTTACTTATATGATGAAAACTTATAAATAAACAAAACATGTATTAATAGAAATAAAAATAATAAATATAAAGATTCAAACAAAAGCATCGTTTTAAATTAAAGAGAATTCTGAAAAGACTGAAGAATTATTTTGAATCAACTATTAAAATTGATTAGAACTTTTTAATCATAAAAATAGATTGTAAATTTAGTCAAATTAATAGAGAAGTGATAAACAAAATAATATGTAGAGTTTATTATTTTTGAAGTAAAATATTATCTGCTGCCATATAACATATGTTTATATGACTGATATTGTACGCGGACATGATTTGCTTTTTCTTAAAAAATAATGATTTATATCACTGGCGTTAAAAATTGTTTTAATTATAAAAGCAAATTATGTTGCAAATAAATATAATAATAAAACATAATTTCTATATTACTGCGATACAGCAGAATTATAATATTAGTTATTAAACTCGTAAACGCTTAGAAAAATAAAAAATTATTTATCATAAAAGACAAGTAAGTTTCAAAAACAGTTAATTGTATATGTACCTAAAACAAAATTTTTCAAATTAAATTACAAATACAATTAAATTAAATTAATTAAATTATTAATTTGAAAGAAAAAAAGAATGCATGATATGCTTCGCATATTATGCAAAATTACTTGGAAATATTACAGATATTTTGCGAGTATTCACAAATTATTGGCCAATATTATAAACTATCATAATATAGCTGCTTTTTGCAGCATCTTGCAATTCTGTCAAGATTCCAAAATGCGCCTTTATATACACGTTTTGCATCCGTTATTGTGTACTGGTTGGTAAAGCTACGATCGGAGTACCGGGATTACTCGCGGGATTCTGCCCGGCGGCAAAAGCCGCCTTAATGCAATTCCGAACACATTTTCTTAGTTGGTTCTTCTTGTTTTACTGTGAAAATCCTCGAGGCCGTTATGTTGGTAACGATAGAACCGGCACGGCAGGCTGTTACCGCCACATGCCGCCATAATATCGGACAAAAGTTTTCTGGCTAACAGGAGAAAATAATTTGATATGACTCGTCGTTGTGCAGGTGGAACTTCGAACGAAACGAAGATCCTCCAAAGTACAATTATGAAGCCGATGGTACCACTATTGCCAATTAAACATAGCGATACAGAAGGTTCCAAGATGTATTTTTCTTTAAAAAAAAAAATCATTTAACAACTGTCTTTATCACACAAAAACTGATTTTTGTAAAAATTATTATAATATAATGATGTTATTTACAATTTACCATAGGAATTTCAAATTTGAAAAGAGTAAAAATTTTGAAAAAAGCTAAAATAAAAAACTTAAAGTGATATTTTTGTAAGTTATTCGCTTAAAATATATAATTTTTTTCTAATATTAATATTTATAGTATCTTAACAAAATAAACCGAGGAAATAAAAGCACTTCTATTATTCAAATTGTTATATTAAATTATATTATCTATTTCTTCAAGTGACAATAAATTAAATTTATGATAAATACTATCGTTTGTTTTCTTCATATAATTGGCATAATTTTACACTCGATATATATATAAGATAAAAAAAAAGTTAAAAAAAGGAAGCAAAATCATAAAATCGCATTAAACCTTTTGCAAAAGCTATATCATAAAGAGAGTTATATTGCAAGAAAGAAAGTACAGTTTGCGCTCCATATTGAGTGGAAAAGTTAAGAGATCGCGAAGAAGATTTCTCCTCTGCGCCCTTGCACTTCTTCCCCTTTGTCTCTTTCCTTTCCCTTTCTCTCACTCTTTTGCAGCCTCTTTGTCCGTAACCCTTAAAGACGCTCGTTTAAGCGTCCGATTTCTTCTCATTCTTCTTCTAAAAGTCTCTCTCTCTCTCTCTCTCGTTCTATTTCATTTATTCTTCTCACGATTTCCCATTACGACGCGCCAATGATGAGTTCCGAGGCTTATTAAATTGTAACAATTTTAATTAGGGAAGCACCGGCCCTTACATTCTCCCTTCTCCCGTTTCTACAGTTTTGTTTTCTTTGTGTCTAAGAGTACCTATCTCGCAATTAAAGATATTCTTTTTATCTTCAGTACAAAAAAATTAGATACCTACTCAGGCATTCTTTAATTTCTTGTTTTAAATTAGTACCGCCTGCGTAACATCATCTTTTTATATTTATTAAATAGGCACGAATATCATTCTTCATTGCACATGGATTTCTTATGATCGGAGAAACTTTAGACGTATTAACAAAAAAATGTAATGATGATACTCGAGCTTTTTTTACTGAGAGAATTCGGAATCAATTTATTTTTAAAAACAGTAACATTGTTGCGAAAAATGGGAATATTAATAGTTGGATTAGAAAGAATTTCAGAACGGTAACGTGAATATGGTTCGACATTGCAAACTTTGAGTTAACTCTTGATGAATTAAAATGCAAGACAATAAAGTATTTAAATTTGATTTTTTTTTGTATTAAAACGTATTCCTTAAAGACATGTTTTTTTTATAAATAAATTTTCTACATATTTATATTACTTTGGTAAGTTGAATACTACTAAATTTAATTAGAGTATATTAATTCTTTAACATCACATGATTTGTATTAACCCAACGTATAGATGGTTCGCATAGAAACAATGTAAATGCGCATCAACAAATTACTTTGTTGTGGGATAAAAGTAATTTTAATAAAATGCAATACAGAAATAAGTAGTTGAAGAAGAAAATTATCTATTACATTAGGAAAGGAACATTAAGGAAATTATATTGAACTAAAGACTAAAGTTTATTATTGCTTTAAAATCAAAGCAATGTAAGAATCTTATATCGGCATTTGAGACTTTAACTTTTTATTTCGATCTTTATGTTACATAAAAGAATTAAAATAATTTATTTATTATATTGTAAAGTGATATAATTATTATTTATAATTATTAAAGAAATAATTATTAAAGAAATAATTGTTTAATTCAAGAATTACTTTGTTTTATTATTCTCATTATATCAACATCGGCATCATATAATAACGACATAAAAAAACATATATTTAAAATAAGCGCTTAAAACATGACATTATGTATTTTAATATGTGCGAACTTAAAACCAAATATTCTAGTGGAAAATTTTGTCAATTCCGGAAGTTCACATTTATTTTCTTTGGCCTTCATCATAAAATTTTTAAAAGTTTGATTTACATACAGATCATTGATTAATTTCTACATTTCCGGAGATTTTATCTTCCAGATGAAATCGACAAAGACCTTGGAATTCTGCAATTTCTCATTGTAAAGAGCTTGAACCTTATCAAAAGGTATTAAATTATAAAGATCCTCTAACAATCCTTTTATCCCATCATCAATCTTTTGTATTTCAATTTGAGATTTGAAAATGCTTTCTATTTTAGGCGGCACATAATCCTCCATGCCAATAGTCTTATGAAATGTTTTGATGTAATCAGTAACATTCAATCCAGCCTCCTCCAGATATATTACTAATGCTTGATGCTCTTTAAAAGTTTCAAGATCGCGCAGAAATGGAATTTTGCAAGTATTGCAGAAAGTGCTATACTTTTTCATTTTCAGCTTATACTTTAAATTAACTCAATAAACTAATCAACCGGAAGAAGATCCACAAAATCCATCAATTCGTCTTCCAGCGTAGGTTCTTGGTAAATAGTAACATCGTTCGGTACGTTAAGGCCGAGGACAATATATATGACGTCAGCTGTAATCTGCGTATTCACTCCGCTGCTTTTGAGTCTATTCAAAATGATCTGCAAGGATTTAATTTGATAGACTTTGTTTACGGCCTGCTGGGCATTGTCTGACTTGAGTTGATTAACAAAACCAACGAAAGCTGAAGAAGTTTTCATCTTTTGCACGTAAGTACGAATGATCTTGGCAATAGGAATCACATTCGTAATATCTTTGACAAGTCCTGCAATCCCACCAGTCCTCTGTATGACCAATGAATATAAACGAGAAGGAGGTGGTGTGATCCTGTTGATACCGAGAGCATCGTTAGCTTTATTTATTAATGAATAAGCATCGACGCCTTCCTTTTGCATATAATTTAGAATGTTAATCACTTCAGGAATAGCTTCCAAATCTATCATCAAGTCTTTTAATATAGTCGAAGTTTTAAGATAATTAACAGCTTCTTGTATTTCCGAATCTCCTAATACGTAATCCAAAACGATGGTTTGAATTTCTTTATAAGGAATTAAGTCCAAACAGTCTTGGATATCCTCATGAAGAATACCTTTGCCAAAGTCCGGGAATTGATGAGCTTGTCCCAGACCGATAATGGTCAAGGCGACAAATAGCGCTGATATATACTTCATCTGTAGTACATTCACGTGTAAGAAGTTATTAAATATGTCATAATTAAATTTTTATTACCAAAATTTAACATTTTATGTGTATGAATTTTGATGTGTAAAAAAAAGAATTATTTTTAAAAATACATTATTTTTTAAATTATAATTGTTTTATTTATGATTTACGTTGAGAAAGTAATAATAAGGATAATAAAAAGAAATTATTATTATTTAATTAAGATGTTTTTCATAATTATTATGCAATTTATTTATTTATTAAAAAATGTAATTTTATTTATCTGTTCATGCATATGTGATCTTTTTATAAAAGACTATGTTTTTACTTACAATGACAGTTGTCGATGAGCACAAAGACATTCGAGTACCTAACTAGTTAGCACAGATTTATATATCAAAGTTATCTTAAATCTTGTTAGAAAAGTCAGTTAATAAAGGATTAGATAAGATAATTTCAACGTTAAGAAAAAATGCAGATTATTCGGAAATCAATGCATATAACAAGTAAATTTAAATATCAATAACAAGTAAATTTAAATATCATATTATTTATGCTATACACAACTTTTTATTTAATAACAAGATATTTTATTAGAAGTTAAAATTTGTAAAAAGTTTTTGATGTATTAAAACAATTCTAATAGCGTAATTTCATATTTACCATATAATAAATTTGTATATTTTACTTTTTACAGAAAAGTTATTGATTATTTTAATTTTAATATTATTTATTTTGTTTATTTGATTTCACTATAAATTATAAATTCTGTAATAAAAATATTGTTATTATTTAACAAAATAAGGTCAATATTTGTATTATAAATTTTTGTATTATAAATTTTTCATTTTTATATTTTAATAATTATATAATGTTCTCGATATCTGATGTTTTATATATTCAATATTTTGTACAACATGGAATTCTATACCATTTATTAATAACACAAAGCATAGTAATGTCATGAAGGTATATCGTACTTTTAATTCTTTTTATTATATGTCAAACAAATATTATCAATAACAGATGTTTTGTCCTTTATTTTTAATGATCGCTATGTTAAAGTGAAGATAAATATATTTCCTTCAAATGAAATGTTTTTACACGTTATCTTGAGTAATCTTTGTTTAATAATGAGAAATAAGAAAGTTATCAATAAATTATAAATTATTTTGAGTACATATTCTGACAAATTTGATATGAATCATAGCATGATTAACATCAAACGGGAAAAAAGAAACATGACTTAATTATGAGTATCTAAATAAATACATCATAATATAAAATCTAAAAAATAGAAATATATTATTTTTCCTTTGTGAAAAAAATGTAATCTATGATTTTAAAATACAGACTAGCAAATAAAACAGTTCATCAATCATCACTCATAATAAGATATTGCGGATAAATTAAAGAGAAAACACAAATTGTTAAATACAACTACATAGTAAAAGATAGATAATAACAGAAAATAAAAATTGTAAAGCAAATAAATAAAAATATTAAAACTGAAATATTCTTTAAACATTAAAGTCAATTATAAATATGCGCAAATGAAATGCGCCGTTAATCCAAATAAATGCAAATATAAATTTTACAAATATTTATCATATTTAGAAGAAGAGTTGTGTTATATTCACACATTTTTATTACTTTTTATTTTATACATGTATATACATATATAATATATTTGGAAAGCTAATCAAATTCGTCTAAAAGCTTATCAAATAATTCTTAAATTTTCGTACGAATCAATATCTTAATCTAATCGCAGTTTCTTATCGAATATCCTAATCTTTTCGTACAGCTCGATTACTAGTATATAAATATACGATAAATTATTCACGTTCACAATCTGCATCTACAACTGTCACAGTAAGTAAAGTTTCTTCATACGTCTTATATATATACATATGTATAAGAATGAGAATTTTACAACAAGTTATATTTATGCAAGTAATTGTTCTTTCTATTTTTAGAAAGAACAATTAACCAATCATTCAATCAACCAATCTATAGTTCAGTACAAATTTAATTTTTAATAGAAATTTAATCATATAGATTTCTTCTTTCAAAAAATTCTTATAATTAATGAAATATATATCTTGGTATTTTTTAATTTTTTTGTACTGTATTTGCTTTGTTTTGTTTTTAATTTAATATTTAATTTAATAATTATTTAAGAAAAATCTAC
The DNA here is from genome assembly GCF_000204515.1 of Acromyrmex echinatior. Next base: position 459,633 of record NW_011627404.1, read on the forward strand.
TTAAAGTTAAATAAGATGGAGAAATAGAGCATACATTTTTGTATTTTTTATTATATTCCTTATATTATTTCATATTGTGATCTTCAATTTGATCTATTTTATTTAAGAAAAATCTAGTTAAAATTAAATAAAACTAAGAAAAAAAGTATATATATTAAAAATATGTAACTTTTTGTTATATATTTTTAAATTTTTAAATCTTAATTCGCAAAAAGATTTATTATTACAAAAAATTTTTAAACTTTGATTTATTCATATATAAAATAAAAATTATAATCTTAACAAAATAATTATTATTTACGTCATTTATTTTTTATATGTAATCGCAAATTTTATATATGAAATTTAATATATGAAAATTAATTAATGGAAAACATTGATATATTTTTTAAAGTAATGCTTTTCATTACATGATAGTTATACATATTGAAAGATATATTGTGTAATACTCTCAATATTAATTTACAGATGAAATTCACATTAAGATTATTTGCCATCTTGGCCATTATCGGTCTGGGACAAACTCATCAGTTTCCGAATTTCGGTATAGGTCCTCTTCATGAGGATTTACAAGACATTCTAGATTTAATTCCTCTGGAAAAAATTATCGATGATGTTGTGTACTATATGATGTATGATAATGAAATACAAGAGATATTTAATGACTTTCATCAAAGTACACTTATAATCAAACGCATGCTAATAGACATTCAAACCATTCCTGAAGTACTCAGGCTATTTATTTATCTGCATAATGAAGGCATCAATATTTTTCATGTAATGAACATGATTAACCGAACACATGATATTAAGGAACTCGTACCACCCAGCTCTCAAACATATTTTATACCGAGGAAGACCGGCGGACTCCGTGGATTGATCAATGAAATCAAGAAACACATTGATTATGATGTCTTTATTAGCATATTTGCGGATAAATTAAAAACCTCTACAGCCTTTGTCAACTTCATTAACCAACTTAAATCCAATAATTTCCAACAGATTGTTAACAAAATTTCTAAAATTGAAACCTTCCAGTTGATCCTAAATTATCTTGAGGTTAAATCAGTGAGTTTAAAAATTCTGGGAGATATCATGTATCTCGTTCTCGGCATCAAGGTACCAAGTCTTCCTTCTAAAACAATAATAGCAGAACTAGAAGATTTCATCCATCTTATTCCGATAGAAAAGTTTCTCAGCATAATAGTCCAGTATGTAAATGAAGACGAAAAAGTACAAAAAGCTGCACTGTTCGTATTCACAACTGAGTTCCACGATCTGCTGCGCGCTCTCGAAGCTCTTAAGGAATATCAAGCATTCGTGGCATATTTAGAAAAGGCTGGACTCCCTGTTATTGAATCTATTCAAGCATTCCATCATGCTATCGGCATGGAAAAATATGTGCCACCCAAAATAAAGAACCTTTTCATGTCTCTAAGTAAGATACAGAAGATCGGTGATGGAATGGAAGGGCTGCTCAAGGATCTTTATGCTGTATTACCTTTGGAAGAAATTGATGCTCTTTACATAAAAAAGTCAAAGACTTCCAAAACTTTCACTGATTTCATCGCAAAGATTACGTCCAAAGAAATGAAGGAAATCATCAAGAATCTAACCACTCATGAGACCTATAAGTTATTTATCACGAGAACCAATGAAGTGGGATTGGATGTGGAAGAATCAACAAATCTTAGTAACAGAATAATTGGCCTTAAACCCCTATACTAAAATCAGTGTTTATAGTTTGAACGTTTGCAATTAATAATTTATTTTAAATTAACGTTAATATAATAACATAATAACATAGAAGTTATTAATTCATTAATTATTTCTTCGCAACTAATAACAAATTAAACGATTTCTTTATAATAAACAACTCTTATTTCTTTCATTTCTTATTTTTTATTACTTTCATTTTCTTCTTTCTTTCACAGACTTCTAAATATAAATAAATACCAACAGAGAAAGAGAAAAAAAATAGATATATAAGTAGAGATAGACTGAATAGAAGACAGAAAGAGAGAGAGAGAGAGAGAGAGAGAGAGAGAACATTTTTTCGTATTATCCCAACTTTAATATCTTTAGTAGTTTCAATTTTTATTTAATTTATATAATGTTTATAGATCATAATATGTAAAATGTTTTTAGCGTGCATATATAAATATATCCTTAAACGTAAATTCAAATCAAGATCATCTTCTAAATCAAGATCTCTTCTTATTATGTTCAGTATTATGAACTGTACATGAATAATGTTGTAACTTCGATAAAAGAGCAAACAGTATATAACAATTCTTATTTTTACTAATTATGTTTTCTCACGTAATCAATTAAATTAAAATGTGTTAATATTATATTATATATCTTTTACGTAATTGACACATAATCACATTAATAAATAAAACTAATTAAAAAATAAAACTTAGAGAAAAATCGATATATTTGTGTAAGCGATATTATCGAGAATATTATCTTCACGATTAGCTTTTTAATAGCATAGTTTTGTCTTATATTTTATCTAAATAGAAATATTTAAACCGTTACAAATAGATAAGTGTCTATTTGTAACAGTTTAAATGAAAGAAGATGCTCTCCCTCTCTCCCTTTCTCCTCTTCTCCCCTTCCCTCTCCTCCCTCACTTCTTCTCTTTATCTATCTATTTATATCTATCTTAAGACGTAATATTCATATTATATAATTATTCAATATATTTCTAAGGAGGTCAAAACTAGTACTAATATTTGTTGCGACATGTTAAAATTATTTTAAAAAGTCTTCCGTCTGTCATAAACAAAATATGTATTTTATTAGCATATTTGAAGAAACTTGGTAGTCGATTTCTTCTATCGTTCTACTAATTTTATATTTATAAGAATTTGATTGCACCAACGGAATAAATTTCAAAATAGAAAGTGCAAAAACGGCAATATGCAGAATTCATAGCTATCCTCTTTCGCACACTCAGAGCCATCTAAATAATTCACGTCATTTGCCTAATATGAACGAATAATTCATCGCCAGATTTCAGCGAATAAATGCGAATAACTTTTCTAAGGAACTGGAAAAATTAGATCTATTATAATCGCGATCTATTATAATAAAATAACCGATAGACATTTATTTAAATACATAATCCATCCTGAGTAAAAAAATATTATGCTACATAAAAACTTATTAACTATATAAATTTTATATTAACAATTATAATCCTGAATGACGATCAATAAAATTAAATGTTAGATTGCAATGTGTACATTCACATTATCCATACATTAGTTCATTATAAAAATTTGATAGTATTATAATTTTAAGATTTTCAACTTCCAACTGCATTAGTTAAATGTATTTATCACGAAGCGATGAAGACTTATGTATTCTTCTGACAAGATCGTTCGGCTAACTCGAAAGAATGATGGCAAGCATTTTAACGCTTTTAGCGAGCAGCACTGAGTTCGTGGACGATAGAAATTAATTCCTCTCAGGCTGTCAGGGACTGTATGAACGCGACGATGTCGGTGTGAGTTTCATGCTGAAGCTACGATAGCAGTAGCTACAGAGACGGGGGAGGGACAAAGGAAAGTGCTGCTTGAGGTATAGGATTCAGAAGGGCGCGAGGACAAGCGCGCGGCTCGCGGTGTCTGCAGCAAACAATTCCAATTAACTTGCTGGAATTGGAATAGGACTTGTACTCGTTCGGCCGACTCTTGGCTCGTGGAGCCATGGCGTCAAGGACGACGAGAACATGAGCATTCCTTCGTCCATCCATCGCGCTTTTCCATTTTTCCTCGTCAAATTTCGTCGTTATGCTACATGTTCAAATTAGTCATCCGGCAAAATCGAGTAATGTTCTACGAAAATGATTAAGAAACTATTTTCTTACGTATTCTCTTTCTACATAATTCTTAAAATATATTAATTCCAAATGTTTTAGAATAAGAGATACGGATTAGAATAAGAGATAGATCAGAAGAATACCGTGACAAAGTAAATTTTTGCGACTGAGTTGACAAAATTGCATCTGTTCTGTAAAATACATTTCCTTTGCAGGTGTATAGCAGAGACTATTATTCCCAGCATAATGCTTGTCATCGTCGTCATCGGTCGAGACAGTCATAAAGCAAAGTGAACAGAACCGCGTTCTTGCCTTAGACAATACTGCTCCTGAGCTGCTCAGATATTGAAGACCCCCGAAAGCTGTGTGCCAATCCCGATGTGTGCATAACGTCTAGCTCGCCTCTCAACATTATTAAATCCTCTATCTTGCTTGTGGACTAACCGCGCAGGACAATGGCGTTCTTTAAGCGTCGTCACGTCATAATAACGTGTCACGAATTGATAATCTCTGGATGGAAATATGTCGTTGCGTACCAACTTCCTTGTATCGCATATACCTTGCAACATGAGTATCTTAGTGCACCATGTGATTTATTATCGTTATTTAAAATAGACAAGCGAGGTTAAACAAAGTTCGAATTTTGAATTTTATTTTTTACAATGCGATACACTCCTTATTTATTTTTTATGTCATATTTATTCTGTTCTTAAATGTTTCCTTCAGATTATTCATAAAAACAATGTAAAGAACGTAAATTACAAACATCGTCATTGAATATAATTATATATAACATGTATATTAGATAACAACCTTTTCATAAAAATACTTTTGGAAGCATCTATCCTTTCGATAAAATTTTTATTGTTTTATCGTTTTATCGTTAATCGCGGCAGTATAAGTAATTATATCATGTTCACGTCGAGTTTCTATGTAATCCCTGATCTCCGTTCTGATCCCTGATCTTCCGTATGAGAGAACATTTCGGATCATATGACCGTGGCAAATCGACGAGTTTACAGCAACGGCGGCCGTTTACGGAGACGTAATTGCCCATCCGATGATCGCGCAGGCGTCATATAATCACCGGGTAAGCTTTGAACGGCTTAATCCGTGAGGCGTTGCGTCATTACGATCAGCGTCGTCAGTACGACGTCGCCGACGAGCGTCGGCAATCGTCGTCGACACCGTTGAAATCCCAGTTGGGGAAGACATTTAAAAGTAAGTACAGTTGGACATAGATCCGCCTAGCGGGTTTAAAAGTCAAGAGTGCCAAGAATGCAATTTATCCCATCCATTTGTCGGATAAGGAGGAAGGAAGAGAAAGACTCGACGAGAAGAAAACGGCAAGTACATGAAGCGAAGTACAACAGAAGAAGGCTCAGAACCGCGACCTCTCACCCCGCTTTTACCCTGACTCGTTACCGCCGACACTACGATCACTTCATTGACTCATTTTATTTTCCGGCATGAAAAGTATCATTTTTCTCGCTTGAAACTCCTTTTGCTCAACCCCGACCTTCATATTCTGCTCGCTCCTTTTCGTGACCCGACGACAAGGCCTGTTTCATCTTGCTATTCTCATTATTCGCTCTCATTAAGCGGAGTATGCGAGTTTTTGTTCGGAAAATAGCCGTACGAATATTTAAGACACGATCTTAAGTACAGATACTTAAGATATTTTTTTATGTGTATATATTTTGTTACATCTTTATAAAATAATCTAACAAAAGTATAAGTAGCATTTAAGACTTTTATTTTAATATGAGGATGTGTGAAAACAGTAGGGAATATATAAATAAAATAGAAAAGAATAACTTTGCTTTTTTCAAGAGTTAATTATAATGCGCTATGTAAATTTATGCATAACCGATAATTTCTGGAAGATGAAAGACGCCAATTACTACATTATCGATCGCATGGTGAAGATGTCGTGATAGATATCATCCGCCTTCATACTGCACAAGTGTATCCAATATTGGAAATTCTATACCACCGTCCCAAGCGGATGTGGTTGTAGCCGTTCACACGTACGACCACCATCTCGATACAGATATGTTTATTACCGGGAACGACATAGACACCCCCGCTCTGGCTATGACTTATCGGACGCGACTTGTTGCGCGTACACGTTCAACCGCGAAACAATTGTTTCCGGTCTTTCCTAGATTACGACGTTACATTGTAGCGATTAATAACGCAATCGATAATAAACTATCATTGCGAACCCTCGTCACGAAATCGAAATTAAAGGATCGTAAATGTCTGATAACGGACAATCATTTTTTTTACAGAGGTTTCCTTCATCGCGCGGATGCACATCCGAGAAATAAGAAGACTGCGAGAATCGTTAAACTTACGAAAGACGCACACTCAAACAGCAGAAAGCTTCTTCAAAGTCTTAAAAAAGTACTGTATACTCCATCCTTCATAAAGTCAACGATTATACGATCTGATGAGAACAAAGCTTAAAGTTTTAGATGCTTCCTAAAAATATATGTCTATCTTTTGTAAAGTTTAAATCACGCTTACGTTTTATTTCAATGATTAATGCGCTAGTTAGGTGCTAATTACTGGTAGAAAAAAACGGGGACTGGATTTTAAAGCCTCAAAAATTCTCTATAAATGGAACATTTAATAAAATTCTTTTATATGAATCGTAAAAAAATTTTAAGATTAAAGTTAACGTTATGTTTATGCAGTACATATGTTATTAAATAATAAATATTTCAAATTACTTTTTGATGAATATAAATTCTTAAGAAAATTGCTACGAATAGTTTTGCTTAAATAATTTGATTATATATTGTATCTTTATTTAAAAAATTGTATAACTCAAAAAATTATAGTCTACAATAAGTTCTTAGAAAAAGAGAGAAAACTATTTTTTAATTTAATAAAAAAGTATTGTCTAATAATAAATAATATTAGCAAAAAGAATATATTCTTAACTATATAATAAAAAATTGTGATAATTTTATTGACTTTTAATGAATTTTTTTAAACCGTCCTTTTTGAGTTGTGGCAATTTCTATTGTTTCTGAAGTTAGTTCATTTCTAATACATGGATGTATATTCAATATTAAAAAAAAAAATTACATATTTTTAGAAAGTAAATAATCAACTTATTTTTTCAAAGAGCTAAATGTGAGAAATAAAGCTGTTGTAGAAGTGGGCTCAACCGTCCAGCAGCGTGTGTCGACTGACAAGCATGAAGTCGTGTAAGACAAAAAAATAAGAAAGAGCAAAAACATCGGGAGAAAAAAAGAGAAGGTGAGATACTGAGCAAACGTCGCAGAAAGTACGAGTGCTGTTAAAATGCGAGAAGTACGTTCGCAATCAGCAAAGCTGCTGTCTGCGCCGGTTTGGTCGTATTTGCAGGCGTATCACGTTGTTATATAACGAGATTATATCATTAACCAACGAGATGCAGGCAACGATTGTTGCCGATAACGATATAAAGTTGAGCTTCATTTTTGCTGATTAATAAACGTCGCATGCGCGGAGCTCTCGAAATGTGTAACGCTCGATAAATAAAATTATCAATTAAAAGCATGTCACTGTATTACAGATCTCACAAAAACACAAAATCAATGTTACAGAAAATACAAATAATTTTAGTTGTTGTAAAGTAGTTGTATGTAAAATAGTATCGATAGAATATAATGTTTATTTAATGCGAGATAAGAAAGTACTTTATACTAATTCTATTTTAAAATATCATCAAGAAAACTTTTAATTTTTTTAGATGTTCTATTATATTAGACATAATATTATTTTATTATAAGATTTATCATATAAAGAATATATTAATTCTTCATAATTTATGCAAATGCTTGTAAATCGTTTATTTGCGAAATTTTTAATAAAATTATACAGAATTTATCTTTAATTAACCATAAATTAAGGAGATAATTAGATTCTAATGACAATACAAAAAATAGAGTAAATTGCATAACATGATTTTTTGAATAAAAAAATCTTAATAAAATTAATCAAATCTTTTTACGGCTTTTTAAATATATTGGAATACATATGGTATGCTATAAGAAAGGAAGTTAAGCATCTCCAATATTTCAATGACCCTCTTCGATCGTCTTTCGTGAAGCAATGGCGATTCTAATGAACCCATCGACTCGATCACGTCTCCGAATGACCCATCCCAACTATGAGTGAATAAATGAATTTCATGCGTGCCTCTTGGAACAAGCATTGGAATGTGGCAATGAGAATGGTCTATGGAATATCATGACATCATCCTAAAGCGCCTGTAGGCGATTATTAGTATATCTAATAATGAATTCTCGAGAAAAATCCCAATACTAGTAAAACAATAAATATATAATAATATAAATATATATAACATTTAGTGTGTAATAAAATTATGCACTAATAAAGTAAGCATCTGTTAAATAATTTAAAAAGAACTAAATTAAAGCACAAAAATGTTAAAAAGAAGAGTTGCCAGATTCTTGTAATATATTTATTGTGATTATATATATGAGATTTTAAATTATTATATGCATGCACACAAGCTAAAAATATAGTAGTATATAAAACTATAAATATATTTCTGTATAAGAAAGATAACGCATTATTTTATATCGATGCTATATAAAGAAGATAGATCGCGAGGATAAAAATTGATAAATATAAGAGATATTATTAGATTTTAAAGAAATAATATACATATATCGATGAGCCAACAAAATAAAAAAATTTTAAAAATTTATCTATCTCTCGATTATGACTCGAAGTCACTGTCAAGGATGTTTAGGTAGTAGGAGGCCTTCGAGCACTGTATACAGAATTTCCATGGGAGTGGGAGATGGGGGCGAATTCATGGGGTAATTCCGTGTTCGATACATCGTGCGCGCTTAAGGCTGCGATGTTACTAGCGTCACATAAGCGTAATACCGGATAAGCCGCAATAATGCAGACCCGCTGTGCGTGCATGCGAAAGCGGAATGGATCCTGCTGCTCGGAGAGCTTCAAGAACCAAACGTCCGTGGTGTAATCATTGTATCAAAGCATGACGAGAGTGACGTAATGTTTCGCGATAATCCAGCGAATCGGAAGGTTTTGAAATTTTGTAATAAAAATAATAAAATTAGTAAAAATAATGCAAATCATATATATAAAAATCAAATTAATTATTAAAAATGCAAGTTTTTTATGTAGTGTCTTTAGATTTTAATATTATGCTTTTTTCTTTCAAATGCGAATGTGACACACTCAATATTGGTAATCGCGTATTTAAGAAAAGATAAGAAACATTGAATATATTTAATTTATGCTCGTCAAGCTTACGATGAATAACAAACAAGAGATTAACTCAAATTCTTGCTCTCTTCTAACTTCGCATTATACTAATTTCACTTAAGAATCTACTTCTTCGTTGTTATTGGATTTTTATATTTGCGCTTTCTTTTATGTATTGTGCGGACGTGAAACAATACATGGCCAGGAAATTTCTCTCCAATGAGAAATGGTGTATCGCTTAAAATTAAATCATAAAAAGGACCGTGGGTTCTTCCTGAACCCCTGCTGACGTAAAAACGGCGAGGACAATGAAAGAGCAGAATCCCACACCAAGGTAATTAGCGTGAGAAGCATTAAGAAGACACGAGGCAATTTTGGTCGGCCATTTTTCATGGTAATCTGCGGCATTCGCGTGGCGTCGGCTCGCTCGAATCGGCGTCTTCATTTTGCTACAATGTAATCGTGAAAACGGAGACAGATGAGAAAGTCTTGAGCGAAGGGTTAGAAATCGAGGTAGAGCTGGAGAGTTAAGACGGGAAGCAGCAATAAAAGGAGAACCTTCATGAAGACGAACGAATTTAAAAAGCTCAACAATAGATTCAGGCTTATGGGTTGTAAAAAGTTTTATCGCAGAGATTTTATTCAAGAAAGAAAAATGTTATCTCTAAGTGTTTTCTTTTCCCTTTTTACACATGCGCGATTAGAGTTTATCACGTTACAATATTGATTTATAATTAACTATTGAATTTAATAGAAGAGCTTATATTCCTATTAATTTAAGTTCTTCATTTTTAGATGTAATACAAATTTTGAGATGTCACGACTAATAATAATGTGATTAATTTAATATAATTAATTATCGTTATAAGAAGTATATATTGTTATTTTTATTGCTGCATTCTTTATCCTATGATATAATAGCATTAAAGTTGTACTATAAAAATAAGATATGAAGTCACCCTAACTGATATACGTCGTCTTATTAAATCTTACAAACCGGATCGTTCTGAACTCGCACCGAAGCTGTAACACGATTATTTAGTTTTGTCGTCTTCCTATCGGACAGATCTCTTCTCTTTTAAGAAGACAACGCGCCTAAAGACATGGAAGAAGAAGGGACGCATCTGCGATTCACTTGAGAATTTAACTTCATTTGAGTTGGAAAGGCGATTAAATACCGTTTTGTCTGATTATCCACCAGATTTTCCCAGATTCAAAATTCGTTAATCTCCTTTTACACGATAATCGTTTCCTAATTAGTATAAGAATGACTGACAGTTATATAGAAATTATTTGTAAAATTTGAACTATTATTTGATTTTCAAATTCTTTAAGAAAGATTTAGCGTAGTAACAGTGATCCTATGAATTATAAAATGCCTAGCCAGAAATGATTCAGTCGATCGATGTTGAGTCAGCATTAATTCAACGTTGATCGATCAACTATTTCTAGTTGGAAATCTATTTAAGTAACAAATCTATATCTTCAAGGTTAAATATTAAACTTTTAATTAAATAATAAAATGTTATACATAAACAGCTCCATTGGGAATATAATTATATCTAAACACACTCAGAATATTTTAAATGCAATATTTTCATTTCTAATACGATGCAATTCGAGAGTTAAATCAAGCTTCAACGATTATTCTCGGAGCTAGCTGTGAGACTCGTCACGGTCTATATAAATTTTATCCGAACGTCAACATAGTACCCCATCCTTAGAGCAATCCACCCAGACGGCGGATAATCCGGCTTTGTGCGATCGGTCCGTAGCTGAAACGATTTGGATATACCGGACGTGAAAACCGCATTCCGGATAATAACTAGCTGCTTATCAAGCATCTAAGACGATTTCGGGATTCTGCATCCTACCAAAGATCTGGACCAAAATCGAAGATCCACCCAAATTTAGTTTGGCTCAATGTTATCTCTGTAGGTACTCGATTCAATCTTATCCCTTGACTTCTATCGAAATTGTAGTTCGAAAAAGGAAGACTGTTTGCTTGTAAGATTATGCACAAGATTTATTTATTATTCAGATTTGTTATAACATAGTATTAGTGAAATTAAAGATAATGTGGGATATATAAATACAAGTAACTTGTAAGATCCATAACCTGAGCGTCTTTGAAGAATTTTCATTGCGGATAACTAATACAGATACACAATAATCGACTATTGACTCGACCGTTAACTACCATTCTTAACTGCTGTAGAAACTAGCTCTCGAAATAATTCGTGCCTTTGTGTTGTGTATCTTAAAATCTTTCCTCTCTTAAACCGCCTTTGAGACCTTTGACTCTTGTATGAAAAGTAAAAAATATCGATAGAAGAGCGGGACACTTTGCAAACGTCAGGCGGAAAATGTAAAAAATGTAAGCAGCAAAGCATGCATATAAATAGGTTCAATGTAAAAATAAAATAGGAATTCCTATGTTCTGAAAAATGTTAAAAGCGCAACTTTGTTACAAAAGCACATTCCTAATCATCAATGCACATTTATCTGTCTTTTACCACAACCTGAAGAGTTCCAAAGACGTGTTTTTTTTTATTATAAAATTCTTATTTATAAGAAAATTATTTCTCTGTTCTTTTCTCTTGACATAAAAGATACTTTAATTTAATTCTTTTTTTAATTTTTTAGTATTCTTAAGAAATAAAGTTTTTTTTTATTCAAATATGCTATATTTCTTATTGCATACATTCGATTAAGTTTTCCACCATTATATATACCATTTAATTTAAAATATCAAATTATGTTCCCGTATCCTTATATATTTAATCATGCTTCTACCTGTATTTCTATAAATCTGTTTTTCTACTTACTTCTATTCTTTTCTATCCGCGCATTTATTTTTACTTACTCGTATTTCGATTTACCATTACATTCATGGTATGACACGCAATTAATTCTTAGAGGGCAGAGATCTATTTTCTAAATCTTATTGTTTTTCCTGAGTAAGACTTGTTATAATTTGTTATTTTTCGTTATATTTCTTGACTTAAAATATGACACTGTTTTAACGCCACTATAGTGACTTTACCATCCTGTAAAGATTAATGAAGGGCTTTATGTATAATATATCAAGTATATACCTCATCAACTAACGCAACGGCAGTACTATTAACTACGATGACTTCGTTAATTATATGACATATAAGTATAATATTCAAATTATACTAGTAGCATTAAAAAAAATTAATTGTAAGCATTGAATTTTTATTGTTTCTTTGAATAAATATTTGATAAAATAATTTATAAGATTTTCAAACGACTTTATTTCCTAAATTAAAATTTTTTTTAAGATTTCATATATATATAAAATTCCTTTTCTTTTAATTTTTGTTCAAAATATCCAAATAAATAATATATGATTAATATGATAGGATTAATATACGAATGATAAATTACTGACTTTAATGTTGCTCCGCCAGTGTCCGATGCATTTCCTCCTCTCAGATGGTCCAGATTGAGTTTCGTAAGACTTTCTCAACATGATATTCATGAAAACGCATACTACAATCACACGATACTTTCGAAATTAATGTACAACGAACCGAATGTGATTGTTTATTCTGTTCAATTAACGGCAATGAGTAAGTTAACTTTCTTTGTCATTAAAGTATCTACCGAGCCCTTTAAAGTCTTAAACTTCTCTTCAAAATCGTTTGTAGGGATTTTTGTTAAAAACCATAACAATATCTTTGTTTTCCAAAAAATAAATGTCTTTGTATTGCCACATTTGTACTGATAGTAATTATATTTATATTTAACATTATAAAATAAATGTCAAATATTTTATTCAGTCCATCTCAAATTAATTATTGATAAGCGATCAATACTGACAACTTAATACTTATGAAAATACGATTAATTACGATCGTGTAATGCTTCCGGTATTAAACGATGTTAAATTGCAACGTCCATTGCTCATATCAATCGATCTCGTCTGTAATTCGTATGTTATTCCACGCTCTTTTAATACGGAAACAATTGTAACTAAATCATATAGTCAATGAAAAATTTAATATATCATGCGAAGTATATTCGTGTAATTCAAACATCATTAAAGAAATTATTGTCTGTAAACAAAACAAAATTATTATAATTAATAATTTAAAATTATTAATATTAAATAAATAATAATAATAATTTCCATTTTTTATTACTTTTATTTAAACAAATAAATTGCGTTTTGGTAAAGAGTTTTAATACTCGAATTTTCGAATTATTAATCTTAAGAATGATTTAATCGCATGAAGTAATACTTCTTTTATTTCTTCGTTCTAGAGAACAGCGCTTAATGCCTAATGGTACTTGTTTCGAACACGGGTTGCCAGATTAGGCGACATGTCGCTTTTTAGGCGACTTGGAATAAGAATTTGCGACAAAAAATGGACGAGAGCGACATGCCCGGGGAAAAAGAAAACCGCCTAAAAGGCGACATGTCGCCTAATCTGGCAATCCTGGTTTCGCGAGTGTTAATGTGAAGATACACAAAACTGAACACGCCACTATTTGCTCGTGCTTCAAATGTCAATGTATGAATAGTAGCGTGGTAACTTTCCATATGCGGCAAAGCCAGCCATTTTTTTGTAAATAATAGTACGTAACACATCATGAAAATATCAAAGCTATATGTTTGATATCGTTGCTATGAAATATTTAACGGATTATATAATAAAATTATTTCTAATATTTTATTTTTTACATTTAATCAGTTATAATATAAATGATTTGACTCAGAATTGAGTATTATTCCTTAAAATATAAATAATATTTCAAAAATTTTTCATCATTTTCCTGTTAATGAAATAAATAATATCTTCATGCATTTTAATCCAATTCTAAAATTATTCATACGAATATATCAGAAGTATCTGTATATTCGAAGGGTTTTATGAAAGAACTTATAGACATTAAAAAAAAAATATTTTAGATTTTCCATGAAACAAACGATCAGTTGTTAGCATAAAAAATTTCGGAGCAATTAATCGTTAGTGAAGGACGTATGCTCAATTTCCTGAAGCGCTGAAAAAAAGATTCTGAACAAAAGCAATTCGCGTTTTCACACTGCTTGTGAATTTCGTTTAATTAATTGCCGCATGGTACTATCATTTTCTTTCATATCTCACAGCGACCTACTCTTCCCTCGTCAGCCAACCAGACTGAAAATAATCGGATGACATCCGTGTCTACGTTTGTCTTTCGTCGATTAATTAATATTTCAACCAACATCAACTCGGATCCTCATTCAGTAACGTGGTACGACCAGCTGAAGCAACATCAAAGCTGGATTCACCCTATCACACTCGAACTCAATTTCATTAACCGTAAGCATCTCGTTTCTTCCGCAATCTGTATGAGATATTTGCGCGAGTATATATAATTTCAAAAATATTAGCAAGAGGTTATTTGACGGTTATCGCAAATGATAATTATAAATCTTTTATCTATCTCTGATCGTATAAATATAAGTTATGCTTTTTAATAATCTAAATAAAAAATTTTTAAAGTATATTTAAAAAATTTTTTTATTTAGATTTTTAGAAAACCTATATCACTTCCTATATGATCATCACTAATTATTAAATTTTATAAACTCGTGCTAATATCAATAAAAATAATTAGTCTCGTAGAAAATTAGTAATAGAAATATATAACATCATATTTATCGTCGCGACGATGTACAAATATGTAAGATAAAATATGCCACCGCTTTCAGTTACGTTTAATTCATTTCATGTCCTGAATTCATTTCATGTAGTTTTAGCAACATCGTTTTACAAGTCATTATATACAAGAGGACTTTCAAAAAAATATATCTCGTATACAAAACTCAAGTAGAAATAAACAATAAAACATATTTTATATTCATCCTTAACTCAGTGAATTTTCGTTATAAAAAGAGTAAAGAAATTTCAGTGACTCGCTTATTTGCCAAGAATGACGGCAAAATCCGCACACACGAGCACATCGGTGCGTTTTAGGGACATTACGGGACAGGGACGTATCCAGCAGTGCGTACGAGGAAAAGGCTGTGGATGCTGAGGAGCTGCATAAACGAATATTTACGTACATATAAGCAGTTGTGTATACTCGCGCTATACTTTGACGAAATATAAAAAGAGATTGCATGGCTGATTTATGTAAATACCTTTGGCCCGCGAATAAACGGGTTCTTGCCGAACCGAAGAGGAAGGCAGAAGGATAGGAATCTTTTCGGGAGAAAGCTGAGCAAGGCAGCCGAAGAAGGTTGGCACAGACGAGTACGGCAAAGGCTTACGGCAGGAGGTGTGGGACGCCCGACGGGCGCGTTCGGGGAGTAAATATTTTTCGACGCCGTCACTCGCGGGGATTCGCGAGAGAGTTTATCGTATTTCGCGCCCAGCTGCCTCGTGAGAGCCCGGGAAGAAGCTTGCCGAGGCGAAGGCACGACAGATAGATGGAGGCACGACGGGAGACGAGAGCCGGGGGTTGGTTGGTTCCGCGTAGCCAGGGTGCACGCTCATCCGGACAAGCGTATTTCGCCGTCGGAAGTCACGATCTACTCAATTTACGAGTCAACTGCTTATATGCATACTACCGCATGCTGGCTAAGTTTAAATAATCTCGACGTTTCTGTCGGAGAATGCGAGCACTATGTAACGTGAATATTCAGAGCGAGATAAGTGTGTTCATTATGATCCTAAATTGATAAGGAAGAAATGATAATTTGACACTGCATCTCTGAAATAGTTTGTAGCTTTAAAGAGAATTTAGACTGCGAGAAAATTACCAAATAAGCATAAGTGAACAAAAAAGTCTGTAAAATATTCTAAAAATTAACATTAATTTAAACATTATTTGTCAGAGAATTAATAAAAGATATTATTTATTATTATATCTTAAAATCAGAACCTTTTACACATTTTAATTTTGAAAATAGAATTATTGTAATTTAACATTTAGTAGTATTTTTATACACTGTTAAAAGTATTATAAGATATTAATTTTAATTTTAAAGACATATAGAAGACTTTCTGAGATATGCAAAAATGTTAAAATTAATATTTTTTGTACAAAAATTAATTTAAGTTAAAATTACCATTTTATTTTTAACAATGTATAAATGAATTTCTTAAATACATAAAGTACAAAGAATTCCTATGCTTGAAAATCAGACTAGTTTGACGCAATATCAAATTATATTAAACAATTAATATAAATCCATTTACTCTCCATATAAGGAAGCATTATAACGGCAGCTGGTGAATGTGTTGTGCTTCCACGTCTTCGCGCGTCGGCATAATAAAGGAAAACATCCATCGCGCAAAGCTAACATCCATAATATCGCGACGTCGCTCATTTCGTGCGATCAGAACACAATTGATTAAGCAGTTTGCGGATCGCAGTCACATTGAGAGAGCACGGGGGCGTCCTTACACGGAGTAATTACACAGACATACCTCGGGCGGCGGCGAGACGAAAGCCTCGGTCGTTCCGCGATTGCGTGCCGATTGCGTACTGTGAACGCCTGTCTGTGTAAATGCTACGGTGTATCCGTTTGTTAACATAATGCATCGTGCAGACGTCTCTTTGATGCAAGGAATATGTTCCTAAATGACGAACCGCTCCGGATACGAGCAAATATCATCCGTAGGCGGTGTCTGGCTCGCGGCATCGTTTTGCACAGCGTCTTGCATAGGCGTTGCGACTGTAGAAATGTCTGACGTTGGCGGTACGCGTGATTACGCAATGACGAAGTCGTTAGTATACGCGCAATTATGCGCCGCTTCGGGCCGGTTTTCTGCTCGGCGCAAGATTTTCTCGATATTAACGTGACTGTAACGAAGGTAACGAGCGACATCGCGCTAGCCCGCACAATTCGCCCGAATGGGCGTTCGACGTCGAAACCGCGGCTAATAACGCTTGCGCGCCCGATATTCGAAAATCGTTTGATGTCATGCATGGTCGCACCCCAGAGTGCCTAGAATTACATGTAACGCGATTGTGGTGAATTTACGACATGTTGTAACAATGACCTACGGACGCGTTCATGAAAGAAAATTTATCTTCAACGTAAACGCGCAAGGTACTCAAAAGCACGAGATACGAAATAATTTTCACCATGTAATTTATGTATACGTAGAGACATATATTACGGTTGACGATACTTTAATTCGTAATCGGAAACCTGTGCAATATTTGCATTGCGTTATTACAAGACGCGTGCAATTTGATTATGCTACGGTATACGAGCAACTATATCTATGTAAGGACGACGCATTTGACGTTCTACTGATGTATATACATACGGCATCGAATATATTCCACGGCACTATTACAGCGCTGAAATTACATTATCACCAGAACTACCTGCATATATGCTTACCGACATTCGATGCTCGTCGACTGTTTGCTAATCGATTCCGTGGCGAATTCGCAAAGCAAATCAATTGAGAGTTGTGTATATCAGATATGCATCGTAATATTGTCTTGCGATATATTTGTCACACGAGAAATGCAACTTTTACTTTCCCAGATGACATCAAGTTTTCTATTACGCAAACTTTTGTCTTAAACTTCCTTTACGTCAGTGAAAGGTTTATAAATTCATCAGAAATTCATGAAGAAATTCGTCAGAGTCATATAAATACATTGTTTGTTTATTCGTATAGAGAAAATAACTTTAACCGTGAAATCTAGATGCAACATATCTAATATATAAAATTTTTAAAATAAAATATAAAAAGTTATAAAAAAATTATTTGTATAATTTTATTGCGTTTTTTGTAGGCGAATTTCATTTTGAATCCTTCTTTTATATTGTAAACTGATCATTCAAATTTCATGAAACTATCTAATAATGAAATAATCTTATAATGAAATAATTTAATGGTTTTTTTATTCGAATCTGAAGTCAAAAATAAAAAAAATAGAAAAATAAAAAATAGTAAATCCATGACGAATAGAAATTTAAAAAAATAATTTGATTATCACAAAATTCAGTGTTTTAAGGATTTTTTAATTGTGAAATAACATCAAGTTTCTAGTTTCACTTTATTTGAAATTGATCAGTGCTACGGAAACGGTATGTATTGATTTAAACTGACTCCCAACCTCTGATTATGACTCCTGTGATATTAGATCTTCCTTCATTGGAAATTACTACTTTTCTGAAATTTGACATTTTCAGGTTAAATTTAAACTCAGCGATACCAAAAACCTCTTAAAACCTCGAAACGTTTCACGAGTTTCACATCAGAATCAGATTATATTTTGAAATTTAAATTCTACGAATTCAGCAATCTTGAAAATTCTTAGAAAACAAGATCTTTAAGTTTCTTTTTTGTTAAAAATATTTCGTCTTAAGAGGCTAAATAGGACAAGTTAATTCAAGAGAAAGATATACTTTGCAATAGTATTTCTCGAATTAATCTCGTTTGATCCTACATCCCCTGTTCCCTTCATTCTTGCAGCCGATGTCCGGCAGCTTGTCATTTAGTCTTTTGGTCAGCCATTATCGCGCTTTAATGCTCACTCCTGCGCTATTTCTTTTCAATATCCCTGCGCGAGCCTGTTCGTGCAATAATTAGATCAGTCTTACGCCTGGAGCAGATGGAAGAAGTCAATATTGCGAGCGGAGTGAAATGAGAAGGGGCCAAGAGAGAAACGAGAGAGGGAGAATTATCTCTCTTGTGCCGCGTGAAAAAGACTTAATCACATTTCAGCACAGTAAAGTCTTCCTTTTTTCGCGTCCACCTTTTCCATTAACTAATAACGGCCCAGAGCTGGTGGATGGCCTCGGAAAATAATTTGCGAAGTATTATAAAAATATCACGGCTCTCCTTGGACGGTGACGTAAAGTTTCGATGAAAGACGCGCACAAAGTTATGATTGGAAATTAACGTTGCTCTAATTACAGAGAATCTCTTGAATGTCGCTTCGGATGACGTCGTTTAATTGATCAAAGTTCGACATTGACGCACGGAAGCTTTTATGATTTCAGATAACTGCGTTTGAGAAAATGTTATGTGTTCGCTAAATTTTGTACGTAAGAAGTATAAATGCAGTAAAGTAGAATGATAATTTGTGAACAAAAAGTATTATGATAATACACCTCCATCTATTAATAAAAACAGACAATACGAACAAATATCGTGCTTTAAACAGTATATAAAACATTTCAAGAAAAATACACGGTGAGGACTTTAATATCTTATTTCTAAACTGGTAATGTCGCTTCCACAAATGGAGCGTTGGTTGTGTTATCTCGCGGTGGATTGCGGATGCTTTGAAAAATCGAGGTATCCTCAGGAAAATCGCTTCGCCAAACTACCGCAGCAAGCCACAAATCGTAGAAGATACCAAGCCAGACCCTTCTGCCTGCCGGCACATACAACTGAAGAGGATACGAAAGTTTCTTCCGCAAAGAAAGTTTTGAATATTCAATACTCGTATCTCTCTCCCCTCTCGGCAAGTGAGATCGCGGGGTGAGACGGGCGGTTGCGGGTGCAGAGAGAGCAATTTCATTTCTCCTATTTCCTTCTTCTCCGCGTGTTATTCGTAGAAAGCGTTGGTAGGTGCAGCCTACAGGGCGAGAGAGCCGGGAAAGAGCGAGAGGATGATCGCACGGTATTTTCTATTGGCGATGCGTCTAGCATTCTGCGCGACCTCATCCTATCCCGCCTTCATCGCGATCTCGCGGAGACAGTTCTCGAGCCCCTACAAATTCTCCCACGAGATGTCGAGGAGGCACCCGGGAGGGGTTAGATGTTTTCGATGAATCGATTCGAGGGCACTTCCGCTATGCAAACTCCCTTTCTGCCAGCAAACGCTACGCTGGTGCACATTCCGCTCCTTGGACTATTTCTCTGGAAACCAACCCCCTGCAGGCTTGATCTAGTTCCCTTTTCCCCTCGATCTGCCGCCGGAGTTAAGACTGCACTCTTGTGAGTCCTCCGTCCGGCAGTCACTGGACGCCGTACATTGAACGAGGAAGTTCCGGTAACGAGGTTGATTCCGGACTACGATGGTATTCCCTAGGCGCATGATCTCGTGGAATCTTGTTTAGAAAGTGTGCGATCGAATGGAAACTCTTTCACTAGCATCACTGGCATATGCCACGGAAAGAAATGTCGCACGATGAAAACATAGTCGAATAGACGTGAATTCTACGCGAATCACGCGCGTATCAAAGTTTGCTCAATACATCGACTACGTATACTTGAATAACATTGCTAAAAAGATTCTTTTTAAAACTTCAAAAATATTTCTCTTCAACACCGCGCGTTGAAATATTCTTTCAAATTATTGATTTTGTCCGGACATACTTTTATTAAATTAATTGCACCCATTACAACTAATTGCGATTGAAAATTCTAATATTTATAAAAAGTACTTTCTGATGGCTATTTCTGCAAGAGAAAAAAATAAAGAGCAAATGAAATACATCACGTAATGTTTCAAAAATAAAGATTGTCAACATGCTCAAGTAATAAAAAAAATTAAAAAAAAAACATTTGATGTATATTATATAAAAATTCTTTCTTTGTTAAACATTCGATGTATTTTAAATAACACGAATTTTTATTCATATAATAAAAAGTTGGTGTAATATCTTTTCGAAGAATATTTAATTAAATCTATTAAATCTATTTAATTTGTATGCAAAAAAAATACATGCCGTTTTATGCAGCAATGAATACTTTATCGTGCATAATTTTTTAATACCACATATTTTTCTTGAAATTAAAATTAATAACTATGTATAATAATTTTCCAGTTAAAATAATCCCATATTAAAACTTTTTACTCTATAAATTCTCTAATTTTCTAATTTTCTAATTTTCTTTTCCTAATGCTTCTATTGATGATGGTCTCAAAGAGACGCGATAATAACTTAAGATCTTCAGAGAGTATATTATATATACATTATCGATATTGATGGTAGCATCGTGTTTGCAAGGATTAACTTTGGTGTAACATGTAGTAGCCTTCCTGGTGTAACGTCGCACACCAGCGGTTTTCCTCGAGTTCGCGAGGAGAGAAACATAGGCGGTTAACTTCGGTTTGAATTAATAAACGAGGCTTGGCTTCTAATACTGAGCTTAACTCAGTTTAGTTTGCCGATCGAGGTCTCCTGCACCGAATTCTAATCCGATTGTGCAGATCACGTGCAATATGGGGTGGCGATATAAGCGCAGTATAACGTGTTTGAGTAAAGTTATATTCGATAAATATGATTTTTTAATGGAAACATAATTAAACGATAATGAATAAAGATAATATTAGCAGGATCTTTTAAAACGATTAAAAAGTGATTTTGATGAGAACTGTATTTATAAACAAAAGCGAATAATTCAAATTGGGTTCTTGAAATATTAAAACAATTAAAAAATATAATAAAAAACGCAAGAGCCTTAATACGCGATAATTGGTATGATTATCATATACACATATATTTCGATTATATCTATTAATTTATTACGTAATATACAAAACAGTTTTGTATATTATTACTTTATTTTTTATCTGTATTTATAAATTTTGATATTACTTCTGTCACGAATAAGAAAATCTAATTGTTCTAATAGCAAATATTGATATTTCTCTTGTGTACTGTGCAAATAGTGTTACAGCATAACAGGTGTAAATGAAATTAGTTCGGTGTAAAACAATTTTACAATTACATCTAAATAAGTTACAGATTAATATAGACTCAACAAGACAAAAAGAGATTAATAGAAGTCCATATATAGAACTGAGATTTTATCAAAACCAAGAAAACATATTCATGCTTTCTTGATTGCTACATGCAATCTGAAAACATGTTCATAACGTGGCACGACCTAAAATCGCATCGCAAACAGGACCATCGATGGCTCTTCAGCCGAGCTACTAGATGAGTGTTTCTGCAAAAGTGGTAACATCGATGGTATAACGGGAAGAGAGGTGCGACAAGGACGCGACAAGCTTGAATCGAGGATATACATATAGATACCAGCAATCGCGAGGGAAACCATTAAGGGCTGTTTCTGAGGCTTATCGTAGCCGTGCAGCGAGAACGCCAAAGCAAGGAGAGTTCGACCCATTCAATTGTCGCGATAACGTTGGGATTCGAGTCAAGACGCATCAGACTTCAGCCGGAAACGACCACGTCCAAGAGCTTCCTCTCCCGTTTAGCCTCCCCACGAATACTCGTGTTTCCGACCTTGCACCATTTTGGTTCATCCTCCAGCAGAAGATTATGGCCTTGAAATGTAATATAGATATTGGCCAATGTCACTTCCCCAGTTATTCCGGCCGATCAAATATTGCTGACTCGCAATTTGATCGATTAGATATAATTTCTAATTACTTATCCCAGTATAAGATCTTCATAAAATTTTATACAAAGTCTTAATATTATAATAAATTTCTGTTAATTATCTAATATAAAAGTATTTAATATAATAAAGTGATTTATCCTCTTAATTCTTTCTTATATCTTTCTTTTCATATGACAATCTGTTATAAGGGAAATTTCATAACATTAGATCCTCCAGAACTGACGTGGGTTTATTAGACTCAATTATCTCTCCAAAGCTGACGGGATTTATTCATAATGTAAGAATATAAGATATAACATTGCGTATAATTAATGATTGAATTTCTGATTGACAGCAAATTTCTAATGATGGATTTATATAATTTTTTAAGATTTGAGACCAATTTCTACTTAGTCACAAAAGTGTTTGAACAATTATATATATCGACAGAATGTTATACCTGATATTTGTACATCTATTTTCTCCACTCAATTATATTCTTTATGTCACATTTGCACATTTAAAATATTGTTATTAAAATAAATTATTCATTCTTTTTTATACAAGTTATATTATTTTGGTTCCTATACCAATTAATTAATAATAATGCCTTTTAGTCAACATGAATTAAGTAAGTCTCACAGATTTAGCGTCAATAATTATATTACAAATTTTGATCAGCTTCGAAAGGTTAAAAGCGCAAATAACGAGTAAAAGTGAACAAATTATCATCTGGTGAAACGTTTGAGCATTGAGCGTGTAATTAAAAACACAAGAAAAACGTAATTTGGCTTTCAAGAGGTGAGATGGCCGCGCGCTCCCCAGAAGACACCCATGTCATCGATTTCCGCTTTGGCCCAATAACCCCACCTCCCATTCACGCCACCGTTGACTTCCGCTCAGAAAGCACGAAGCGTTCCCTTCCGCTCAGCGTAGTTCGTCATGTGTACGTGACAATAGAATCGCGAGGGTTCATGCATAAATGCGACGTAACAATAAACACAGCGGTGCCGGCTAAGGGCACGGGAGATGAAGCGCGGGAGGGAAGTGACCCTTCAAAAGCCGTCATAGCCGGAGGATCAGAAACCGATATGAGATTCGGGCCGAACATGAATGATGTATCGCGCTTCCACGCGCTATTTCTGTGTTATTATACGAGAACGCAAATAAGAAACTGCAAAAATGCTCTACTCGAAATGTGCGTTGTACATTCTCAAACTTTTGCCGAATATGCAATCACCACAGAAAGAAAATCTATTGTAAATTGTGACTTAATTCTAATTTCAATTACAACGTACACAATATAAAAGTGTTCCACGTAGTTTACGGTTTTCATTTAATTTATTGTGTACAAACAAAAATTTATATGAATGTAACATGGAAATGAGAAAGTAAAAACGCAAATGGTAAAGCGACAGCATAGTTACTATTTTATATACATAATGCTTATCAAATGACTAATGCAAAAACTTATGGAAAAAAGATAGAGTAAAAAAATAAAAAAATAAAAAAAAAGAAAAGTGATGATAATTTGTCATCTTAACTGTAATTAATAAAAAATATGAAGATTACGAATTTTATAAGACAAATAAAATCCTATAATTTGCAATTAATCAGTACATGTAAATCTTATCATATATATCGTATATCTACGTATGAATTTTGCTCCTATCTTTCAATCAGCTTATATAAATCCAAGAGGATAAAACGTTAAAGACGATATGCGACAGATGGTTTCGAAGAAAGTGTAGTAATAGTTTATAAGGCGAGTTGTTTCATCGCGCGTGCAATCAGAGTAATGCTTATACGAGAATTTGCCTCTTTCGTTCTTTCATTTTTTATTTCGTCCCTTCAGTTTCTTTTAGGGTCAAAGATATTTCGACTTACGTCTCAAAAATAGAAATGTGTATATTATTTTTTCATGTCTTGCTTTTCGCATAAGATATTAAGACTTTTGTAGAATAACTCAAGCTACACAATAAAAAATAGAGCAATATGGCATTTGATAAAATATGTTTTGTATAATATAAACATGAGTTGTAATTTAATTAAACGCATTTAATAAAAAAATGTTTAGCCTTAATTTTTATTAAAAATTCATTTTCAAATTGAGATAATATATTTATCGTAAATAATAAATTATAAAAATAAGGTTTCATGTATATGTATACATATTTTTAAATATTCAATAAAGAGGAGAAAGTATATAAAATGTGATTAAAAAAGTATTTTGTCAATAATTGCACACTATCAAAAAATTTAATTAACACGATCTAACAAGTAAAAAAATAGTGAATGTGCTTTTAAAACATTCTTGAACTAAATTAAAAGTCGTGTGTCGGTTCGCTACTCTGATTATTTCAATAGCAATCGAGATCAAACGAAGTGTAACGCACTACATATTTTTGAATGGAGACCTATGCATACTTCCATTCTCTTTATCGAGGTCGCTACAAAAGAGGCGAGGTACCTCGTTTACAGAGTAAGTACGGCCCGTCTGCCAGATTAGATACTCGTAAACTCTTACAGGTGACAGGAAGATGAGGGACTCGGGACGCGAGGGGTGGAAAGGGGTGGCACTCAGGTCTGTGAAGGAGATGCGGAAGGGAGGAGATGGAGGGGTTGACGGCACGCGGGGACCGAGGTTGCCTCGAGTGGCGAAACGGCTGAAAGTTCCTTTCATGTAAAGTAATTAACTACCGGCAACCGTTGACAAACACCTTACCCTCGTTCGCGGGCCTTCTGGCCTCGAGTGTCCTGGCGTCGTTTTCCTAGCATGAATCCACCGCCATCCCCTTTCAAGAGAGAAAAT
This sequence comes from Acromyrmex echinatior, assembly GCF_000204515.1. The sequence goes on from NW_011627404.1 coordinate 484,834, forward strand.
TTTTGTATTTTTCATCAGCCCTCCGACCTTTCGTTTTCCTCGCTGCTCTGGTCGCTAACTTGTCTGGCTTTATAGCCTACGTTCCTTTTCGTTCTTGAGGCTTCTCCTTCTACATTAAGCTTCTATCATCTTTGATCCTCTTCGGCTTTTGCGCAAACCACTGGCCGAGGAAAATCGACCTCACCTTTTTATTTTATGAGGCCCTTTTATTATCATATATTCTCAACAAGAAACTCGTACCTCAAAGCGTTATAAAAATTGTATGCACGTGCAATTTTTCATCATAACGTACACAGAGATTAGTCCCTTGCATATTTAAATACTAGCCAGAACAAGAAGAAGAAGAAGAAGAAGAACCGTAATTTGAATTGCAAATACTCAAATTAATAAAGATTTTAGCAAGATATATATCCAACACTTTTATATAAAATAACACAGCTATATACAATATCTTATTTTTCAAATGTAAAAACATAGATATATATCGAGATGTTTGAGTACCTTTAAACGACTACTATTCAGAACTTAGCTAGACTATAAGTCTACTTATAATCTTAGTAGTTTTATCCATTTTCACCTAGAGAATTTACCTTTAGCTACAAACTTTTACATCTCCCAAGATATTCAGGCTTTTCTGATCGTCTATTCTCAAGAGATACGAGGCAGTATTTTTAATCAGTATACGATGAGCGCCTCCATTTGCCCTTCCCTTTCTTAACTTTATTGTTCAGTTACCTTGCCTTCCACCACGCTGTTGTCTACTCCTTTCCGGTCTTCCACTACTTCGTCATCGGTGTCCCATCGGGCCAATAAGCGTCGAAGTTTCTACGTTAAGTGGATAACGGGCTTGACAAATAATTATGAACTTCATACAACGTCGCCAACGTCATTTCAATTAGTTAGAGATTTACAAATTACATAAAGAAATTGATAAATTAATAAAAATACGTATAAAATATGATTATTTAATAATATAATAAAAGTTATAACAAATATACAAAAATATTTAATATGATTGATTATAAAATTTGATGTAGCCATTCTCTCTTCAGTTTAAAGTAACTATTCAGTTTAATTATTACTGCAGCTGTACTATATCACATCTATATATTGTATATAATTCAACTTAAAAAAAATAATAATTCCAAATGCATAATCAGTATTATAACACACATTTTCAGAATAAATAAAATAAAATGTTAACACTATAAATGATATACATTACAAGAAATTCAGTCCAATTATATCATTTATAATACATTTGTATGTTTCTTAATAATTTGTATTATCGTACAAGAAGAAAGAACAATTAATTTTGCTGAATCATGATAATCATTATTATCATTTTCTTTTTTAAAGCTTTGATCCATAATGCCACTTGCTCCAAAGTCCACAATATTATACAATATCTCAGACGCAGAATTAACAAATTACAATTATTTGAATAATTCAGCCAATTGATGCAATGATCAATTCTTTCTCCATCCAAGAATGAATCGGAGTAATTTCTAAAAATCGTGGATCAATCGTTAATCAATATAAAGATGTATATTGCTAGTTATAATGCATATAAATACTTATAAAAATTAACATTGCCTCTAAAGAAAAAGTGTATTGATACAAACATAATTTACATATACAATTAAACTTCAGTCGTTATATTATTTTCATCAGAAAACACAATCATAGGAAATCTATAAAAAAATTAGAAACATAAGAAGGAATATTAATCAATAATGCTAAAATAAATTTTTATACATCTTTCTGTTTAAGCTAATAATAGATTTAGGTGAAAAAAGTATGCAAAAGAAATAGAGAAAATTCCTTCCAAGATAATCAGCGCGATATCTCAGAAGATATATCCTGTTAAAATAAATTATGTTAGATTAATAAAATCGTAAATAATTGTTCGTAAATTAGAATATCTCTGAACGTTCTTTAAATAACGGCCAATTCTAACGATGATCTATCTTCGCCACCAGCTTTTTTCCATGACAAAGCGAACTATCAAGGACAGAGCCATGAGGAAGATGATGACTGCTGCTGCCACGAGAATAACGCCACATGCTGTTAAAAAAATGAATTATTTTAGATTTCTAGATGTATGTCATAATAATTTTTAATATAATAACTGATATTATAAAAAATCTATTTGATTAAATAGTCTTAAATTTGATCTTGTCTGTTATTGATAATCATAATTAAATATTCACAATTATTCATCTATCATCGAATTAAGGAAATAATGCCAACTTCTCCTTAATTAAAAAAAAAGAGGAAATATATATATGTATATATATAAAGGACTGTTTAGACAAAATAACGAGTACTAAGTTTTTTCAATAATGATTTTTATGAACCGCTTATTGATAATAATGTTTATTTCTAATTGAGGAAATCCTGTTTTAAAATATTTGATCTTTTAAAATATTCCTATAATTTTAAAATTAAGAAAATATACAGAACAAAGATCATAAATTTCAATCACCGATGCTCACTTCGTGTTTTTTTATCGTAGATTTTTTCCGTTATTTCGTCATCCGCGGCATCCATCGTTTCCCTCCACAAAGAATTCCTATAGCAACCAAACTTGAGAAACTGGTAACGCGTCGTTAAGGACATTGGGTAAGATCTGTATCGACCATTAATCCCTTCGGGCTGGAAACCAGTGACCGGTATCAGATGAGTTTGGAAAGGCGTTAACGGTATTTCCATCCTATGAGTCGTCCCGTCCGTAAAATATGAATCGTTGAATGAAAAAAGTCCGTACGGCCAACCGGTATGATTTGGTGGCGTAATTGCGGCATAAGGCGGCGGATCATCATTACTTTCGTTCCCACTTGCGGTAATCAAGGATGATGTTACCACGGTTGTCAAACCGCTCGGACTTTCGCCTATATGTGTGTTAAGATTTAATGCAGCGGATTTGTCCTGAAGCAACGATCTTGATGACGAAACGCCTTGAATACATAATTCGTTCATGGACAACTGCTCATCTGGTTGAACTCTCACACACGTGTCTGGTGAATTGTCACATGCCTCGACGGATAATAACTGCTCGCTCTCCGGGTTTGTAGAGAAATCTGTAATCGAAATCACATACTCCTCTGTGATGGATATATTTATTTAATTTATCTATCAAAAACATTTGTTAAAACAAAACAAAATATAATTAGTCTAAATTCATATAGAACTTGTATCATAATAAAAATATTACAAGTTTATTTTTTTAATTAGTTATTGTCTCTCTTCTTTTATTCTTCTGTAAAAGTTCAAAAAATATAGCTAAAATAATCTTTAATTTACAAAATTTTTAAAATTACTTCAAAATTACGTAACAAGTTTTAAATTAAGTTGATTATAATATTGATTGCAGGTGTTAATTATTTATACTACTTATGTTATATTAATTATTTTTATTCATTAATACTATATAAATAATATACATGTAACAAAAATATTTTTTCAAATTCAATTAACAATATTATTAATTCCATATTTGTATAATAAGAAATTATTAAATTATTATTTATTAATACAAAATTACATTTAATATATTACATATTAAATAAACCATATTATTTTTTATTGCTAAAAAATAAAAATTACTTATTAATAACTGATTATGTTATCCTGTAAAGTGTAAAATATTGTAAAGTTAGAATAATCTAATTAGAATAATCCTTTAATCCTATAATTGCGTGATAATAAATAATAATAATATATAACTAATCATATTAAGTATAAAATTGATATATAAAATTAAATAATATAATAAAAAATTGCTAAAATATAATTTCAAAGTATATTTCTAGCAAATATATTTCAACACTGAAAATAAACCTGATTGATCTATACTAATAAGTTGTCGGTTAAATTAGAAAAATCTGATTGACGTATACTAATAAGTTGATATAGTTGCAAAATCAAAATTATTTGAGAATGTATTTTTCTAAATTGGAGAACTGTTTTAAAACTTTTATTTTTATATATGATCAATGTAATCCATTATAAATCGCACGTAACAAAAATGGGAAATATGAGCTATTTAAAAAATAATCGCATGCATGCTATATGTTTCAAGATTAGCTTTTATTTACTGTATGCATAACACTGCGTTAACGAATTCTTAAGTTAAGAATTTTGTTGAGAATGTTTTATGTCATTAATGCAATAACACCCTAAAAAAAAAATAGTTTGTGATTATATAAAAAAAAAATACGGGTAAAACAAATTCTGATCATACATGGAGAGAATTTTTTCTTAGAGTTTACCCTGAAAATATGATAGTCGTGGGACAACATTGTATTTCGAAGAATTTTAATGTAAATCTCTCTCATTCATTAATAAAACTACAATAAAATAAGTTTGATTAATTTTACTGAAATGCATGATAAAAATCTTTAAAATATTGTTTTGTACCACAATTATCATATTTTTGGGATAAATTTTATAAATGGGGGAATTTTATAGAATTCTGATTATCTCGATTAGAATATTTAATATTTAATTATAAGTACCTTATATATATATATATATTAGGTGTTGGAATTAATTCGTAGCGTTTTACAAGTGATGGGAAGTACTTTCATTAATGTATTTTTTAATGCTCATGTGAAATAAATAACATTCTTTCATTAAAAACGCTACGAATTAATTCCAACACCTAATACTTACATAATATATTTTATTATATGATAGTATATACTATACGTACACTATATATCACGTACTATATTTACGTACTATTCATAATACCTACTATGAGATATATATTTCTTATTTGCTACATATAGGGACACAACTAAAAAAAATGTTTCAATGTTTTAAATCATTGAAATTTTGAAATGCAATTTTGATAATTTTATTGTAGAGTAAGAGTATATATTTTTTAATAAATTTCTTTTTTTATATTTTCGTTTTTTTTCTGTAAGCAACTTCAAAATAACATTTTTTAAGTTATGTTGATGTAGCAAAATGGTGAGCGATATATATTCTATATACTTTCATCTTAACAAATATACATAGTTGCATCGATAAATGCAGTAGACAAAAGTATTGAATTCGTTTCTGCATTTACGCTAAACCTGCATTATACAAGAATCAAGTATAAGTAAAACTCAAATAATCATTTAAGTATTTGAGCTGAATTGGAGTATTTGTTCGAATATTGTCCATCATAATACAAATCTTAGAGCCATTATGAGATCTTCATTAAAAAAAGTTGAGAATAATTGTAATTGAAAACAATGTAATTCTGAAATCAGATCATTTAAAAATATACATATAAAATACTTAAGATAAACTGAAGAAGTTTATATATATAATACTTATAATTATATATATATATATATCTTTCTGATTGAATTATAATATACTAGAATATAAATATAATAAATCTTTTTTTCCAACACATAAATAATTTCTATCAGAGCTTATGTAAACAACAAAATGTCATAAGTGCAATTTTATTTTCCATTTTTTTTTTCAACATACGACTTCCTTATTATTTCAAGAGGATGTGACTCGTGAATTTATTATGCAAATGCAATATTCAATATGAATAATTGTGCATACCATACATTGTGTAGATCTTTACGGTGCATACTTAATTAATAAATACCTTGAAATTGCTTTCATCTATAAATTAACCAATTTGACGAATATAAAAACTTTGTTTCTTTTTGATACTCGAATATTCTCTTAAAAATTATAAAAATATGCGAAAAAATAAATAAAAATACTTAAATAAATAAGTTTTAGAAAATAATGAATCTAGACATTATATATTTACCGTTTACCTTTAATTTATACGAACACGAAAAGCTTTTTGGCAGTTATTTCACAATAATTATGAAAATGAAGCATGCTTTATACGTATGACATAAGACTGAATAACGTGTTTTAAAGCATAATTTTAAAGTAATATTTTATGATGGCTAGTAGGTACGCAAGAGCACGTTCTCGAGTCACGGCAATTTTATATTTAAATATTAATACCACTTAATTAGCTGACAAATTTTGCCGCTCGTATGTAGCGTTTATTTCATCGTTAAGTCCTTGAGAACCCGCAATATGTTACCATCACACTCTTAAAGAGTAATAGTCGAACACTTTCTATTGTAAATATTAACGTGAGCCGAATTCTTGTGTTTCTCGTTAAGTTAAACATATATATGTTTATTTAAAAGGAAAGTTTCACTCAAAGCATCGAATGCTTTCCATTCTGTACGGCCCATATTGCAATCTATCTATGGCTGAATAATGTTATTTTAATTATTATAATTATCTCTAAATGCCTTATACTTGACTTCTACTTATTCACACGTAATATACATTCACATAAAATCATATGTTTTGACATATATGCTAAGCAGAATACAAGTTATCATAACATTTTTATAGTCAAAAATGATTACTATAAAAATCACTTTCAATCGATAAAGACTCATTTTAACGTAATTTTAATGTTATGGTTATTTATTTTGCTTTTAAGATATTCTTAGCAACACGTTATATCACAAATGCCATAAAATTCTTATGAAACATTTGCCATATCGAAACACTTCAAATTCAATAAAAAATGACTGATCCTTGTATCAAAGTTCACACACATACATATAAACTAGGAAATTAAAACTGTTATAGCACAGTAAATTTTCACGTTAAACTTATCAGGTGCATAATAATGCGCATAACACTATTTCACATTTTATCTAACAGCATTCCTTAGGAGTCATTTCAAATAATAATTTTAATTTCAATAAAATCGGTAAGTAAAGATTACGAAATCCGTGCGGCACAGATAAATCGCGAAATCAATTCACTTTTTTTAGGTCAAGTATGATGTCAGCATCAAATATTTGATGGAATGAAAACTCACAAAAATTTACCGTACCTTTTTCGATTTCCTTCAACATTTCTCCATGCTACGTACACGTCTCGAATAATGACTGAGCGACAAGAACGTCGCGAGTATCCGTGATTTGACTGGCGAACACAATAATGCACCTGATTAAATGTACACAAGTACGCGTGTAACCGCCCATGCACGCACGTATAGGCACACGTGCACGCACGTGTAGCCGATTGCAAACCAGTGATAAGAGGTGCGTCGCGAGAATGATGTTCAATACAACTGAACGAGTAGCGCGCGCGACGCAGTGAAACTGTGATCGCTAACGCGGCCAATCGGCGAGCAATACGAACACGACGAGGGGATGGACACGTGATCAGCCGTACCGATTTCGCAACACCAGGGAGGGACCTCCTCTGTTAACCACAGTCATCTAAGGTTACGGGTACATTGGTTCCTGAATAAAAGGACGGAAGTAGAGGAAACGCGCGTCATTGTTGATAAAATAAGAAAAATTCCTTTTCTGTTTGTTAATTTCTCATTAATAGTTAATCCTGCTGGCCTATTCAAATTGATTATACAATCATACTCTCTAAAACTTTTAGAATGAATTCTCACTCTGAGGAGTGTAAAATCTCATTCCTGAAAATTGAATCACTCCTTTTCAATTTTCATTCTTTAGAATGTGATTCAACTCCAAAGAATTTAGAAAGTATCGTTTGTCAATAATTATTAGGTGTTGGAATTAATTCGTAGCGTTTTACAAGAGATGGAAGTACTTTCATTAATGTATTTTTTAATGCTCATGTGAAATAAATAACATTCTTTCATTAAAAACGCTACGAATTAATTCCAACACCTAATAAAAAGGTCAAAAAATAAAAAATTTTCATATTTAACACTAAAGAAAAAATTTTAAATAAACTATTAATACGAAAATTAATTATATTTTGATCAAAAAAACAAGTAAGATTAAGCAGCAAGATTAAAAACAAGTAAGATTATTGTTATATAGCTAAAACAAATATAGATCGCATGTCAAAATTCAATAAATTCTTTGATTTGACATTCAACAAGTGAAGATCATATATGCTATAAAACCTGCTACAGTTTTTATCAATTAAATAATAATTTTAGCAATAATTAAATTGATTTTAAAACTTGCAAAATGAGCTTAGCAGATTAATAGCATGCTAACAACTAACATTAAATATAATCTTGCTCAATTAGCATAATCATGCAAGAAATCAGTTAAGGTCATCACCCGTTTAACGGGCGGCCTCGATACGAACAAGAGTTTCAATTAAATCCGAATAGAGAAGTATATGTTTCGAGCGAATAGACGTCGTAAACTTCGTGTCGTTATAAAGCTTTTCGTGCGGAAAATTATATATCGATCAAGTTATCGAAGTGCAATCGGAAGCAATTGCATTCTAAAATGTACATGTGACGGAAAAATAGACAAAAAAGAACAACATAAAACGGACATGGAAAACTTTACTTCTTGAGCGTTTGAAGTCAATATTCATAGTCGATTCTTATATTTAAGAGTCGTAAGTACAATCTGTTAAGGTAATAAACCAATCAGAGTCATATCATAAGACTTACTTAAGACATGTTTAAAATAAGAAACAAGTATAAATATTGGTCAAATTCATTATTAATCATTACATTATAATAAATCAGCGACCAAACATTTCCAAAGACTGATTGAAAAAACTGATTATAATAATCTTGAAATCGCTGATATCACATAAAATGTAAATAATAATGATCAGCGATGAGAATAACCATAAATCGCAAACTTGTTCTTTGAATTCATTAATATTAAAACTTATTTATCGAAAATAATTTTTTTTTTAATTTTATCTTTAATCTATAACGTGAGATGTATATGCATTTATAGCAATTTATTTAAAGTACTGTTTACATAATATATTTATACTTTTATATTCTTAAAGGAATATTCCATTTAATTTATACATAATTTTTTATATAACAGAAGATGTGAAATATCGCGTATTGATATTATGTCTTTATTACTTAATTTTGTTAAATTAAGTAAATGTTATTACTTAATTATGTTAAATTATACTTATAATGTCAAATTATATTCAATTTGAGTTTTAATCATTTCCATAGGTCGCTATTGTTGCTACTCAATATATCATTAATTTAATTCAAACAATGTAATTAAATAATTTAAGTAAAAAAATATATTAATATGGGCATAATTATTTCTAATCACAGAAATAGATTGATTTATATTTAACATTAATATTTATATTAAACATGGAAATTAAAAATAAAATGTTATTCGACTCAAAGAGTTATGTACTATTATTGCTCTTTTAATATCTAACAGTGTTGTGCATCAATTATATATTGTATATACTTATATATATATATATATATATAATTAGGGTAACTCTGGCAAATACGTCGCGCTGGGATTTACGCCGTAGAAGTCGGAAAAAATAGAAAGAGTGGGAGTAATTTTCCCGCAACTACTGTTAGCGCCTTTATGTTATATTAGTATAGTGTTACGATTTCAGTTTCTTACTGTTAATATTAATGAAATTATTGTAAGTTGAATCGATTTGTCACTGTGTTAAGTAGCACCATCATAGATTATAATCTACATAAAATAATTATTGTAAGACGTGCAAAAGACTTAGTGGTTATTTCATGATACATGAGTGTAGAGGAATAGTAAAGCATATTGTATAACAAAATACAAGTACTTTGCTCTTGTATTCTTTGTTTAGTTTGTTGTCTTGTGTATCACACCTGTTTGGGATATACGGCATTTTTAGTTGGGCGGGATTTGCCCGAAACATACAAAGTGCACAGATTGAATTCAGTGAACTAAATGCAATAAACGCATTACATGAAATATGTATCTCATGTCATAACACTTGTAATACATGTGAGAAGATTGTAATTATTATTTATTACTTCATATATTTATCATTCTTATTCCTTAAAACTTTATAAACACATTTTATAAATTGTGTCATTTTATGTCTTATTTATATGCATTATTTATAAATTTTTCATTAGCCATACATCCCCTATGGGATATACGACAAAATGCAAGGGTTTAAAAAAGTTCATTTTTTTAATACACAAAATATATATATTTCAGATTTCTAATATTTTTTTCATAACAGTAGACAGTACAAAGTTTTTACTGATATAGTTCGTTTACTTTAAATATAATAAATAATTATAAATTAATTTTTTGATAGGTGTAGCGTATATACCAGAGTTATCCTGTGAGGAACAATATATTCTAAAAATATCTAATCAATTTTCAATGAAATTTTTCCAAAAAAGTAGGACAATAATAGTACACGTTTTAAATTTTCTGTATAATACGTGTAAAATTTAATCTCGCAATGATGACAGTAATGATATTTTATAAAAACTTATTTTTTGCTGTTTTTCAAGCGATTTGTACTGCGCGGATGGTACACTTCACACGGATACGCGTTATATTCGCGATTACGTGTCTATGGATGTCTTCCACGGACGAGACGATTCCTCCGGAACGGATGCTCGTTCCTTGGCCGGTTCTTTTACGATCGTCGGAATAACTCTGTCGTGATTTTTCGCGGATTCGAAAAGACGCGCCGACGATTTCCTCAAGCCAGGTGTCATTCTCGTATGTTTTATTTCCGGAGACAGCCGACAGTCATAAACCGACTACGGAATGAGACGTCATACTTTCACGATACGCTACGCGAACCGCAAACAATAAACGACCAGTCAGATTTTTCACGAATAATTGGATGTGACATTCTGTCACTTAAATTAATTAAAGAAAAAATTATGCTTCAATCATTTTATTCCTAGTAAATACTTTATAATTAATATAAAGATTTCACCCAAAAATCAGGTCATAATAATAGAAATATTATGTATAGTTATAATTTAAGAAATATTATAATGTAATAAGAATAACAAAGAGAAGTTAAATATTTAAACAGATAACGCTTTTCTCGAAATAAAATAAGTCCATAATAATAATAATTATAGTAGCACGTATCTTTTAAAAATAACTCGCAATGTTATCGAATAGCCTAGCAGTTTGTTATATAATACTAGTCAACCAATATTTTCGTATGAACACGTTCATACGAGATGCCATTAAAATTACAATTATAAAGCAGGTTCTAATCTCTTAAGATAGCTTTCAAGATGATTTCTCTCGTCTTTACTACAACTGCGTTGATGATAACGCGGCGTAACGGGGAAAAGGAAAGACGCACTTTCCACGAATGTTGGTCGTAAAGATGGGTTACTACCGGGATGTGCACTATAGACGACAGCTTCGTCTACGTGAAACTACTCTCATAGCACATTCGCGTGTTCTGTCTTCTTTCCGTACACGCCAGATGTATAACTACTCATAGCGTATACATCTGCTGCGTGTCCTATAAGCACACAGGACGTGCCTGTTAAAGTTTGACGTCCGATGTTCGTGTGTGCATGCACGATGGATGTTATATTTAGGAAATATAAACCGGAAACGATGACATCACGAACAGACCACAGAAAACAGTGATAAACTAAGCGATCAAAAATATGATTACAAGTTGCTTTTTTATTCTAGATTTGTTATAATACATGACTGCAAATAAAAAAATGTAATTGATGAAATGCGTAGATTTTTCAATTTGACTAACACTGAATGTCTGTGAACATAAATTTAAAATAAAATTTATTTAAAATTAAACTAATAAATTCAATACTTTTGCAAAACAAGTGTTTTTAAAATTTATATTTATTATCAAAGATCAGCAAAAAGATAAGCAAAAAAATATCTAATGTGTAAGTCTCTAATAAACAAGTAGAACATTATTAAAATTAAATAGATACTAATATTATTAAATATACGTATTGTAAAAGTATAAGACAAATCAGTACATTTTCTCGCGGAAAACATTGTAGATTACAAATGGGTCGCAATTTCAGATTTGTAGTAAAGTCTTTCATTATCGATTTTCATTCTTTGGCTAACAACTTCACTAGTCGAGTGAGCGCTAAAACTGTGAGTCGCACAACAAACGAACAAACAGCTGTTTAGCCACAAAGGACGAGAACGGAAGCTTGCGTTCGCACACTTTATAGCAATTTTGCGAAGTTGCGGCCCAAGTACACAAGTTCGACGTTCCGGGCTGTACCCGGGTAGATTAGATTTGGCTTAAGAGTGGATGAACTGTCCTACGATAAAAGCAGGTAATTCCGCGACGCTCGCTAACTTCGACACGACTTGGGTGCCTGGAAAATAATCAGCCGCGGGGTTGAGTCGGTATTTGTGCTGACGGGCCGTACGACATAGACAAACCTCCTTGTTCCAGAAAGCTGTTACCTACGGTAGCTCCGACAAGAAGGGACCGTCTTTGTGCACTGTGAAAATCGTAAGATTGGTATCGTCGTCGGCTGCCACCCGGTATTGCACTTCACGGCGACATCACCACTATAGTGGTCGTCACCTTTTATTTCGAGGGAAATTAACGACGACCGCCGAGTAATTGTCGGGCGTTAAGCTCCCGCGGAACGTAATTACGCGAGGACAAAGCGCTACAAGAAGTAAATACGAAAACGCGGCCGCGAGACGAATTTGTCGCAGCGCTTTTGAGGCGACGAAACTTCTTCGGAACTTCATCGTCAGCTGTTGTTCCCGTTTGTGCGAGTCTGAAGTTTTCTAATTGACGAAAAAGTGTCTTCACAATAAGCTTGCGACCAGACAATTAATATAATTTAGGTGATAGTTATGTTGATACAGGTTATTGGCAATGCTACTGGCAATAATGTCACTTTTTGAATATATTTGTATAAAAAACTATTTTAGAAATTTAGAAATTTTAGAAATTTATATTTTAGAAAATTTTTAAACTAAATTTTACAAGCATATTTTTTTTCTTCATATAAAATAAATTCTAATATAAAATAAAATATGAAATAAATTCTAATACTTGTATTAATATAATAGTCTCAGATCAGAAAATATAATAAAATTATCATTTTTCCAATGATCTACATCTCCTAATGAAATAGAAAAAGGAACATTGTTAATTTGCTACAATTTCTTAAGATGTTCTGCACTTTGTGCTCTTTCTTAGACAATTAAATCCAATTTTAAGAATTTCATACAGTATACTACTCTATTAATAATTAGAAAATAAAATTTAGTATTATTCTCTATGTAAAATTAAGAGAAGGTTATACATATCTTGAGAAAATTTTATTAATATCTAAATATCAACTTTTTAAAAATATTTTAATGATTCATGAGATAATATGTATAATACAAATGGCAATTATAATATAGAAGTTCTTTTAGATTTACTTTTTGCATCACGTCTACAAGGCCATTCACTGATTATCTCAAAAATTCGTGGATACCAAAGGATCGATAGTGGCGATTATCTCGCGGAAACGTGCGCATTGTACTGCTAGTAACTTCTGACGTGAATTAAGCGTCGTGGTGTCGTAATTACTGCGAGAACAATGCGCGAGGCACGCGCGATGTGCGCGTCGAAGTAAACACGAAGATATAATGGCACGAATTTGTCGCGTGCAGGTAGAGGCGAACCGCTGCATTCGTTATCGGTAGCTACTGCGACTACAGGTGGGACCCGCCGCTGCAATTTAAAAGTCCATTTGTTCCTGGATAACGTCAGGAAACGCCGACGCCACCGGCACACACATTTTATCCGAAAAATATTGAAACTGAAAATAGTATACGAAGCCAATACATAGAAAGAAACGTGGCACAAAGTGCATGCGAGAAGATCGTAAAAGAAAAAGAAGGATGTTAAATACGTATAAACAGTGTTGGGTAATATCTCTACATGTATCTAGATACATGTATAGAGATATACCATAGTTCGTGTATCTAACTTGTATCTGAGATACATTCAAATTTGAGTATTTGTATCTGTATCAAGATAAAAAAACAGTATCTGAACTGATTTTCAGATACATTTTTCAGATACATTTCCTTGGCATAATCATAATTTCATTTTATGAGATCGATCTGAATTATACAATATGTCTGTTTTTTTTTAGTATTCTTTAATGTTTTAAAGAACACCTTTCTTTAAATTTATATTTAATTTCAAAAACTTTGTAACGTCTTGCAATTGTTGTTCATTTGAATTATTTATGAATATACCAATATAATTAATTTATTAATGTTTTTTCAACTTTGCTCATTTATTTTGACTTTTAACTTTTGACATTATCTTGTTTACGTTTTAGAGATAATAAGTTTTTTTTTAATAACTCTGTCCATTTATGTCTTTTTTACTGAAAGTATGTACTTAAAATAGTCATAATTAATAATAATTCATTTTTTATAATGTATATTCTTCTAAATATCCTTGGCATATATAATATTTATACAAAATTTAAAAATATCACATACATCGAATGAAAAATACGATTTTCTATCTTCAGATTCGTTCGTTATATAAAATATTAATTTTTTCATCAAGTGATTGGTATTAAATTATAATAAATACATACTTATGAGTTTTACAAAGTTTCGATTAATAATTATAATCTCTATCCTTTCGACTGTATAGCATCACCAAAGCATCACACTGTACTTCATTTTTTACAATAAAGTGAATAAAGAGTAAATAATTTTTCCTAAATGAAAAAATCTGTTTCATTTTCTTAACGTATTAGATATTAATCATTACAAATTTTAAGATAATATATAAATCTTTCAAGCATCCTTAACTAACATTTTTACACACAATAATATATATGCATAAGAATATATAAATCACAATAAATTATAATAACTTAAAATATATAAACTTTTATGATAAAATGGTCTCGATATTTATGGTAAAATTTTTTTCGACTACTTCCAAGAAAATAAGAAAGGAGGAGAGAAAGTCTTTAGTAACTACCTATTAACACAAGCTGACCAGTAGAAGATTTCACGACTATTGCATCAACCCTTTTATCGGATTTTAGCATCCGAAGAAATGCATGAATGTCATGAAAATGTGTGTGTGTGTGTGTGTGTGTGTGTGTGTGTGTGTGTGTGTGTATGCGCGCGCGCAGAGTTGCCACAGAAAATGAATTTTAAAATTTCTTGACTTTTCCAGGTTTTCCAGATGAAAATGAAAAATTTTCCATGATTAATATAAAATATTTAATTTTAACATTTAGATTCAAAAATTGTAGGAAAACTATATTATTAAAAACAACGCAAAAAAGCTAATAGTAAAATTTTGGGTGCAAATTCAAGCTAGCAAAAAATGTTTTGAAAAAAAGAATGCAGTTATGATCAAAAAGAGGGATCAAATAAAAATACTGAATAAAATATAAATTTTAATTATTTTGTTAAAATGATTTAAAGTGCGCAAGTTTTGAATATATTTGACTATAAAATAGTCAGATATAATATTTAAAAAATTATAACAATTATTTGGAATAGAAGTAGTTTAAGGAAATTGTGAGCAAATTTTGAAATTCTAGAGTTTTTTATATTTTCCCCTGACTTTTCCTGATTTTCCTGATTTTCCAGATCTGTGGCAACTCTGGTGTGCGTGCGTGCGTGCATGTGTGCGTGCGTGCGTGCGTGCATGTGTGCGTGCGTGCATGTGTGCGTGCGTGCATGTGTGTGTGTGTGTGTGTGTGTGTGTGTGTGTGTGTATGCGTGCGTGCGTACGTGCGTGACATTTGCAATCTTGAAACATATACGCTAAACAACTGTATGCGTACTTACAAGTGAAATACTGAGCGTAACACCTTTCACCAGTTGAAATCGTAATTCTTTGCATATGACGCCGTACCGGAAAAAAATATAAATTAATCTCGATAACTGTAATTACTGTGTGTGTGTGTGTGTGTGTGTGTGTGTGTGTGTGTCCATTTTAATCCACTTAGCAAAATTAGAATTTATGATAATCAGTTATACTATACATGAATCTTCACTTTGCATATTCTTATTAAGCTAAATTAGTCTCTCAATGTAAAAAAAGATATTAATATGTACGCAAACTATATAAAAATAAATATGAATGTCCGTGTTTTATATAATTATAATGATTCTTGAATGAAAAAAACATGACTGAAAAAACATGCCACTAAATCAAATACACGTGAATAGATTAATGTTAGATTAATTGTTAAATAATAAAATATATTTTTGTTAGAGAGAGAGTTAGAGAGAGAGATAGAGAGAGGGGGGGGGATTCAATTGTCACATTTGTTTATGCTTATTCTCGATTCCTATTGATATTTGAATTTTTTACGAAGTTGCGGACTTGATCGCGTAGTAAAGGATAGAAATCATTAAGTTGGAAGATTTGACGGCTCTTTCCATGTGCAAACATCGTGCGAGGTAGTGAATGCGGAAGAGCTTAGTGGAATTTGTGCAAATATCCTGATTTGCATATGCTTCACAGTACACAGATAGGAGAAAACGTGTTTTGTAATTATGATTCAAATAACAAATCGCATGATTTAAACGAATAACTATGAACTGCTGAGATGTCACTAATTTTGTCATGAAAAAAAAAACTTTAGAATTTTAGTTTACTTTACTTTTTATTTTACTTTACTATTTTAGTATTAAGCTGTTTTAATAAATCATGTATATATAATAAAACATACACACGCGTATCATTTTAATCAATGATATATGTAAATTGTAAAAATTATAAGCAAAAAAAAGAATCTAATATTAACGGAAGTATATTAGATTATTACGCAAATCTGAAATAATAAGTTATGCATTTTAAAATGCATAACTTGCTTCAATGTCGTTAGGTCAGATACATTAGAATAAATCACAAAAATAGTTAATCGTATAAAATTGCTTTCATGATTAGATTGTAATTTTCCAACATTAAAAATACAACTACAACTATAACTATCGGCCTTCTATTTAGTGACGTACGAAATAAATACATGCAAAAGATGACTAACAATGTATAGATTAACATTGCAGAAATATGTCGAGACGTATTTCTGCAATGTTAATCTATACATTATTAGATAAGAGATGCAGTACGTTATTAGATAAGAGATGCAGAAGATGTATGAGATGCAGAAGAGTAGTCTAATTATCTTTTGATTCTTAAAAAAGTAATTTAAGTTGGAATATAATTTTATAAACAATATTTTATATTCAAAAACAAAATATCTCTTCTTCAAAAAAAAAAAAATTTCTTCTTTGAGAAATTAAAACACATAATTTAAAAAAAATTGTATTTAGGTATGTAAATAGATTCCATATATTTATGCAAAGTGTATATAAGATTAAAAGAAGAACAATAGATAAATAAATCTCCTTTACTTGTTAATGTCCTCAATATGTTCTTGATCTCATGAACTTTGATCGCACTTCTATATAACTCAACTTTAACTCTAATTAAAACTAATTATAATATCAATTTCAATGTTATTATACTAAGCTATTATCTATTTATTTAGCTCTCTTTAGCTCTGGGAAAATTTGTACATTCAGTATTACGATGACGTTTACATATAGTAGTAAGGCTATAGCGAATTACCGCGGATGTCACATTGCCATTTTGCTTCCTCGCTGACAGAAACCACCGTCACACCCGGAAATTATGTGGCGTGAATTCAGTGCCTTAACGTTCGACAGCCTGTCTGAGTACATTTTCCGGCGCTACATGTTAGTCGTTGAAGTCTCGCGAAAGCACGACCTCCTTGACGTTTTAAGATCGTATATTATCGCGTTACAGAAGTTGCACACATGACATGTATCAAGTAAATCGTAATCACTAAACGATTTCTTTTTAAATTGACTAATACAATGTAATAATAAAATTGCTAACAATGTTAATACTTAAAGTAGCATTAATTGAGAAAAAAAATTTAGATAAAATTTTTATAAATTAAATAACATAGAAACGACTTGAAAATAATAATATAATGCAGAGAATTGATTCTGTTTCAATATATTAGGTGTTGGAATTAATTCGTAGCGTTTTTTAATGAAAGAATGTTATTTATTTCACATGAGCATTAAAAAATACATTAATGAAAGTACTTCCCATCACTTGTAAAACGCTACGAATTAATTCCAACACCTAATAATAGTATTGACACACAAGATTATCATTAGTATAAATAGTGTTTTACATTGAATACATAACTTGCTACGATTAATATTTACAAATTTATATGCATTGATGTGACATCATTTATTTATGCATATCTTGAGGCATATAAATATATTTATAGGCATATAAATTTATTTTATTATTATATATCACCTTGTAAAGGTGAAAATCGTCTAAATTATCTGAATAAATAATTTTTTATATTCTAGAGTAAAGAATAATAATTTTTTTACGCTGCAAAAAAGATATCATTTTATATATATAATTCGAAAAATATTCATATATGTATAATAAAAGACTGTCATACGCAACTTTAATCTACGTCAGACGCGAGTTGTAGAACTCACCAATAACATTTTTTATTATCACATTCTTTCGTATGTTCTGTACTTTAGCCGATGTGATTAATTACCTATGATTCATTCATCCATTAATCATTCATCTATTAATCAGAAAAGTATCTTAATTTTACTACGACAAAAATATTTCTCTCTAAAATATTTTAATGTATAGAATTATGTAATCCTGAATATGTACTTATATAATTAAGATCTTTATTTCGTATAACGCCATATAATCACACCAAAGGTCAATTAAAATTTAATATGCTAATCAGCAGTATCTTTAAACAATGTAAATGCTATTCTTGGAGTTAATTCGCGTTCATCGCGAACGTATCGGTCGTACACGTACGGTCTCTTTTGCACACATAAATGGAAGTTTGATTCGGTTGATGACACGATGCTATACACGCAACATTTTTTCGTTGGTCATACTTCTTGAACGTTGACGAGTGAGCGATGAGTGTCACATTTGGCGCCGGGGTGACTTGCGGAACAGCGGCGCCGCAACGATGTCGTTCGAAATAAAGAAATAAAAAGCGGAAAGGGGGTGCACGATAAAGCGACGTGCGTGGGCGGCTGAAATGACAGAAGACAAGATGCATCAAAGAGGCCGCGTGCAAGAAGTGGAGAGAGGGATGGAGATGCATTCGATGAAGGTGCTATTGTGGAGCGAATGACAATTCGAATTTCCGTCGTTACATGAGCGGCTTGTGCATTTTTTTTTACAGGCACGCCCGGTTGGCGCCGAAACCATTGATTAAACCCTGGCGCCGACCCATTTTTCCCCTCTCGCGACCTGCTCTCCCTATTTTCCCCAACTTTTCTCTCGATTCTCTCAGACGACATGCACCCCGTATGAGGCAAACTTTTTGGCAACGGAATACACTCGCGTTATTGCCGCACCGATTGAGAATCACTGGGATCACTTGGCTCTCCGGACTAATCCATAAACACCGTTCTCTCGTGCAGCGTCGCAGCATTCTATAGCGTACGAGGGTTTAGAGCCGAAAGTCGACACTCGATAAAATACGAACACAACACACATCGCTCGTGAAACTTTTTTTTCCTGTGATATTGACATTGCGATGCTTCACGCGAGAGTATGACTCGATCAGATTACGATTTGATGGAAATATATTTCCTCTATAGAGACAGCAAGGCAAACCGCACTACGCCAAACGAAATGTAAAAATTATATTATACTGATTGTTTCAATAAATTTTTCTTTATCTTTTTCCTTTGTGTCATTACAATAAATAAATCATTTTATTGTTAATTGTGAGTTCCTCAATCAATAAACATGAAAGAAAATTCAATATGAAAAATTAAATCTAATTCTCAAATATGAATATAATATAATACATTATATATTTAATACATAAATATGCATATAAAATGTATGTTTTTTAATATTGCATGAGAATGTTCTCGGCTACAAAAACGATCTGGCTGTCAAGAGATGAGATTCAAAAAGAATATTAAATACAACAAAGGAAAAAAACATGAAACTCTTTCTATCAAAATAATTGTTAGATTCGCTTATCCTTATTATCTTTTAAACAATTTTGCGATGATTTTTATATAACTCGAATAATTTACAATTCAGCTCAATCTGAAACTAAATTTTTTTTAATTGTATGATATAACATTAAGATATTTTCAAGAAACACAATTTAATATTGCACTTTAAGAAAATTAATTACAATTATCTCATAATATATTTTTCATATATTTGTAATCTACAATTATCTTGAATAATCTTGAATAATTATCTGCTCAAAGACATTTAAACTTCCCGCCCGTCTGTTACTTCCTTTTAAGAGTGGGAATTTCAGTACCAAGAGCTGATAATATATCAATGTTGGCATTTGTCTCTTTTTCTCTAGTTATATTTAAGAGACTACACGAGCTGACATGTATAGTAACTGACAGTGATAATTCAGAAATGGTTCAATAAAATCACGTGTCATAAACGATTAAGTAAGATTGTCTGTTCTAAAATTGAATTTTAAGAAACAAAATTCTTTTAAACTAATAGAGATTTATCTAATTTTTGAATAAACTTTTTACAATGTTTGTGCTAATGTATTTGCCTTAAACAATTAACAATAAACGGATCAAATATTTATAAATTTTGTGGATAATTTAAATATTGTTACGAATGTGATGTTTGCAGTAATAGTTATAAATAATGTTTCTATACATACGCGTCCAACTTGAACATTGAAATATTAACAGTAAATCGTACATAAAATAAGAATTGCAGTGAGTCATAGTAAATTACATACAATTAAAAGGACTGATGTTAGAACAGCTTTTATTAATTATTAATAAATATAAGATTTATTAAATGACATTTAATATTGCGCAAAAAGACAATAAATTTTTGCTTATAATCGTTATATAACGTGTTATCTTTTAAACGTTGATATGTAATCGCTTTGTTATAACATTGAAGCCAAACACTTGATTTTTATCTAAACGATTCGCGGTTGAACGCCAGTTGAAAAATTATAATTAAACTGTTTAAACGATTTTGTAATAAGCATCGTTTTGTAGACAATACATAGTACAAATAAAGGGTGTTTTTTTAAGCCCGATAGAACTTGAAATTGTAAAAAATAAAACAAAAAATTAAATTAAACAGCCGCGGTGGCCATATGCCCGAAATCATTTTCAAATGTTAATGCCATGCATTGATCTTTCGACTAAAAAAAATTTTTTGATTATAATTTAATTTTTGTGTTAGTTTTTACAATTTTAAGTTCTATCGGGCTTAAAAAAACACCCTTTATATTTGGCTGCAGGCTATAATTAGCATACTAGAAAACATCATTGACGTCATCGTCGTCATAAAGAAATCAACAATATATAAGGTATAATTGTGTAAAATTTTCCTTATTCTTATAATGTGAGTCATTCACTACCTATCACAATAGCTAGCACAGTTATACGAGATATCTCGAAGTCAGCTGATATAAAGTAATCAATATCATGATAAAAGAAGATAAGATATTACAGAGCAATAAATAATAATTAAATAAAGAATCTAAAATAAAAAAACACAAAGAATATAAAAAAAGCAGCCAGGTGCATTTAAAGAGAGTACCTTATACACTGAGAAAAAAATGCTGTTGATTCAATTAAATTCTATCTATATTATGGGCTGTCACTAACATAAGTAATTAATTTATGTATATTTTTATTGACAAAGGCCTTTATGTCAAAAATATACATGAATTAATCACTTATGTTAGTGACAATTCGTAATATAGATTTTAATTGAATCAACAGTATTTTTTTCTCAGTATATTTATACCATTATATTTATCCTAAATTACTCGAAAAGTCTATAATATTATAATAAATAATAATTTGTATTGACGTTCTTATCTCTAGTAATCGTTTCTGCACTGAAATTTCATTCAAGAAGTTTTCTTCTAATCTAATTAAGAATTATTTAAGTTCTAATCTGAATATTAACCTCTAAAATTTACCAATTAATCATCATAAACATATCATTGCGCTTTTAAATTTTTTTTCTTTAAGAAAGAAATATATATCTAATTTAATTCTTCTTTTTTCTTTAAGATTTTGCGACGATTGCTACGTCGTCGTGACACAATATAAACATGCAGAATAAATCAAATATTTATACAATAAACGATGCGCCTCCCTCATACGCGGAAGCAACAGGAGCACTTGCATCAGATACACAGAATCCACAATTAGACCAAAGATATCCACATACAACAATTCATCCAGTTCCGTCAGAACCATTTCCGTATCCATATTCGCCGAATTATCAGAATTTGGATAGAATACCTGTTCAATCATCTTATCAATATGAGTCAACGGAACATCAAAATCAATCAACGGAAGTAACTTACAACAGAACTATAATAACAAGAACAAATACAAGAGACTACAAATGTAAGTTAAAATAAATTTCATAAACAAAAAGCAGAAAGCAAAATACACAAGGAAATTAGAAAAAAAGCGCTATTAAAATTCGCTATATTTTTTAAGATGTAATCAAAGAAAGATTTACTTAATTATGAAAGATCAGACAATATATTGTTATAAAATAATCATTATCTTAGCATAAATAACTATATTTCAAATAAAAATATTTGCAACCACATTACAAAATAAATTTATCGTGACAATTATATTATTCACTTATACATTTGTCTGTGTTTAAAAATAATATATTATATATGTGTGTGTACAATACTTTCTTATTTTAACAGTATAATAAATTTTTTTTGTTTGTATCAGCATGCACCAGATTTTTTCGACTGGTATGGATATTAGCTGTATTGGCATCTGTAGGAGCACTTATTAGTTTAATACTTAGAGCTATTCGATAAGTAAGTAAAAAAAGCATAATATATTATTATATTATAATATATTATGAAAATGTATTAAATTATTATATCAACAAATTAATTCGTTTATCGTATAATTGTATAATAGTACAATATATAATAGTATAATTGTACAATATCAATATTAAATCTTGTAATTAATTTTATTTAGTAACTGCGAAGATTATTTTATAATTTTTTCATAATTAAGCACGTCATGAATACACATTAATATAATTTTGAATATTGATTGTAATATAAAATTTTAAACCTAACAGAAAGAGAGAAAAACTTCTGCGTGTGCTTATTTGAGAAACAGTCAATTTTATCATTGCGACTTCTAAATCGTGTAATTGTTAAGGCAAATGAATAATACTCATGAGGAAATACAATTGCGATTATAGAGATGCAATAGACATATATACAAGTGTCTATATGTTAATATTTTTTAACTATTTAAAATATTATTTATTATAAATATGTAGTTAAGTTCAACTTTATTTTGGATGTATTTTATTATTTAAGGTATAACTCCTATATAGTAGATATAAGGTCTAACTCTTTTTTATAAAATTATTATTTAAGTTGTTAAGTTTTATAATTACGATTAAAAAACTGTAATAGAATAAAAAGTTGTTTGCTTTAAGAAAGCAAACGAATTATGAGGTTGATCTGTCTATTTGTTTATAAAAAATAGCATTTAAATTAAAAAAAAATTATTCCTGGATTCGATCCACGCCTAGATATATAGGGGATACATGATCCTCTCATAACATTCCTGTTATTTATCTATTTAAAATCTATTTAAAACAAAAAATACATATGTATTTTTTTGTTTTAGATAATGTTCAGAATATATAAAGTAAAAAAGATATTAAAAGCTCTAATAGATCTCAAAAAATTAAAATAGAATATGAATGTTTAATACTTTAATATTTAAAATTATATATTTTAACTTTTGATTTTACAACATCCTTTAATATTTACATATTGATTATGATTATTGAATATTTTTAATTGCATAAATTAAAACATGATTCTCTTGAATCAATTAAAATATGATTTCAAATTCTGGATCAAATCCCCGAGAATAAAGAATATTTAATATTCCCTATTCTTATTGTTTCACTAAAATAGAAATTATTTCATTATTAATATTATTAAGAATTATTATTACTTTTTAATTTGATCGATGCAGTTAGATATACTATTAAAATATCTGCAATATAGCATAAGAACAATTTTTTTTTATTATTAAAAATATATTTTATAGAAGAAGATCAAGTGTCCCTAGTTTCCTCTATGCAATCAAATATTAAAATATTTACAGTAAGTCATGTAAAGAAACATATTGTAGTTGCAATAGTGAGTCACAACATCATCAACTGTATGATTAAAAACATCGACATTACAATAGCATTTACGAATTATTTGCAACATTAATGAACATAACATTTATTAAATGCCATTTATTACTGCGTAACAAAAACAGTTTTTGACTCATAATAACATATAGAAATTCTATAATAAGAGTGTGATCAAAGCGGATCAATCTTCTGATTAGTCCTTCATTTGTAATTCATTTAGTGTGCTTCAGATAATTTTGTATTATACATTTACGGAAATGAGAGAAAGAGAAAAAGAAAAAGACAACTATAAGATAAATGATTGTCAGTAATATCATCAACTCATTGTTTTTCTTTGCGCATGCGTATATAGATTATCTTTTTCTACCCATTATTTTTTTATCTTTGGCTACACTTATTATGAAATCTCTAACGAAATGTTATCTTTAAAACGTTGATATATAATCACATTATTATAATATCAAGCTTACGCAAGCATTTAACTTTTATTCAGACGAGAGAATCGTAGTTAAATTCCAGTTAAAAATATATATATTACAATTTAACTTTAAAACATATTTGTAGTAATCAATATAGTTTTATAAACAATACACGATGTATATCTGACTGCAGACTACAATTAACATTAGAAAGCATCATTGACGACATCGTCACAAAGAAGTCAACAGTATATCAGGTATAGTTACAAAATTTTCCTTAATTTTACAAGTCATTCATTATCTATTTGTCACAATAGAATAATATATATGAGATATCTCCGAAATAGTTGATACAAAAAAATCATCAAGATAAAATAAATGAAATCTGGAATAAATATAAATAAAGTAGATAAAAAATTTATAAAAAGTAACTGATATAATACTCTAGAATACCATTAAACTCCAATTATTAGAAAATAAAACAAAATTAAAGATTTATATTGACATTCCTATCAGCTGTCATTTCTATATTAAACTTTTATCTATATTTTTATCTTGTTATAAAAAGACTTGATTCTCATTTAATTAAGAATTAGCTTTAATTTATAAATGTCTCTTATTAAAAATAGAACTTATGCTGTCGATAAAAATTTATTGTAGTACTATCGAAAATACGTTATTCTTCATGTATATTTCATGTATATCAAAATATACATGTTATTATTCATGTATATTTTTGAAAAATGAAGAGTAAATCTATAAAAATAGCATACATTTATACATTATAATAAACTTGAATAATTTTTTGTGAATCATTGATGCAACATGGAAGATTCATTTTTATGTCAATGCTGTTCTTTATGTTCACATCATAGACTCGAGGCACGTGTAATTCATTATAAGAACTGCTTCTGACCGACGATAAACAGGAAGAAATAAAATATTAGCTAAAAATAGTTTAATACCTTTTTTCTATAAATATAATTTATATTTTTTATGCAAATCTATAGATCTATATCTATAAATGACATGAATTTCAAAATTGTATCTGCACACAGGAGATATAATAAAAAATGTTGAATTTATTAAAATACATACATGACATTATTACATAGAATACTTTAGATGGTTTTTTTTATAATGATGTTAAATATATTCTTTAATTAAAGTTGCGAGGCAGAAATTATCACAGTTTTCAATGATAATTTTATATTTAATAAGAATGCAAATAAAATAAGATTCTTGATAATAATGGATGAATTAAGTCACAAAAGATTTTTAATAGAGATAAGTGGAATAACCTTCTTGAGCTTAATATATGTCAAGGTCAAAACTCTAAATAGCATTCACAAGATTTATTGAGTCCGAAAATTAGAATAATGTTAATGCAGGTGATACTTTGTCAACACACACCTCGAAAAGGAGCTGTCACACCTGAAATTTTGATGAAGGAATTTTGTTAAAATGTTTTGAAAAAATCTTGATGTCAGTTACAAGAATATAAATAAAAAGTGGAAGTTTTCATAAAAAAAGTTTAAAGTTGACTTTGTGAGATTCTTTATACGGATGGAGTTCCGAAAGGATGAACCTCTGATTTTCTTGTCGATTGATATATTACTGTATTTTGGTGTGCTAATTACAAATATGATAATGAAAATTACAAGGTCATTTTGACAGTCATTTACTGCGCAATCTGGCTAAGCGTCACTACTCAGCATGCATGCTCATCAGTACGTGTTGTCGAAAGATGGATAGGACGTACAATTTCTTTACTTTTCACCCGAAGCGACTCCCACCCTATTTCCCTCTCCCCCTGCTTAGGGGCACACGTGAAACACGCAAAAAATGTTTAAAAAATTGTTTTTTTAAATATTTGACTTTGAAAATGACCTTGTCGGTAATTTTCATTATCATATTCGTAATCAGGGCATCAAAATACAGTAACATGTCAAGCATAAGAAAATCGGGGGGTTCACCTTTTTGGAACTCTATCTTTATACTTGTATTCATGATTAAACAGGTGTTACTCTTGAATGCATTTATTGAACCCCTACAACTTTAGTATAAAACATTTTTTTTCTCCAAATATCTTGTTTTCGAAATATATTTCATTATTCTAATAATTTGTTTCTTTAAGAAAAATTATACATCTTATTTAATTCTTCTTCCATTCTTTTTCAGATTTTGCGACAATTGCTATGAAGCCGTGACACAATATAAATATGCAGAATAAATCAAATATTTATACAATAAACAATGTTGCGCCACCTTCATACGCAGAGGCAACAGGAGTATCTGCATTAGAGACACACAATCCACAATTTGACCAAAGATATCCACATATGGTAGTCTATTCACCATCAACGTCGTTTCCGTATTCGTACTCGCCGAATTGTTATCTGGATAGAACACCTGTTCAATCAACTCATCCACAATATGATTTGCCGGAATGGCAAAGGCAACCAACTAGCACAAGTTACAACAGAACATTAATAACAAAAACTGAATATGAAAAACGTAAGTCAAAATTAATGTCATAAGCAACGATGGAAAACAAAGTACACTGTAAAAATCAGAAAAGAGAGAAAAAGATAAAAATTTGCTGTGCTATTTTAAAAAAAGTAATCAAAGAAAGATTTATTTAATTGTAAAATATTAGAAAATAGTAAAATGATTATTAGCTTGGCATAACTATACCAGGTAGAAATGGAATATTAACTTTGTTACAATTTAAATTTATCGTGACGATTATACATATAATCCACTCACATATATGAAATATTTTTGTGTTTAGAAGTTTATAATCTATATGTGCATGCGCATAATTCAGTTCTCTCCTTTTAATATTATAATTAGTTTTTATTTGTTTTAGATTGCAGGAAACTTATTGCAGTGCTTATAGTATCAATATGTGTTATCACATTTATAGGGATTGTTTATATAGGTATATATAATAGGTATATTTAAATGGGAAAGATATTTTGTTTAATAACTCATTACCTTTCCGTTACTTAAAAAGTAATAATTCATTACATTTCCATTATTTTTTTAATATTAAAACAAAATCAGTCTTTTTATAGAAGCTATGCGAATTATTTTCGTATTCCATAACGAGAATGCCAATGTTTCATGAACATTGCAATTCACTTCATCAGAGCAAGAGGCAATCTAATACTGACTTTACTTTTATAATATTTTTTGTTAAAATATTAATAAAAACTCAAGTATGATGATTTGTTTCAAAAGCTTCGACATTTGAATTTCGGGGATTCAAAGCTTCAATATTAAAATCTTTAAAGATTACAATTTCAAAGCTTCGAAAATTCAAAACTTCGATACTTCAATCTTTGAAGCTTCGAAGAATTAAAATTATACAATTATTAATTTAACATAGCTATTAGTAACATATTTTAATTTTCTTTACAAATATTAAAAAATTTTGACATAATAAAATTTTTATCTCAAATTTGTATAAAATATATGCGGCAGCTTTATGAATGATAAGTGATATCTTAAAACTATCTATACTCATTAATCCCAGAAAACCTCTATATATTTCATTTCTTAAATTCCTGTAATTCCAATTCTAATTAAAATTTTTAGGACGCAATTGATATTTAAGAATAAAAGGAATTGTCCTTTTCAGAAATATATGACCTATCTTTACATAACCTAGTTTATCATATAAATTTTCTTTAATTTAAATGAGGGAAATTTTTCAATTGCAAAAAAAAACTGATAATACTTTTGTAATAAAAAAAACTAGCATCCTTTAATATATATGCATCTTTATGCATGCCAATCATGACTTATATATCGTGAAGTACTTCTGTCAACAATTGCTATAGTCGTTATGCAAGAACTTGCTATAAAATGGGTCATTGCCACCCATAAACCAACGGAATGATAAGAATCGCCCTTCCACGCGTCACAGTTCCTTCATTTTCCTTCGTTTCGCATAAAAGAACCCATGACGCGTATTCACGGCACCGTTACACGTAAAGTAACATAGTAATGAGAAAGAAGAGAAAGAGGAGGAATGTGAAAGTTGAAACGTTAATGACCTTTTATAATACAAAATCGCGGTATGACATAATCCCATGTTGCACGTGTAGTCTCATATGTGTTCCAACGCGAGCATTAAAGACATCGGTCGACGTGGGCGGAAGTCCTGCAGTATAAGTAACGACCATATTTCGCAGCTATAACAAAACGTCACATACACGTTGGGGACAAGGGAGGAAGGTGGAAAGACCAGCGGGAGGGCCGCTTTTATTATTGGCGCAATAAAACCCCGGTAACTGAGTAATAATTTAAAAGTTGAGCGCCGTTCAGCTCAAGCACCTTCGGCGCCGCGCCGCGCCGCTTCGAGATGAGAGCCTGCGATCGACGGTGCAACGTGACGATATTCGCGCCAATAAGTGCAACCGACGAAATTTGCGAATATTCCAAGCTACACAATCTGTAGCTGTGACGGTGTTGGTTTTATTGTAGTCTGTCGTATATATCGTCAGCTTTACTATTTTAAAATCATATTGGACAAGTATAGAAGAGTCGCTATAAGCTGGCTGAAATATAAATATAAAAAGGCGAAAGGGAGGAAATTGAATAATTTAACGATATTGATTGTATAAATGATTGTCACGTTTGATTATGTCCAATCTGCACTAAATTAAATTAGACAAATTAACTTTTGAAATTTATCGTAGTTTCAACACAACAAAAATTTAATTTTTCTTGTAAACTGATGTATAATAATACATTTAGTAAGTATAATTTTCGACATTGTAAGTAATGTGTCTCTATATTAATAATAAAGAAAATTTATTGTGTGAAGTGTACAAGAGAAATTTATATAGAAGTTATTTTTATATATCAGAAATAAGCATTACACATTTAAAATAAATATACGTATAAAATATATAGTAGAATAAAATTTTCAATTCAGTTGGCAGCTACGTAAATTTGTAGGAAAAATTATTTAATAATTCATTCATGAAATGTATAAAATTTCACATATGACATACCATTTAATATAATTCGTTACAGCGAGAGTAAATTTTGCAAACTATTCATTTCATATCCATCAAAAATTATATGTGACGTAATTAATTTGTACGGCGACGTGAATTGCAGAATGAGGCTTGTCGAAAGCTCATCGCGCTCTTCGCTCGTTGACGGGGAATTTACGAGGCAGCTTTTGTGCGATTCCGACGAAAATCGATCAGAAAAACTTGAATAAGTGTGAAGGACGCATTGTCGGACGGGCGAAGAATACGGGAATTGTCGTTAGCCTCCCTTCGGTGACACGTCTGAGTTGTGGAGCGAAGAGATGGGGACTAGAGATATACGGTCGGACGTTGAGAGTGTAACAAGGTTTTCCGTTATCGAGTCTAAGATATCTCTAAAAAACGAGCGCCGATCACGATGCATCTCCACGTTACTATCGGGAATCGGGAAAGGGGGGAGGGAATGGTTGGGGAATGCGAGGAAAATGCGGTTCCGCTCGCGCTTCGCGTGTAAAATAGATCTTCCTAGCGAAACCGCCGCGTTGCTGGAATTCGATATCGCTTGTATACATTGCACTTCGCATCCCGTTGTGAACGTAAAACGAATTAAATATTTTCTCGCAGCGGACGGCCCAGAGAAATCCAATGTAACGACGGACGGCGCCGCGCATATCCGCGGATTTTGTTCGCGAATTAAAATTAATAGAACGCCTATATTGGGACGGAATGATTGCACGTTCGCATGTGCATTTATTCTGGTTGCTATATGTACGCGCGTTACATAGCTCGAGATTATCGTTACGATCGATCGAACCGATACCTGAACGAATACATGAGAGGATTTCAAATGACTGTTGGAAAAGTAGGTTTTTCCTGGCTCCATGCAGGACTTTCAAGCTCGCTGCGGCAAGATGTGGGCTCACGTGGGCTTAACGTTTTTATCGTACCTTTTTCCGATAATTAATGTTCGTCCCTTCGCGTCTGCAAAGCGAACGAAAGGGACAAACGCGAAAGAGAGAGGCAGATCAGATTAATGATTGTTTTACTCGCTCGTCATTATGTGAAAGGCGACGCCGGTTATCGCCGAGCGAGATAGCGGAAGGAAGAACAGGACAGAGAAAGTGGAAAGGACGTGGAACGTGTCAGGCGAGAAATCAAAGAGTGTCGTGCGCCATTCTAACCCTGAGGGAGGAAAAAAAGGAAAAAAATCAGAATGGAATCGGTGGATGGGGTGACGCTTTCATTTTACACGAATTATTTTCTGGACTTTTACAATGAGAAAAATATGAGCTGCATTAAAACGGTCCTCGAAAGAATCTTCATGATTGAATTTCGATGCGTGGTACCTTTTAGTATGTATAATGTTACAATATCTATATAAAATTCTATTCTTTACTATATATATGTTTACATATAAAATATAAGTCTTGTTATTTGCAATCAATAATTGTTTTATAATTAATAGTTAAAATAACACTAATCAACATATAATTTTATATTTGATAAAGTTTAAACAATAAATTCTTTCCTATCTCTGTCATTCTGAAAATATTTCTATTGTTTCAAGATTCAAACAGTAACAAGATGTATATAAATATCTCAAGAATTACAGTCATACAGATACACACACCGTGTGTATTAAAATTTCGATTTTTCGAATTTTTTTTTGATTAATGATTTCGATATAATTATTTGAATGTTCCATGAGCGACATTTTTTATAAATTTATTACAACTTACAAGCATCAATAACTTTACAAAAAAATCTCACATTTTTCTCACAAAACATGTGTCTCATTGTTATCTGTAGAATATGTTAGCAAATTAAAAAAAAAATGACGATGTTTCAAAGATTTGACGTACAATAGATTGTAAGTATATACTAATAAAATCATTTTAAGGAGAAAATGTAAAATATTAAATTACTTTTAATGGTACAAATTAGTATAAATTCAGTTGTGTTAATTTTTATCCTTGTTTTTTTCTCTTTTTTTCTTTTTTTTACAATAACGTTGATAGTTTAATATTTAAGCTGGCAGGACCAGCTTAATATTAAGCCAGCGCCATGATTTTTTCGAAATGGTACAAAATTATCATTAATGGTTCAATTTAGTACAAAATATATTAAAAATTTCGATAGGTCCGATTTGATTCTGTTGATTTGATCTTATTAGATTTATAGAGCTAATTGATAGATAACTATACAATAGATTCGCCAGAAATATTCTCAATTATTGAGAAAGTCATTGGAAAAGCCTAGTTCTCTGCAGTCCGAAAACAAAGAGAATGAAAGTATAGGACATAGAAGAGATAACAGAATCGAAAGAGAGAAAGATTACGTGACAGGTCAGTTTGAATCTCGAACGGGCTTATTTGGTTGGAATCTGACACCGAATTTAATCAGAAGGTCACGATCGAGTCAATATTTGTTCCAATTTGCTATCGTCCTTTCCGTGTGATTAGATATCGAAAGGTTTTATAAGTCGTAAAGAAAGAATGTTGTCTTCTCTTTATTTGAAATATTTTCCAAATACGAGTGTCGCCAAAAAAATGAGCGACAAAATGATTTTATTGCAAATTCTTAAAAATATTATAAACCGATATTTACAAAAAGAATTAATTTATTTATAAGCAAATAACTCATTTAAAATAAGATTTTTTTGTTACTGATATTAATTACTATATTATTTTTCTGTAAAACACTTTCTTATTTGCATAGTTATTTTATGTAAATCAAATATGTAAATATAATAATATTCTAAAATTATAAAAAGTAGAAAAAGATCTATAAGCAGATCAAACATTAAACTCAAAATAAAAAATTGAAAAATAATCATTCAAATGTTTTATCATGTTTTAAATAAAGAAATTTACAGGTCGAAAAAATCAATAAATATCTTTCAAAATAGTATGTAATATACTTCATTGTTTTAAATCGCTCAAATTGATTATATGAGGTATAAACTTCCATTGTACAAATGAAAAAGTCAAAATTCCTTTGCAATGAACATTTTACTAAAATTTATAGGTTCTCAGTAAATATATTAAAACTTGCTCTCTCTTGTGTTAAAGTGTTAATTCAACGTGCATATTTTACTACAAATGTCGGTGTTTGGAAGTTGCTGCAACAAACAAAATGGACCGCATCAGAAAATTATGTATTCGAGGGTGCGACACAATGGCGAACGAAAGTGACCACCACGTCATAACCTAGGAAAGCCTTAATCCAACATAAACCGATATAAACTTCAAAACTTATATACCGCTGTAACGGCGTGGCACGTTTGTGCGGCCTCTCGAAATGGAAGTGGCGCGGTCGCTGCGAGTGCTAAAAGGGGTTGAACGGACGTGAGAAGTTGGTGGATGCGGTCGTTGGAGGGCGGCAAAGACCAGGTTTGGGTTGGGTTTGGCAAAACGTGCCCGCTCGTCCAAGTCGCCGCGATCGTTTCTTTTCTTCTTGCCTAGCCACATTTACGCTCTCCTAGCCCTTCAACTCTCGCTTCGACTCCCGTCTTCTTTCCACCGCGTTTTTCTTTCTTGTCATCCCTCTTACCCGACCGACAGCACATCGTCGTGACAACCGGAAGTTGAAGAAGCTGTTCCCGATCGATACCTGGCGCTGTTTAGCTCGCCTCTCGCACCACGAAGGAAAAAAAGGAAGGACATCTTTCGCGGTGAGGAACAGGCGACGACGGCAACCACGGTACGACGCGGCGCGACGTTCCAAATTGAGAGCGATAACGATAACACGGCAGGACGGTTTAAAATCGAGGACGGCCGAGCGCGAAGGAACCGTCTCGAATCTTTGCGGTTTGCGCTTATCCGAGGAGACGTGCATCGAAAGAGGTCGACGAAGAAACGCATTTCTATCGGCTATGTGACGTGGCGTATTTCTTCTTCGCAAGATTCTTTTCTCGAATGCGATTTCAGAAAGGTCAATTCTCGAAGAGATCCGAGATGTAGGGATATCAAAATGCGGACACATGCGAAATCAATTTTTCCATATTTTGAATAACTGAAAGTTCTATCCCTTCATCCTGCTCGATATATTAAAAATGTATCGTAATCTAAAACGACTTAATATTAATCTATCATGATAAACTGCATTACTAAAATATCTAATTTTAGAAAAATTATTAATTTAAAAAATATTAAAAAGCACATCGTACATAAGAATAATTTGATTATTCTCTGTAAATATATTTAATATTTCTTTTTTAGATTACATACAAATTATTATGTGTTATAATTCAACGAAAGGAGCAAATAATTAATACACTACATTTAATTTCTGTTTTCAGAAGAATGATAAAATTGTCACCAGTTAATAAATTGTCGCGATTAATTTTCTATTTTTCTTTAAATATAATATTCTATTTTTATCTTAACCAAGATCAACCACTTTCAAGAATTATCATTTAATTATTTATTTAAATATCTCATTGAATTATACATTCGATAATTATTTCACGGATTATGGACAGAAAGGTCGGAAAGTGTAGGCATTAAAAACCTAGTTAAAACTTCCTGTCTGCGGTTAAAGCGAGACGCTCGAGAAGTCAAATGGGAGAAAATACTTATACGAAGTACTAGACTCGTGGCACCCTCGGCAATTTGCATATGTTTCAATTAGACATCCCTTAACACACTGTTCCGAATCGGTACGATCCTAATCCCAGGCGCGCAGCACTTTGCATAATTTCGCCAGTATGCCAATTTGCATGTGCGATATAAGCGTCGCGAAAAAATAACGAATATTGAAAAATCAGCAGAAACCACGTATGTAGCCGTAAAGGATGTAAATTTGAGTGAATTTTGCAAACGGATATGGATCGCTGTTTCATTCGTCTCATGTATATTTCCTCCAGACAAGCATTTACCGTTACACTTGTGTTATGTACGGTACAGTGTGTCATAGTAGATAAAAGAAAAGAACTAAAAAAGGCAGGAAACTGCACGGGATAAGAAAGCAGCAAAAGAGAAATGTAGGAAAATGTTTTGAGTATAGCGACAAGTCGACAATGCGTCTGCTTTAAAACTCGATGCACTTTACCGTGGCTTACGTTTACACGTTTGCATTTGCATGCATGCAATGGACCGCGGAGGTACGTACCTAGATAAACGTACGAAAGAACTCGTGTAGATTGTGTACTTCGTCATACGGTGTGCCAATGCAGCGAATATGCATACGCACTCACATGCATGGGTGAGCGTATGTGCATTCACTGTATATAATCCATGATCGGTAAAGTTGCCGAGTCGCGAATCCGGAATCGTTGGCAACGGCATATTAAAGTTTACGCTATAAACCGCTTTTCGGTTCTCTTGAAACTTTTGTCGGAAGAACCGCTTTCGAGCTATAACAAAACAATTTGCAAAACACCCACGACCAGTATAAATTATACCACATAAATCCTACGAAAATTCAAAGTATTGTCGCATACGCGAACTGAATAATTAAGATAAGTAAAATTACAGTAAATAAAAACAAACGTAAACGCCGAAATTCTAAGCAAAGTAAATATTTGTACTGTACTAAATAATATTAATATATGCAAATATTAATACGTATCCAATAATAATCGGAACGAAAAGTAATTTTCCTATTCATGAATATTAAATTAATTGGAGTTTGAATATTTGATTATTTGTACACATTACACAATCCAGAGAAGAAACTATTACTGGCACACAATAATGTACGCGGGATATTACTAAAACTTCTATCTGCAATACAATTCGCAGGTAGGAACGCGTCGTAAAGGGACGGCATACAATCAAGTTACACATGAAATTCATTACGAATATGAATATATAATCCACGTAGAGTAGATGAAGCGTACAGTTCTACGTCGGAAAGTTCCAATGCCATCGGCGAGAGTGTTTCTCACAAGTTGCGCTTTATAGACAGAAGTGGCACGACGAATGTATCATGCCGAGATGAGGTTAAATGTTCCTATCCGACTTCCCTTCGAGTTAAACCGCGAGCAAATACTAGTTCGAAGATAAGTACACGGTTGGGCATCTATCTCTCGAATGTCGATTTGGGATAAAGATAATTTACAAAATTATATTTCGTTCATTGCTTCTCGCTGCAAGAGAGGAAAAAAATATGCGCGAATTTGTATGCTAGAACGACAAAATATACGCGCGCTCTCCTGATAACAATCGTCCACTTTTTCCCCCTGCTAGCAGCGGTGAGTTCAAATACATTTACATATGCGCATTTGTAGAGAGAGTACTTGGAACCCATAATTCACCTGGTGAACCGTTCAACCGCCATATTATCTACGCGCCAATTAAGTGCGAGCATTGTAATACAGGATCATAATTCATTCATTTGGTCTTTTGATATCCGCGATACCTGGATCCCGCGGTACACAGTTGTAACACACAAATTATGCAAATCGCTGACTATATAGCATTTATTTCGTTGATATGGTATACGTTTCACTCAATTTTTACTTGCGATAAATGTATAAAATGTCACGGAGCAAATTTATCACGTATATATTTTGCGTATAATTTTCTAATTAAAATAAATCAGATTATGAATCTAACGTATTTCTATCTTCTGTTATCATATGTAACTGCGCACGTATTAAACGTATTTTCATGCATTTGTCAAAACGTGTCAAAGATGTTTCACTTTATGTTTAAAAACATAAAGTAAATTACTTTTATGTAAACATTATATTTATTATGGATTACACAAATTTATTATTCGTCACACAAAGATTATTTCGTCTCATTATTATATTCTTCATGTTTTTTATCACTATATTCATATTTTTTCAAAGCTATAACGTAGTTTCATTAATATAATCGAATTACTAGACAATGATTGTGTCTGAACGCTGCCTTTTGTTAGATGGGATGTACTTTGAAACAGTAATTCTAACCGGTTCATGAGTATCTCGATTCTGTTTCGAACTGCGATTGCATGCAACTCTAGTTGCGTGCAATCTGTACTTCCAACATTCGAGACAGAGACACGGAGAATATAGCTGCAAGGACATACAATTAAAACAGTTTGGTAATGGAGCGCGAGCAAAGTGATTCTTCTCGTTCTATGTGCATATAAACCGTAGATATGTGCAGTCTGCGCTTCTACAGACCACTGTAAAGCGTTTTATTTACATTTGATATGCTTCGTAAATATATGTTAAAGAAATGCAGTGATTATGCATTAATATCATTATTTACATCCAACTAATTTTACGATAAACAAAATTGAAGTTTGATTAATCAAACAATATTAATCATTCAAGTAATAGGTTTGATTAATTATAAATTGGAATTATAATATATTCTTATAAATTACTTTTGTTTAAAACTTATATACTTATATACTTATATACTTATATTTTTACGTTTTTCTCAGTCTATGTAATCTAGTAATAGCTTATAAAGAAAATAATAAAAATAATTAAGGCTACACGTAAGATAATACATAGTATATAAATATACGTAAGATATTTTCTATTTTATTCTATGCAAATATTGACAACAGTATTCCTCAATTTCTTATTGCAAAATGGAATTGGATGAAAACATAAACATCAATGAAATTGCACAATTACTAAATGTAACCGTCTGAAAGGAAAGTTACTGTCCCCGATTCTAATCCACGCAACGAGATTTTCACCAGTACGTCGTTGCACTTCCAATGGTTGCGGTCGCTTTCATACGTGACCACCTGTTTGGCAAACGTGGCACTATAATTTCTATAATGGTCGTCGCGCCGTAGGACATGTTGAAATCTCACGCGGTAAGCGCATTATCGTAAGGCGCTTATCCAATTGCTGGCCAATACAATTAGATACATCACGATTAGTCGCCAACACCGATTAAGGACTTATGACCCGCGAAGACTGCAAAATCGAAGAAAATGTACCAAACACTATTTTAAAAGATGTAGAAAGAAAAAAACTAGAAAAATATTTCTAGCAAGACGCGACGACTTGACTATCCGAATATAGACCGTTCCAGTGCTAGAACGCAGTAGACGAAAAAAGAAAAATAAAAGAGGTCTTCATTAAGATCTGAAAGAGCACTGTTTTAAGAGCAAACGAATAAGAATAGTTAACAATAAGACACGGACGTCGTGCGACTATGGGCAATGCTAGCTCAGAGGGAAAGAAAGAGAGTGCAGCACAAATTTGAACGCTCCACGTTAAAACGAACATTTCCTCGAGTATTATTTACTCTCGTTCTTGAAAGATACAGAATTGAATTAAGTAAATTCGAAACGGATGAACGAGTAAGAAAAAAGAAAATATTGTATCATTAAGTAGA
The DNA here is from genome assembly GCF_000204515.1 of Acromyrmex echinatior. Next base: position 522,625 of record NW_011627404.1, read on the forward strand.
TCGCAATAAATCTACTCGTGTAAGTGAATCTTCCAAGAAACAGAACAAATTTTTCGTTATTATCGCAATAATGTTTTAGGCAAACTAAAACCTCCATTCCATAAATTTATTCACAAAATATTATTTTATTCGACAATGTTATTTTATTCAATTCGTAAAATTTCACTCTTAGTTTTCTTTACATTTTCGACGATAGGTTCAGAGCTCTTATTTGAAAACCGTGTCGCGTTTAACTTCACAAATTGGCCCGAATATTTCCATGTAAATTGCCGCGTATGAGTATAATGCCGAATAGAATAAAGCAAATTTTTAAATACTTTTAATGTCATTTTTAGATGGATTTCCTTTTAGATTTCCGTTTTTAACAATATATTTAAAGCTCCTATTTAAAAATCGTGTCGCATTTAATTCCACAAATCGATCCGGATGTTTCCATGTAAATTGCCATGTATGAACATAATAGGTACCCCTCGAATAGAATAAAGCAAAGCGATCACAAAGATCGTATGAGTAAACGAGTATCAATGATATTCACCTATGCGTGGACCGAGAAATGACCCTCGAACAATCGGAGAAACTTCAGCATTTTTATCTCATGCATTATGGAGCAGCCAGTTATTAGACGACAGACAACCAAGGTTCGTTTTCTGATAGTCTTACTTCGCTAACCTCGCCGCGTTCCTATCGTCACGAATCGACCGATATTTTGACGAAATATGTTATTTGAACCTTGAAACGTGAAAGCACTATCATCTCTATCCGTCAGCCTGTCCCTCGTCTGCGTATCGATTTCCAATTCAGCCAGATATTTTCAATATCGTTGTCATGTCCGTGCTATTTGCCATTCCTCTACCTTGTCTATATTCGGCGCAACTTTGAAAGCTTCGAATAGCCCGACAAGATTCTTTTTTCCGTTAAAGTTGCCGCGATTTCTCATTAACTCTTTTGCCAATACTTCGGTGTTTGATTTTAATTATTACTTGTTTGACAGTACTTAATAATTTAATAGATCTTAATAATTTTTCCTCCCTATTAGGAAGAAATGTATATGTAGAATTTATTTTAACATTAATAAAAAAAAACTATTAGGTGTTGGAATTAATTCGTAGCGTTTTAAAAAAAACGCTACGAATTAATTCCAACACCTAATATATTAATTTCTCAATTATATCATAACGTTTTAAAAAGAATAACGTTAAAGAAAATCAGTGACTTTTACAACGACAACAAAATTATAATTATTACACTATTACTTTTCAATCAACAACGTGTTTATTTGATGTTTCCGCTACGCCATTTCAGAATTTTAAAACATCGGTATATATTTTAAAAAAACATTTTTCTCTACATTTTATGTTGCCATGAAAAATTCTGCAGCAAAAATTAAATTTTACCATTTTTATCAAATCATTTCTATCAGGATTACATCATAAAAAAGAACGAGAATCACCCGTCACGAGCTATACCGAGGTCAGCGTGGAAAGCACGCAATCAGCAACATCGCGGAATCGAAACTAACCTACCGACAACGAGACAAAATTAACGTCCCGTCGAAGGTGGATTGAGTTTAGCCCTGAAGAAGGATAGGGTCGAAAGAAGCGGAAAGAGGAAGACATACTCATGGCACTCCTAGTTTTCGAGTACTTTACGGCTCTTGCTGGTTAAGTACGTACCGGCAGCCGACGTTTGCCACCGGCACACGTAAAGTATATATCGTAAAGAGGGCACGAGGAACGCGGTGGGAGGGCGGATGTCCTCGGCCGACTCGCCAGTTCAATCAACTGTACACCCGGCAACAAACCACCGCCGTTAATTGGATCCGAGCTCGCAGACCCGGCTTTACGAGGGCCAATCGTGCCGAATTATCCGACCTGCATTTCCCGATCGTCTGCAAGCAGCGGCGCACACCGCTGCGGATGCACCACTCGAAAGTTAAAGCGCCGACCGCGAGCAACTTCCGACTCGAGACAAGGAGAGTTCGAGGTAGCCTAACGGAGGATTAAGTTGATCCGTTTCACGGAATGCAGAGGCTGGTCAATGATAGAAACGGCTTGAAATTGAAATCAGATGTAATATCAAAGGTATAAATTAAACATCAATCGTGTCTATATCTATGTTTATACATAACCGAAAATTATTACTTGAAATAATTGCGTAAAATCAATATAAATCTTTTCGGTTTTATACAGAGCAGATAAATATTCTTGGATGTATAAATATCTTCTGAATTCATTGTAACATAATTATAATTTCATAATTATTCTTAGTTAAGAAAAAAAGATAATTGACTATTATATATGAATATTATAATGGACACAACAAATAATTATTTTTTATTTTTTTTTAATAGTTATGATTTTTGTTCAACATCAAACAAATATATTTGTGTGATTTTTATATATTTTACAGAAAAAAATATTATAGAATATTTTCATAAGGCAAAATTTTTTTAATTAAAAAATTTGCTGCTTTTTATACCTATATATTTCCTCTGATTTTTTTTATCATTGCTTTAAAAATATTACTTTTATTTAATTTATTAATATAAAAATTTATATTTATTTTTCACTTCCTATCAGCTTCTTTTAACTGTTTCAAATTCATGAAATTGTATTATCTATACTAAATAAAAATAAAATTTCTAATAAAATTACATAATTAAAGAGATATAAAGATACACGTATGATATTTTATGTATAGAACTACATACAGGCAAAGATAGTTTCTTTTGAAGTAAGAACAAACTTATCTCTTTGCGCAGACATTTCACATAACTGAAGTAACGATTAATCTTTAAAATCTAATAACTTAGGATATGATCATATGGAAGGTATAGCGGACTAGCATTACAAGTTGCGCGGATAGTCAGATAGGCAAATATTCCGTAAAAACCACGGAAATCGAACTGGAGTCCAAATTTCCGGTACAGTCTAAGCTAGTCGAAGGGGACGAAGTCTCATTTTATTTCTTCCGTAACGTATACGTATACATACACAACCCATTTCTATCCCGCCATCATCGTCCCCCGTAAAAATGCTTCCATCGTGCGAAGTATCCTTTTTGCAACGACCCTCCATTTCCGAAAACCTATAGAGCGACCTCTTCACCTTGACGAGCCGGGAGGGTACCAAGAAAAACGAGATACTACTCGAACGTCGTCGCTACCCTTTATTTGCCACTTAGCTTAAACCCTTTTACCCACCCAACAAACGTTCACACTGAAACACTAAACCTTCGGCGAACACATGCGACGTTGTATGCGTGTACATACATCACATACTAATATACTAACTTTGCAATTGCAAACAATGTGTTTGCATAAATACATACTAAACTGAGAGATTACTTTTAAATCTGATTTTAAATATTTTAATGTACTAATAAACAATTTAAGTGAAAAATATGCATGTTTATACGTTCACGCAAAAGTCTATTGCTGTACAGTAAATAATAAAAAAAAACTATACACATATATATGTACATTCTATGCATCCTTAAGCGCAGACGTAATTTTATAGTTTTCGTATTGTATTCATCAAGAATACCGTGCACGCTAAGCTCGGCAATCTTGATTCAATTTACGGTAGTAAGTATAGTAGATTCTGTAATAGAAGTACGATGAACACAATGCACAATGCGTTCTGCGATCTCCGCGAAATGAAGGCACGGTCGTTAAAAGTGACTTACAATTACAATTTGAGATCCTCTGTGATGAAAACTCCATAAATTCTGCAAGGACAATCTTAATCACGCGCATAATTATTTATTATATACATATATATATGTCATTTATGTGATTGAAAATTATAGTTTTATAGTCATGTTTGCTAATCGACGTAACTTTTGGGAGAAAACATGAAAATAAAGAGATTTTTCTAGTTACTGATATTATTGTTTTTTGGCTCCGTTTTTGTATTTTTCCAAAAATTCAATTTTTATAACGGAACTATAATATTACATGAAAATTTATTTTTTGCTTGTTTTTTAACATATATAAATAACGTAAGAATATTAGTATTAATATCAGAATGATGAAAAATACAAATTAATAATTATAAATTATTAATGCTCATTTCCATCAATGTAGATTAACTTTTTAATCTCCGTTCAATCTCTTCATCTTTTTCTAATCTTTAGAACTAGAAAAAGACGAAGAGTAAATTAAACTGAGATTAAAGTTAATCATTGATGGAAACGGATACACATAAGAGTATCACAATAATATTTATAAATTATTAATAGTATCACATATAAATTCTAAACTTTCACTATGTTTCTATGTTTGCATCATTTTTTGATAAACTCTGCCAACGTTTCCCCCTTCCTCTCTCTCCCTCCCTCTCCCCTTCTCTCTCTCAATTTATACACAAACACAATTTAATTCCTCGTAAAGATTCATTGGCATATTAAATTAATCGGATCGGAAACTTTTATAAACAAACAATATAGCAATTGCTAATAAGATTTTAAAAGAAATCGAATGAAATAAAAATGCAAAGCGGGTAAGAAAAAAGAGAAATATTTAAAAGCGGCAGAAGGAAAAAATATTAAAAAACATAAAAAGAGATTAAATCTCATAATAAGTTGAAAGCGGATTTCTTTCTACTGTTGCAATTATTGATTTACTTTCTACTTAGCAATATTTTATGACTTTTGCAGATTATCGGAATCGGCAAATCAAAACTATTCATATAGATAACATCAAAATAGAATAGTATTTTCTATATTCAAAAACTTCTTTTAATTATGTGACTATCAAGATTCTTCAGAGTGGCGATCACACACACATGTAATTTTTTCCCTAGAGCGGAAACATGAAAAATGAAAATTCTTTGTATGTATATGTATGTATGCACGATCATACATACATAAAAATTTTCACTTTTCACGTTTCCGCTCTAGCGAAAAAGTTACATGATCGGGATTACCCTGTTCTATAATAAAGACGACAAAATTACATAGAATAATCTCTTATTAAAATAATGAAAATATCTAGTTCTTAAAAAACTTATGGTCGATAATATCGTAAAGAACCGAGTGCTGCATGCATGAAAATGCAGGTTTTTCATGCGGAATTACTAATGATCATTCGTACAAGGTGCACGATGTCACAGATCCACAAACCCAAGCTTCTTCGTAAAAGGTAAGGATGTTCCAAGAGCAGTCAGGGAGAGATTGTGAAGGTGGATCTCGGAGCAGAAGGGTGACAAATCAATGGCGGATGGTAGGGTAGGTAGCGGCATATGAGCGCTGGTCTCCTATCTTATCAACGCATTATTCAACGGTGGAGGCTGCTCGGGACTCTAACTGCCTGCATTTGCATAAATCCATAGATCTCCCGGACCTGCTAGGCTGCCCGGCCGTGTCTATCCATCTCTGGATGCATGCATACAGCAAATTACAGTGCCCGCAAGCGGAATTGTGGGTGGCGAATCAGTGTGTGTGTATGTGTATTTCTCTCTCTCTCTCTCTCTCTCTCTCTCTCTCTCTCTCTCTCTCTCTCTCTCTCTCCTCTCCCTCTCCCTCTGTTTTCCTCTCTCTCGGTTACACCTCTTACCGATCTCCTCTCATCCCTTTCACGGAAGGGCTGAAGGGTGCACTACGGCGGCTGGGGTGACATCCACTCTAGTTACGGCTTTGTATTGGATCGTTAACGACACCCCTAGCTTTCTCTTATTGCCTTGCCTTGTCTTGACTTGCTGAAGAACGTTAGCATAACGAAGAACATTTCATAGCTCTCGAAAAGTCGACAATATGGAACGTCACACGGAAACTTTACAACAGAACAGATTGCAGTGCATGATTTAGTCTTTTATAATTGTTCTAAATTGATTCGAAAAATATGAAATATTACTACTAATAAGGAATACTAAAATAAATTAATATCTTATAACTTTCATGTTACAAAATATTTTTTAGCAATGCGTGTCCACATAAATCATAAGCAATAAATCAATAGCAAATACGCACATAATATAATTAAAATATTATTTAGATCATTTTAAAAATGCATAAATAATTTCGAAAAACAATTTTCACAAAACAATATGATCTATGTTAACACAAATCTATGTAAACTAAAAAACAATGATAAGATTTACTATGATAAATAAAAATTTCATCATTTATAAAGTTCACCATATGTAATTTCAAATTCAGATCTTGCTTTGGTGACGTATTCGAAGCACAATCGTCGTCAAATCACTAATCAGTAAGAGAAACAAAAGGATTGCTCCATTGTATTAAGGTACCACAGGGAAACCCGTTTCACCGTGTCAGGATTGCAGTTGAGCCTCTTGCCATAGCGGTTCGTTAGCAAAAGGAGACGAAACTATGAGTTCTGGTGCAAATACTGTCGATTACGTGCCAAGCAATAGTCTCGATCCTTAGTGGATTTTCGTGCACGGCGGATTATTGATTGTTACGTGAGCTTCATGAAATCAAAATCTACTGACTTATCATATGTTATGTTCAGCTAACTCATTAAATAATTTCTCATACAATTACATAATTAATTTGTGTCGAGCTTTCCGGGGAACGCGACCCTTTGAAATGCGCCTCTTCGGAATATAAATTAATGCGTAACTCCACATGCATACACATCTATCAATGTTTCGGTCGCCGTTAATTAGTAAATTTATACTCGATGTAAATTTTAATTATATCATGCTTGCATAAATTTTCGTAATTTTATTATTATGTTTACTAGAACGCTTTTTGTCTTCTAACGTGTTTAATCATATTTTTTAAAAATTAGAAAAATGTTTATTAAAATTAATATATATTAAAAGCAGTAAAATTTTGAATTAATAAAAAAATCAACAAAACTTTATTCGGCGTTAAAACGCAGCCAGCAAAAGTTGCACTTCCTGATATGCATATATAGAATTCGTTTCAACCGATTAAAAGTTCTCATTTTGTTATTCGACCATTGGATGATCATGCAGGTTTCGAGAACGGCTGAAACCGATTCCCGAGATTCTCGCGAGTAGGGTGCAACGGACGCGTAATAAATTCCAGGTTTACCTATTCTGCTTGCGACAGGAATTATTCGGCGAGCTCGTAGGTATACGATCGATTAAACCAGGAGAGATGAAATACGGGGGACGCACCAATTCGTTGTGCCGGTTCAGTAGTTCTACGGTAATCTACGATTATCTCTCAATCCTCTCCTGATTGTTTCAACGGACCTTCTCCGTTCCGGCTTTACGCTTCGCCCGTTATGATTATACGATCAATTCAATCTTATAAGTTAAACGTGATATTTACTATGTATAACATTCTATTTATGTTTATTGCAATGAAAGAATAAAAAAATAATTTATATTGAATAAAAGAAGAATCTAAACGATTTATCTTCAAATAACTAGTCAATAAATTAGATGATTGCTATCTAGAGTTATGCTATCTCTACTAAAAACAAAAATTTACTAAATTTCAATAAATATTTCTTTGAATAATCCTAGCGAAATATTTACTAAATATAAATATTTATTAAATACAAAAATTATTAATTTGATTTAACTATCATTTTTTTTTCATTTTATCTAAATATTTATTTACCGTAAGTAAAAATTATTTATTAAAATTTAATGAATTTCTTCTCAATGTAATAAAAATAATTACTCTAATTAAATAGAATTATTCAATAAAATCTTGTATCATGCTCCTATTTAAAAAAAATATATATCGAATTATCTTTTTCCTTTCGCGCAGTTGCATCATTCCTTAAACGGCCAGATACAACACGGAAGATGATGAAATGGGCCGAGCAAGTAGTTCGCACTCTAATTTAACGCAGCATGCTTGAACTCGCTAGCAACTCGCGGGAAAAGCCGCATCGCGTTTTACCGAGCCCACGTATGCTACATCGCGCTCGAGGGAGCACTTCAACGGAGAGAAAACGTGGAAAGGGCCGACGGAGGAAGTTACGCTCCGCTGCTTAGTCTTAAAAACTTCGTTCAGCTTCCTCCCCCCTATCTTTCTCTCCCCCCCCCCTCTCTCTCGTCGGTATCATCAACATGCTATCTTACAAGCATTTCAACAAGCGGCGAAATGACTGCGGAGTGGCCAACTTAAGTCGAGTCCTTCTCTCGAATGTCCCTGACGGCGGCGGGACGAGTAGTTAATTAACACCTCCGCTCCCTTCGGTGGCAGCCGCAGCAGACTGCCGGCGTTTTCCTCTCCTGGAGTGTACTGCCAGCCCTTCCCACTCTCTCGGAAAAGCTTCCTCCTTCCGGGGAAAAGCTCTACTCGACTCCTTCTCCACTCCCTTCGTCTATGCGCCCTTTTCTGGCAGCACTTATCGAGTCTCTCTTCCCTCAGCGGTATTTTCTTCGTCGCCTTCGCAAGATCGGTTGGTAATTAAGATGCTTCCACAGAGTAGAAAAAGTCACCGGCAAGCACGAGACAGGATCTCATGTATTTTTAATTTAGGTAGTGCCGTCTTCTCGCACCGCTGTTCATGGCATAAAAACTAAGTAAGAGACCTCTTATATCGCAGACAGATGACTCAGTACGAGAACGTACTCTCTGTTAATTTGACTTTTACGTGTATTCGGTGCCCTTACAATTCCCCGCATTTATATAATTTCTTATAATTTTACGACTTATTCGATAATAGATCTCTTCTTCTTAAATATACTTAAAGGATAATCTATTTTTTATGTAGAAATGGCTTAATTAAATGATTTCTATTACCGAAATATTTGCTTCGATATTATTCTTTCCAAGATAAAAACGAAATTAATGCAAATGCCGCGTCCTTAAAAATGCTAATGTAACCGCCAGCCAGGGGCAAGAACTTACGCTTCTACATGTAATATCGAGAAATAATCCGACGAAGCCAGATCCCTTCGTGGCGAATTTTAGACGTTCATGGCATAAATATTTCCAAGAGTATCCGTGCGCGGTTGGGCACAAACAGACGTGACAAGAACGGTAATATTCGACGCCATGGCGTTGCCGCAGCTCGTTATCCGTGCGATGTTAATGGTTTTATAATATCGAGACGCCAGAGGCGCACCAATGGCGAAGACCGGCATCGGATGTATTTAGCAAGAGACGGCGCAAAATCGCAAGAAGAGATCGGTAAGCTGCTAGAAGGGGATGGACGGGGGACACGGACTGTTCCTTTAATCCGGTAGCGACGCTAGACATCGTGGCGCTGAATAGCTCCTCGCCGCTATATCCAAACCGGTTATCGGTTTTCGATCTGTGCGACGAAGCATGAGAAACGTTGAGTGATAATGCGGCGGCTAATATCGTAAACGATAATTTAACGGCGTTCCGCCTGACGCCGACGCGGTCGGACCGATTCTTTCAACGTTAAAACATGACGCAAAGTGCGTCGTTGATATTGGTTGGTGTTACATATTTTCACAAAAAAAAAGAAAAAAAATAGAAAAGTAGATTGAAACTATTCGAAAAAATAAAATTTTTATATGATGAGAATTAAGCACAAGCAAGAAAATACGTTTAACAATGTCTGTAATATATTTGGTAATAGGTATTGTCTTTTATGTCTTTACGATCTTACGGGCATTAATCTTCGATTAACTATTTTTTTCAATGAAAAAGAAATTTTATTTAACAAATAAGAGTTTAAAATCTATAACGGTCGAAGCTGGATCTTAGATGCTTAAATAATTTTCATGTGAATTTATTTAGTCATTTAAACTGCGCACCGAATTGATTTTTCTCGTAAACGCAATTAACCTACTATAATACTATCACAAATTAAATTGACACATTGAAAAAATAATCTTAAAGAAATATTTCTTTGAAATTAAATTTTTTTTTCAGTGCAAGCAATTTAATAATATAATTAAATATAATTAAATTTTATTTAATTGTATAGTATTAATTACTACTTTCATTTTATTAAATATTACTTAATTAAATAAAATGTGCACAAAAAATTCCTAATCAATGTCTACAATTTCTAAAAAAAATACATATATATGCAGATGAAATATAATGAGCAAATAGAAAAAGACGGATAATTCTCTAATTAAATATAGTAACGGATAATTCTTAATTCAATATAGTAACGATGTATATAACGATGCACATATTTTTCGTTTTTTTTATTTTCTAATATAACTTCATATCTCAGTTCCTTTGATGTATTCTCGATATTCCAATGCAATGGTACTTCTCTTAATCGCTGACGGACCTACAAAGCGTAAAGCCATTTATGCCAAATCGCTAATTGATGCAAACGGAAATCGTACGTAGGGTTTATATACACGAGTAACAAGCGACATCGCCATAAATAAACCATTGCGGTGCGCTTGCGCGTTATAATTATGTGTTAACTACTCGGTAAACAGCACTTCGTCCTAATGACGTCATATAGGTCCTGCTAACGACGGGACAGTAATATGCGCGTTGTGCACAATACCAAAACCAGAATGTTACAGATCACTTGCATTACCCTGTATCATGCTCAATCTAATCTTGGATTATCGTCCATAGTTCAAACTTAATTGCTTTCAAACAAGCGGATCGGATTTATAATTGATCGATATTTGTTGTATTACACAAGTATACATCATTTAATATTCTTCCTATTATTTTAAATTTTACATCTCTAACTGTCTAATGTTAAATAACAAATTTCAATCAATTTTCAATATAACAAAAAAATCATTAAACAAAGAATTTATTTTTAGAAAAAATCATTAAACAAAGAATTTATTTTATTTTTTTAAATATATTAATAATGTATACCGTTTATTACTTTTAATCAAACAATATGGTAAAACTTCAACTCATTAATAATTTAACTGAGACACCTGCGGTGATCACGTTATGAAAACGCATATTAAATGACTCGAATTAACTACTGAATGTAGAGACATTTAAATATACAACAACAAATATTAGTATTTATTGAATAAAAGTTTCACGTAAATAGCTTCACACTTTTTGTTATCTGCCATGACAACAGAATGTAAACTGCAAGTTTCAAGTTTGATGAATCAGTCGATCCATTAGTCAATCGCGTATTCGGAGTACTTTTAAATACAACGTTCCCTTCACTCTCAAAATTGACATATCTCGACGTAAAGAATTTTCGCGTGACGTGCTGCGAAATGCAATTTCCGCGTATACATGGCACGCCGATTTCCTACACTGCAACGCGCTTAAGTAATTACTACGCGCGCAACGTGCAACCCTCAAATCGGATTCGACGCAGCCGCTTTCGCGTCGCGTTTACGTCCCTTTGCAATCCTCTACCACCTTCATGTCTGCCTAACGAGGTACACAATGAGATTCTCTATTCAATCTTAAATAATAATTTTTTGGTCATCAAGGAAAGAACTTGCTCAAGATGTCGACAATTCCCAGATTGTCGATCGTAATCGCGGGTTAGTGGAATCGCGTCATTCTGCGGTAGTCAAGTATTTCACGTTTGCCCGATACAATCATCCTTCCACAGCCTATCCACTGTTACCCTGTATAGCAGGGCCGGCGCTAATTGATCAAATTACAGGGCCGTAAGCCGCCATCGAAATTGCAGGACTGACGGACGCCACGTTTTCGGACCGCTCTACCCCGAAAGGGGGCTGTCATGGGGGTGCCCCGTGATACTACGTGAATTTCAACCCTTGCCTCTCCGGATACCCTTCTAACCACCCTCGAACGACCCTTCGTCCATTGGCGGAAGGGGAAGGTTGGGGGGGAGGATAGAGAATCACTTCAAACCGATCGGGATGATGTTCCGCGAGGCTGCTCGACCGGTCAAGTGTTCATTGCCGGTTCATTCGTGCGAATTCCGCTTTTAATTAATGACTACCCAAACTCGATGATTGATCGACAGTATCGCTGATTGGCAGCGTTGCCGTGTCGATCAGAATTTATCTCCTATTCGATAGACAATCTTATTATTGAAGTCTTGAAACGTGTCTTATCATTTATTTTGTGAACGAAAAGAACGATTTTGTTGAAATATCGAAAAATATAGCTAGATATAGATCTGAAAATAATTTTGTTAGATCAAAAATTGATGTAAAACGTTTAAATATTGATGATAACATATGCAATAAAAAGTTTTAACATTTTAGCAATTAATTTGTAGAATGTTCTACAATCTATAATTATTTTGATGATGCCAACAAAATTATTTTCAGATTTGTATCTATCTAAACTTTTAGACACTTCAACAAAATTCCTTCCGAGTGAGATAAAAAAGTCCTTCTTCTAACTAATCCTTTAAAATTATGCACACAAGCAAAATTTCAATAGAACTGGATTAATAAATCGCTGTTGCAAAGTAACAGACAAATTATATTTCTCAATACACATTCAAAAACTCCACTTTCCAAATTGTGTACATTACAAGTACATATGTTTATTAATTGATGATATAAATATTCTTTCTGAATAATTACATATGCAATTACATATCTGCAATGTAACTAAATAAATTAAGAAACATAAATTTTTCCGTAAAAATATTTATAAAAGCCATCATTAATATTTGTTACTTATTTTTCGTGTAAAAAAGATGCGTTAACGCATCGTTCATAATAAAATTATTGTATTTAGATTAATTAATATTGTGCCATCATATTTAAAAAAAACAATAAATATAAATTAACAAGTTTAGAGCAAAATTCTAAAACCTCAAGATTCAACTTATCTGGTATTTTGCAGATGGTAAACAATTAGCTATATCAAAAGGTTTGACATGTCTCGGAGTACATTCGCTGCCGATCCTTCGGTTCGACAGACCACCGGTCAACAACGACCGAAATTTGTTGTAACAGTGACGAGGGTCGACGTAGTTAAATATGATCGACATGGAACGAGTGCCAACGCGCGTGCTTAGTTTGCTTTGTTTATGGTTGTTTTCAACCTGCCATGGCGAAGAGAGCGCGCAGGAGAAGCTTAAAGCGGATTATTATGCATGGATTGTGTAATACTCGAATGCAGATTTAATAAAATATGATTCAACACCAACGTCGGGCATTATTATTTTTATCTATCGCAATATAAAATTAACCTGAAAATGCACGAGAAATTTAATATGAGTTACATATAAAGCTTAGAATATATTTGCATACCATACACACACAGAATCACAAGCGCAAGTATTGGGTTTTGCAGCGTTTCATTTTGCGTAGTATAAAATAAATTTGTAAATAGAAGTAGAAAAACAGTCACATACAATTTTCTGTATGTTTTACAAAGCATTCAGATTTCAATAGAATTGAAGCTACAGTTCTCTCTAATATTATACTTTATAAATCACAAGTTTCAACTGCATATTTTTCAGAAGATTAATGTTCCATATACGCAAATATTTACAATACGGAAACAGAAATCGACTGCACTGAAAGAAAAGTATATCGTATTTGTGACTATAATTGCATGGTAAAATAATTAAGGTTAGGAGCATCATTTTTATAGTTATTATTGTTATAATGTTAACCTCATATAGTTCTATCAACCCGTATAAAAATTGTACTATAAATTGTGAGGAATTTCAAATATTAATATAGTAAAATATGAAAATATATCTGACAAATAAAATAACTATTTTTATGTGATAATTCTAATCGTAACTATAATGAATATAACCATTTTTTTCAACATTCGCTTTCTGTTTACATGTAGTAACAATATATAACTAAAACATATATTTTTAAAAAATGGAAAAGCAGTCATTTTCAAATAATGAGTATGTAATTATATTAATAGCATATTTGATTGTACTAACTACAAATTTAATTAATCAAATTTTTATTATATGTATTATAAAAATTAAAAAGAAAATAATTGTAAAAGTAATTATTAGCACTAAATGCTTGGCAATGCTATACACGAAAAAAAACAGATTTGATTGAATTTTAACTAAAATTGTGGTGGAAAATGAACGATCTAAAATTCTAGTTAAGTTTACTAGATTTTTAATAGATTTAAATCTATCAGAATTCTAAAATAATCAATTTCAAAATCTACCAGAATTCTAGTTAAAATAATCAATTTCCAATCTCTACCAGAATTCTGTTTGAAATAACCAGAACCTTCTATCAATCTAAATTTAACCAGAAATCTCTAAACTTAATTAAAATTCTGGATTGTTCATTTTCCACCACAATTCCAGTTAATTCAACCAAATATTTTTTTCCCAATAGTAGTAGCAATAGTATATTTGACCACAGTTACATAAATAATAATTTAACATTTTCCTTATAAAAAAAAACTACAGGAATAAGAATTATATCACAGTCAAACCCGGTCACACATGCTTAAAAATAAAACACGCAATACTCAGATCGCAGCGAGACGAAACACGCCCGCCACAGTCGAACGATCTCTCGAGACTGAGGACAATCGCTTTGTCATTACCATTTCCTAACTATGTTAATAAATACCAGCGTATTATTTCGTTTTCATGTAATCTCCTCAAATATTAATAATATTAAAGTGGCAGCAAAGGCATGAAATTAAGAATGAGTACAGTAGGAAGTATAAGTAACGTTGGCAACGTCTCTCTTTTTCGATCACAAGCTTGCGATTAATTCAGCGTAAATGTATTAGGCAACCGTTCTAGAGATCGTAGATTCAAATCTCAATTATTAAATAATTAAAGCATAATTAAAAGTATGTAGAATCATACATCTATTACTACCAAGATTTGAAAATTGGTAGCAAAGTTAGATGGTTATTACGAAATTATATAACAAATATAATCAAATTATTAATTGTTTTAAATGAAATAATTTGATAATTATGACCAAACAATTCCTTTTATGTAGTAAAAAAATGTATATGCATCGTCGGAAAGATGCGATGCGTCTTTTAATAATTAATTGTAGTTAATAAGATAAAATATTGATATAAAACACACACACAAGTATATAATAATAATGAATTGAAATGGAAAAAAAGTAATAACAAAAAAATTATTTTTTTCATTAAGATATAACTGTATACATTTTTTTATTACAAAAGAAATTGTTTGGTCACAATTATCAAATTGTTTCGTTTAAAACAATTAATAATTTGATTATATTTGTCATATAATTTCGTAATAACCATCTAACTTTGCTATCAATTTTCAAATCTTGGTAGTAATAGTTGTATGATTCTACATACTTTTAATTATGCTTGTTATTATAATATAATTTATTATACTATATGCAAATACGATTTATGTATAAGATAACCATGTAGTTGAATGAATACATATTGTGGTCGTTATGATCATAATGCAGTGTTCAGGTTACTATAATTCATATGGTTAAAACAATTATAAATTTATGATTGTCCCAAAAAATGACTGTAAATTATAATTAAATTATGGTTATTCCAACCTTTTTTTCTCAGTGTGCATTTTCAAACTAAACTAGAAATTTTATTTTATTTTAAAAGCTTATTATATTTCTCGTTCTTTGCTTTTTAATTTTTAATTTTTGCTTTTCCTCTCGCGTGTTTTCATTCTCTTATAGAAAATCGATCAAATATTCGCGCAAATCGATCTAGACCGTAAGGTGGTTGCAAATATTCGCGAGCGTTGGACGCTCGAAACATTGATTCGTACTACTCGAAACTTCACGAAACCGTGAGATATAACTTCCGCGGATGTTCGCTACACACGCTTAGACGGTCAATAACGCTGAAAACTGGTTGGAGGAACGAAGGGAACGAGGGGAAAATTGACGTAATGAAATATGATCGACGTAGAACGTGCGAGTGCCATCGCGATGAAGTTATCCAGCTTGGTTTTCACACAATGGATGACTTCGTTGAAATCCGTACACGCGCCATACTGGCATACGATGCGTATAACACGTCAAATGCGAAAATATTGATTCGGCCATTGTCAAACTTTTCGGCACGATATAGATTCGCGCGTAACGTGTGTTTGCGAGCTGGATTGTTACACCCGTATCAATGTAATCGATGATATCCAGATGACCCTCTCAAGTATAACAAGCCGGTGACAATTCCGAGGTCATCCGTGCAAATAGCTCGCTCAAAGCAACAGCATTTAATTTTTTTTTTAACAAAGCTTTGCTTTTGTAGTATTGTAAAATTGCATTCGAAACTAAAAAATTGTTTGGCCTATGGCGCATTGCATGCAATTGAATGTAACACCAGTGCGAATGTTATTGAACGACAAATAATTTTTGTATAAAATTTGACATAACAATATAAACGATCCTGTTAATTTTTTATACACTATAGTTATTAATTCTCTACTTAATTATAAGATTACTTTTTTTTAATAGTATACATTGATACTTACTTACAAAAAGAAAAAATAAAAAGCATATATTCCTGTATAAACATTAAAAAAAAAAATTGAACATTTAACGTAGGCATACAGTCAATATTTCCGGCTGCATCGAATCTCGTTAAACAATTTATATGGCCGAGGAATATACGAGTTTCATAACTCGATTCCTCGATTGCGATACAAACGAAATCATTCACTTTTCAAAATTTCCCAGGCCAATACAACCGGAAGATCCGCGCAATTCCGTGCCCGTTTATCTTCGCGAATGTACATAGAAAAACGCGGACGATTGAAGTCGAGGGGAAGAGCAAAGAGTAACAGGGCTCGTCAAGAACTAAATCGATTTACTTGTACGTAGAAGCCGCCGACGCATCCATCCTCTTACCATCGTGCTACCGACTTTTATTTGCCGATTTAAGTCAGTCGTCCTGTGCACATTCGTCGTCGTCGTCGTCGTCGTCGTCTTGATTTTCGTCTTCGCCGTCATCGTCGTATGTACGCAAGTTTCTAAATTCAATGCACTGCACGCAGAGCGCAATGCGAAAAGGGCCACGCAAGAAAGGACGGCTGTGCGCGAAAAACGGTGAGCGAAGGGAAAACCGTAGACGCACAGGAACTGTGAGGCAAAAGAAATCAAAAGGGGAAAGGAAAAGGTTGCGGGGAAAAGAAGGGGCTGACTGAAGGTAGAATCTTGGATAGAAATCGAAATTGCAGGTTTTCGTCGAAACGCTGGACTGGTCAGACGTGACCAAAGTGCCGAAATAAGGGACACAGGCCGTGTCCCTCCGCACCCAGATAAATAGGATATTTTGAGATAAATGCTTACCTACGTGCTTTCAAATGGTATCGAGTGCTAACCTGAAGTTGCCCGAAGTACTCTCGATCATCCCCCTTCCTTTTTCCCTATACGGCAGAAATTTACTTACAGGAGAATCTGAAGACGCGCGCGCGCACACATACACACACGCATACATACATACATATATATATATATATATATATACATCGTCACTTTACATCGTCACCGTCGTTCTCGCTGCAACGCGAACATTACTCAGTCGGCGTTCCTAGAATTAAATGAACCGAATAATTGCATAGAGCACCTCGACGCTCATGGTGCCCCGAATCTCCTTTGCCTCCCTTCCGCGCCTTTTCACCCTTTCATAGTTACTAAAGTAACCATTTTATCTCGCACGACCGACTTGCTCCGAATATCGATTCTAGAGGACGCGAACGTTTTCTTGAATAGAAGACTTTATTAATCTCTCTTGAAGTCTTGTAGATGTGTTTAATCAATTAACACTTCATTCTCGAAATTCAAGAATAAAATTACTTAGTTATTAAATGCAAGAATAATGTTATGTAGTAAATGCTAAATTACGCGAATCTTTGATTATTCACTGTGAGAAAAGAACTTCAATAATAATTAATCAATGCAATAGCACATTGTGTGGCAGCAGAATCGATTATAAAATCTCTTATTAATTAGTAAATATCTGCGTTATTAAACGTAGAGATCTATGATAAACATTTTCCCAAATAATTTCAAATATTTTCTATTATAAATATCGAACGTAAACTTGTCGAAACGGCGGAACGCGCGTTGTTAAAGCTTACTCAAACATGAAGTATTGTATCTCCGCTATTGAATAAAATTTCAATACTGCAAAGCGGTAGAATTTTTTGTTGACCCGGCGAGCGGAATTGCTCCAAAGTTGACACCTACATACACCAAGTCAATTCCCATCATCCTATCACTTAGTCCAAAAATAATCAACGAGCTTGTTAAGTAAAGCTTATATCGTCTTTCATTTCAACTAATATGATTACGCGTTGTCATCTTTTAATAAGAATTATTAAAACATAAGAATTATTAAAAACTCGCGAAGATTCTGGTATCTCTGATAAAATAATTCCTAATAAAGTAGTTTAGGGGAACGTAAAACACGTCAAACAAGAAATTTCGTGAATGCATTGTATGAAAAAATAATAGAATATTAATCTGATAAATGTTTAAAAATATTCATAATCAATTTCTGAACGTAGCGAACAAAGCTCAAATTTCTCTGCAGACTTGACGTAAAGATCAGATATTAATCATCAATTGAGAGTATAACGATCATATTGAATATCCGATAAAAAGTAAAACTTCTCTCGTTTATCATTTGACAATTACGCGTGAAGTTGACAGAAAATTCTCAGAGAATGTTCTAAAGCAATTAGTACTTGACAAAAAATTGAATAAAACTTGATAAAATCATGGAATTCTTAATACTATATATTACAATATTTCCAAACAAAATTGCATTATTCTTTTCTCGAAATCTTTTGATTGCCGTTGTCTTGTCATTTTTTTGCCAAGCAAAGGAGAGTACGATTTTTTTCGCGACCCTTCGTGAAGAATTGTTTCATTTTGAATTTTTTTTATGTATTTTTTTCGTAGAGACCGAATACTATCATAATGACGCTATACTCAAAAAATTAATACACTGCATGAGAGAGATATAGTTAGTTGCATGAGTGAAATAAAGTTAATAAAATCTTAATTCACATCATCATAAAATCATTATCGTTATATATACTTCAATCGTATAGTCAAAATGCATATATTAAGTTATAGAATAACATTAACTACATTATAAGTAATTACTTCAGGATTGTATGTAATTGGAAAAAAAATACATAAAAGTTATGGAATATTTTAAATTCTCTCTCTGTTCCAATTTTATATAATAAAGCACATTGAGTATATATATGTATATATAGGTGTGCATGCACGTAACAATTTTCTATGTAAGAGCGCTGAATATCTATATTACTTGCACATCCTATTGACGAGAATTACGATCTATTCGAAATGAGTTTGTAGAAGGGGTACGAGAGGAGGAAGGCTAATTGCTTGATCGACAGCGACGTAGTTCGGACCGGAGGAGGAAAATTTCTCCCTCGATCCTTCAACGTCGTCGTCAACGTCACGTCAACAACATTCCATTACGAGGCTTGCGACGGCGACAATGTTGGTGTTCCCCTCGATCGATCTTCTTCCTAAAACGGTGCACTTTTAGTGTCGCGCCGAGCTGACGGGTAAATATGGATACCGCCAAAAATTCGAGCGAAGTGCTCGAACGTAAGACACGACGGACACATGACACAATCGAATGATCCGCGAACTTTTTACGGTCTTCAGTGGCAATTCAAACGAAGAAAAGTCCATCTCGCGATCATTACGAACTATCATCGTACTTTACGCGCGTAACAGAACACTTTCCTTAGCGAAGCATCTGTAAACGCGACGTGCAGGCAGCTTGGAGAGGAATAAAAGTCGTACAAACATTGAAAACTCCAAAGAGCATTTTCGGCGAATAGGTACTAGTATGTGCGGGTAGGAATTCTCGAGTATGATCGTGTTGCAATTTACGTTCGAGAGCGTGAGAAATCGCAAAATCATATAACTACATTTGAAATCGGTGCGAAAATCAATATTTACGCGAATAACTTTTGCAATAGACGGACCTTAAATTTTACAGCTGCATCAATGCGAAATGACATATCATGCCGATTCTTTCGTGATATATTTGAGACCTGATGTAGTCCAATAAAATTTTGAATAAATGTATGCGATAAATGTATGACCGTTTTATTTTTTTCTTCGAATATAATTATGTTATTACTGTTTATATTTATTATAAATATTTTAATCTTCTCAGTATGTATAAATACAAATATATAATATTCTACACTTTTATAATAATTCGACAAATAACTTGTATCTGACATCTGGTATGTTAATTACATTAAAAATATATATGCTCTATACATTATAACTTTGTTTTATAAAAAAACCCACGTAATAAAATAATTTTACATACATCTTACAAATATATTAATTCATATACATAATATCATTTCCATAATGTTAAATCATTAACGAGAGGTCTGTCTTTTAGAATTTCTGAAAACTTTTTGTGATCAGTAAGATTTTTGTAGAAAAAATATTAAGATCCTTGAATATCTAATAGCACTTGTAACATATGGAGAATGTAGGTTAAATATGCTGCTGAAGTGAAAAGTTAAAATTTGAATATGATTGCCTGAAAAAGACCACGAGCTTTTATATGACAAAATATATATTTAATATATATGCATATGTATTTTATTTAATAATTAAAATAAAATGATATTTGTTGTGTCACTTATTCAAAGAAAATTAAATATGAATAGAGAAAATTTTAAATTAAAACTAAATATAAATAGAGATGTATGTAAAATTTAACAACTTTGATTTCATGATGTTTAACAATTTTTATTCCATGATATTTTTATAGCTGCAGTAATTGTATTAAAAATTAAGTTTTAAACCAAAAAACAATAAAAAATTTATAATAATTTAGATAAAAATAGTATGTAAAAAGAAAACTTTAATAATTGTTGTAAATAGTAACATTAATAAAAATATTTTTTCATCGAGAATAAATCATTGTAATTATATTCTCCATTAATTTATGGGCAATATTGATTTAAATCAAAGCGCAAATTGATTACGCGACGTCATTCAAAAATCAAATTCATGCATACTATGATCTTTACTATAATCTATGTCAATTTTACCGTTTATTTAAAGCACGTTCGCATTATCTATCGCATTGTCGGTTCTATAGTTCCTTTATTTTTCATTATTATTATCATCTCGTTGTTCTTTCGATACATAGCGAGCAATTTCACCGAACGATTTAACGATACCTTAATTTGGTATTCATTCAAGCGCGCTCCATCAAACTTCACATCTTCCCAGAGCGAAACACTTTACGCCATCGTGGCCACGTCTTTGCTCGTCTTCGCTCTCGATCGTGATTTCGCGGGGGAATATTTGCAATTTAGATAGGGCCGCGTATATAGCAACGAGGACGACGCGGCATCCGGTGCATCCTCTGGTGTTCCGGGTGTGGACGAGGCGCGAAGGGGCACCAGGAGACAAATGTTTCGAGGGGAGAGGGTGGCCGGTCGTCGCTTGCTTGCTAGCATCGCGATGTTAAATAATCGCGTCGCCGGCACGTTTTCGCGTAACGAGGACGTTTATCAGGATCCAGCAACCGGGAACTGATTTACAAATAGGCCCCGAGAGAGGCAGCTCCTCCATCCTCCCCTTCGTTCCCTTTCTCCTCATCTACCGACACCTTCTCCGTTCGCTCACCCGCGCTTACTCTACAAACTTCTCCACATCCCTATCCTCAGTCTCCGTCTCCCTCACGCCATTTTCTACTCTACCTTCCTCTGATGGCAGAGACGAATCAACCTGAATTTTCGATGCATCGTCTCTCGAAGAATGTTTCCTATCTCAAACTTACAATTAGCCACGAGGAAATAAAAACAAAAAAAATTTTCACTAATATTAATTTATGTATGATTCCATTGTCAAATGATGGAATACTTTAAAAATATTGCATATTGTAAAAATATTATTTCAAAATCTAATTATTTTATAGCACCAACTTCTATTATTAACATTTATTTAGATTTCAACATAAATGTACAGGAAAAAACTTTTAAAATTAATTTCATTTAGGTAATAATAAAAGGAAGAAACTGTGCGTCTTAGAACATAATTAATATTTGATCTGAAGTATCGTAAATATAAATATTATACATTTAAACGCTATTTTATTGTATAGTGATAAGTAATATGACCTATGCTGCTCATACTATTCCAAAATATCTCGTAAATTAATTCATGAAGAAGATACAAAAGTAATTTCTTCGAAATGAGACTTGAAGCGAAGGTCCATCAGACTCTTCCATCAAGAAATGAAATGGTATGAGTTCGTTTCACGGATAACCGCAAGTAGAATAGCATTAATTCGTAAGAGTTTATATTCCTCTCGTATTTTCGAAGAGAGATGAACGATAAAGTGGATGCGGTTCTTTCGGGACCTAGGGGTTAACCTAAGACGTTCTCCCTTCCCTAGCCTGTCCCTTCGTCACGCGGCCCTTCCCAGCTTTTTCTCTCCAGGGAAATCATTTTCATTTAAGATCGTACACTACGACACCATCCACAACCAACCGCCACAGACGAGCTCTCTCGCTCTCGCTTGGAATAAATTATTTGCCGCGCTCGTCCTTAGAAGTGCGAACACTTTCTTCCCTCCACGGTACATTTTATAAAGAATACTCGCGCCGCAATAAAAATAAGCGTCGAAGCTGTCTAGTCAAACATGAATCGCTTTCAACATCGTCGAATGTTGCAGTTGTTCAATATTCGCATTCAATGGAACGTCAAACAAAAGTCTCTTCTCCTTTCATAAATAAATTATTACATATTCCCTTTCAAATGATAGTAATCGCAACTAAAATTTATGCGCTCGTTTAGACGTAAACGACACATCAAGCAAATGTATTTCAATTATATTCTGAGACATCAAATAACAATAGTAAGAGTTAAATAAAAGTGTAAATAAAAATTATTAAACTTGTTTAATCTCAGAAGCAAACAGCTTACACGCGATATGCATTGCGATATGCAGAATCCTCTCTGTCTATTGTGATCAGAGTACATCACAAAAAATTTAACGGTGTTCTCGTGAGCGAAAATTCAGTTTGACACAATCGGACGGCGCAACGTTTCGTTTTAACGAAGTCATGTTGCATAGAATGAAGCGAAGTGGTGTGGTTTTGTATGAAGGATCAAAAAATACACCTGTCATGGTGTGAAATCGGAAAAAAATCGGCACGATGATCCGAAACAACAGAAAACAGTAAGCCTGCGTGACTGAATGCCACAGATTGCCAACAAATCCCTGCAAAACTGTGTCATGTAAAACTTTTGCAGTTTCGTCATTGTCCACGAAATATACGATGTACAAAGACGCATTGATGCGTCACGATATGTAACTATTTGGACAAAACTGCATTTAAACTGCACTAAATAAGCTTCCTGCAATAGTCTGTAAATAAAGAAACTTCAACGAAGCTTTTCAAATCAATCTTTTAAATATCACATCGAAATAATGAAAATAAATAAGTTAGTAAAAATAAATTAATTTTATCTACGTTGCATTATAAGAAAATCAATTAAATTTTAAAAATAATATAACTATATATATATATATATATATATATATATATACACATAATAAAAATATGGTTTTACTGAATCTAAAAATTAGGTACAGATCTGAAAATAATCATGTTGGGCCAAATAATTATGTAGAACAAAGCATGATAACAAAATTACAACAAATTTTGTCATTTAACAAATAACTTAAGTGTCCAATATAATTATTTTCAAATCTGTATCTAAATTTTTAAATGGTTCAGCAAACTATTCCTATATTTCTTTCTGTGATAATATATCTAATTATTATTAAATGTCAAATTGTGTAAATGTCTATGACTCACTTCTAAAATATTTTTCATACAAATAATTTAAAAATTTCATGTATATATTTTCATTATGTTGAATTTTCTTACATATAAGTCTTCATTGAAAGTTTCTTTATTTTTATGTGTACCAGTAAGCAACTTAGTTTTATTATATTATTTCTATTATATTATATCACGTTTTTTCTTCTTGAGAGAATTCAACAGTCTTTTTCGCTCTTTGAAGATAAAGCAGGATAGGCAACATAACTATCGAAACGATCAATATTCCCGAATAATAATTCGCTTGTCCCCAAAGATTCAACGGTTTCCCGACATACAGTTCCGACAAATCGGTGCGGTTGAGCCTCCGGGAGTACTGGGACGACCATAAAGCTCCTTGCCACGGGGTGAATCGAAGCGCGGCGTCCGCGATGTAAATCTATGCATAGCTTTTGTTCCCCCATCTACACGCGTTGCCCCGTTCGCAAAAGTTTTCTTATTGCTGTATCCGAATATACCAAAGGTGTATAACGAAAGAGATAGCATGCCTTATCGTTTTGCTTTTCACTTCCGTATAATTTGGGAATCATTCAATTTAGATAAGATAGAGTTCTCGAAAAAAAGTAAAGTTGTCATTCAAATAGACAACTCTGATTTAATTTCTATTAATTTTTGTATATTCTTCAAGATTCGGATACAATTTTCCATAATTTTATTTTAACGAGTGAAATATTTTATAATGTTGCTAATTATTTAAATATTTAAAGTTTGTATTTCGTCCACTTCATCAATTATTACTACTATATGAATTAACAGTAAACAAATTCAGTATAATAATATTCATATTTTGCATGAATGTATATATAGTTACCCTTTTTCATCTATAATTTCGATATTGTTATAATATTTAATATAATATATCAAACATAAGTTTTTACTTACTAATAAATACAAACTCGTAATTTATAAATACATATTTAATTTATAAATACGTTATACTCTATTTAAGATTTTTTTATTAAGTTTATTATATAGACCAATCAGTAAATCTATTTACAAAATGTGATGTATGGAAAAGTAAAATTGGGATTTTATAAATTTATAAATATAAACGGATAGAATAACTCGATAGAAACCTATTGATCATGCATACGAACTATGAACGCAACTTTTCTCTCAATACGATAAAATAACATATCATAGCGCTTTTTTGAAGCGTGAACGAATTACCGGTTAAATCATCGAGCGCTTTCCAATTGCCACGCTGACTGCAGTCTGACCGCCGTTTAGTGGACGTAGAGCGGGAACATTTAACGCGTAAAAATACGCTTCACTTTTGACATCATAATGAGATTGAGCGTCATTACAAGCGCATAAACACGTTCGACGCTCAAAAGGATAAAACGCGGCTTAATTATATGCAATTAAACCCGGATGGCACCAATAGATAACAGAGTCCCAATGAAAACGATTTAACGTACCCGCTAATGGATTAAAGTCCAATTTTCTTCTGGTACAAACGACCTAACAATTACTGACGAGAGTCATCATCGACAAATACATTGACGATACAACCATCATCATTGAAAAATAAATGGGAAAGGCTTTAAAGCCATTAATATCACAAAGAAATAATTGGGATTATTTTGCGCATTCACACGTAATAATTAATAAAAAGCTAATAATCTGATAAAAACGCAATGTAACAAATTATAATTGCATGATGCTCTCTGTAATATTGATAATACATTTTGTCATCATTATCAGAAAATATAATAATATATTTCTACAAATTGATGAAAAGTAAAATATTATCTCTTAATATTTTTGTATATTATCTCTTAATATCTATATGGAATGCGAAATAAATAAATGTCTCTCAGGAGATCGTTCTGAATATCCAATACAATTATAAAATATTTCATTGCGCGGAACTTCTTTTACAAGACTCTTTTGCAATGATCTTGTAAAAGCTTCAACCGATATTTGAAATTACGTGTGCAGTTCCTGAAGACTCAACTGAAGAAACACCGAGGCGGAGTCGTTAAACTTATCGTCGCCGTTAATGAGTAGGGACTTGTAAAGAGACAGCCAACAGCATTTATCTCTCGTCGCGGGTCTTTGTGACGCGGACTGCAATCAACGGTGTAAAGGAGTTCGGTCTACAAACCCCTTACACGACTAACTTCGTTGCATCGAGACTTTCCTCCTTTATCTCCCACGCGCAAGAAATCCCGAAAGACATTCGGCGTTCCGCGCTTAAGAAACTTACGTCTTCTTCTATACAGGCCACGTATTCTCTTTTGTTCTTTCATGCATTTCGTTCATTGCTTCAGTCACGTCACGTCTTTAATCATCGAGCGTGTACCGGGCAGCCGAGGAGAACAAACTTTAGTTCTTCGGCTAAAACCTTCGAAGGACGGTGTGGAATTGTCTAAAAGACGATTATTGTACAATTGTGCTTTTGATTGACAAAGTTGATATTGGAGGGAGAGAGAGAGAGAGAGAGACAGAGAGAGAGAGAAAGAAAGGCTTCAGTTCACATATAATTAAACGAATAAACAAAAACAAGATTTAATCCTTTACGCACGGGACATCTTTAATCGTATATTTTATAACTTATTATAGAGATTAATTATAAAATCGAAAATTCTAATGCGAAAGTGTCTAGAGTGCAGTTTTCTAGTTATAAATGATCAAAGTTATTGAATAGTATCAAAAGTTTGCAAGCTCATAAATTTAATGGAAATGTAATTATTTTTAATATCTTATAAAATTCTTAGATTTTAACAAATTGAATAATGATTGAATTTAGTATCAAAATTCAAGAATTTATACGATAAAGATAATCGAAGATACCAAATACTGTTTATATTGTCTCTCGCACAAAATATAGAAAATTTAAGTTCAAATCCTGACGTAATGTTTTCCGCAATAAATTTTTTATAGGTTTTGAATTAATAATCAACGATCTAATTTAATTTAGATAATTAGAAATTTAGGTAATTAGAAATATTAAATATTTTTAATTGATTAGGTCAAGAATCCGAAATCAGCGTGGTCATTTTTTTGAGATAAATTTAATCAAAAAACATATCTATATATTAATCTAACATATAACTTTCACCATAATTAGCTCTTCTCGTATTTAGTTTATGTATTCATTTAAACGGTCTTGTTTCTATTATTTCTAATCTTAATATCATTTATATTTAATATTTAATAATTTCTTCTTTAATATTTTTTTCTTTAAGTGACATATTGAGTCATAAATCTATGATGAATTATGTTTATCCGTAATAATTTTATACTCTAAATCTGATTTTTTAATTACATACATATTGTTCATATTTATGACATTATTTTCTTTCATAAATTTTATTATAAAAAAATAAAATCAAATGAATTTAACACTCACCGATACGATGCGCAGCAGCGGAGTTTTAACTATATTAATCTGTAAAATACAAATATATCCAGATTATTTCAAATCGGCCCTAAAATAATTAATATTTCAATATATAGCGTTGCAAATATTGAATTTTTATTTATTTTTCTTTTAAATAAAATTATTTAATAAAATATCATTTTAGAAGAATTAATTCCATATATTTACAAATAACAAATAATTAATCGAGTTAATAAAATAAATTATTTAAATAAATAATAAACTCACCCATGGGTTGCTCCGCCGACACCCGATGCCTCCCCAGCCTCCTCCTCCTCTCAGTTTCTTCGTCTTGCACAATCACTCACAAAAACACTAAATCACGACACTTCTGAACACTGACACTTCTGAAATAAATCATAAAGTCTATATCATTATATTGCCATAGGTGAAAATTATATAAGACTATTAATTGTCCACAATGCGATGTTTCATAAATTAATATAATCTGAATTTTGGCAAATCTCAAAAGGAGAGGGACAGTTTTAACAATTAAGTCATTAGCATACAAGCGCTAAGTGCTATGTAATTTACAAATATTAAAATGCGAATATAATTGCACAATTGTAGTTATTAAATTAAACTCGCGTTGTGACATCGATAAACTTAGAGTCAATCCGTTCTATGATCGCAATATTAAAGTTGATAAATGAAAAATTTGTAAATAGTCAATAATTTCACATCTTATATAATACAATTAATGAAATCAAGTTAATGGCTAATTAAAACCCGATAAACTGTTCAAAAATATATAATTAAAATTCAGTATTATGCAACACATTTGAAATCGCGTAAATCTCACTAAATAAATGTATTATTAACAAATGGTCAATGTATCATGGCTTTCTGACGCTTGAATCATTCGATCTGATGATTCGCTTATTACGTTTTCAATCTAAAAACGATGAACAAATTACATTTGTAATTTAAAAAAATTTAATGCGCGAAAATGAGATACAATCGAATGCAAATATTATTAAAGAAATAATTATTAATCGTAAATATCGCAACAAAGTCATAATTTCCATCTTCCGTTCGCTTTGATTCTCGTGCTTTAAATAATTAACTTCAAACAACTCGTAAAATATTTACCTCGACATTATTTTCGTCATCTTAATACGCTTATGTGTCGTTAATTATAAGTACTAGTTAATTAGCGCAAGTGGATAAACGTAAAATATTCAGAGAGAATAATCGGGTATTCCTGTCGCCCGTCGCAATCGTTTTTAAAAAGTAATATGACGATACGCAGAACAACACGCACCGCTACCTGCCTGCTCGACTGTTACCGCGTGAATGATAGCGTGACGACCTTGTTTACGCAGCACGGACTGTGTGCCGCGACGCACCGTAAATATCTGGGTGTAACGGCCATCCGAAAATATTCTCGGAAATATTGTAACATTTTACAAAATACTTATGCCAAATATTCTATTTCTTCTTCCGAACCAATTATAATATATTATTAATACATGCTCGATATTCCACGGCTATTCATTATTTTGAAATTATTTGATACGATATTTTCTGCGATAATTTGAAAGGCCGATAAACAAATTATATTGAAATTTACCGAAAGTTCAAAGATCTTGTATACACAATATATACCAAATTCGATATACTGTTTGCAAAAACAAGTCGAGAATTGTATAGCAGCCGTTACAAAATACCTATATACCTATATACCTAAATACGTAATATAAAATAAATCCAAAATAAATATTCTTATATTAAATTAATTGTACGCTTTTACAATTATCAGTTGATCACGTTTTAATTTAAGAAATGATAACAAAATTGTAGATCAAAGCTTTCACGCATCAGTACTTTTCCACTCGCACGTCTCTACCCGAATAATCGCTCGGAGTCCTTGCGGGTTACGCACATAATGACGCACGAGCGAGGCATGGTGGGGCGTGCTGTACAATTCAAACGATTTTTTGCGATTTTTAAGACGAATATAATAGACTTTTCTCTTGTATCCGCGAATATTATCACAACTGGGTATCAAAACTTTGATACAATGTGTTCAAACGAAATAGCGAGCTTACTATTTCGAGCAATTGAATATGATTGAATTTAATAAGTAAGAATTAATTTATAAGTAAGATTAATTTATAAGTAAGAATTATAATTAAACAAAAGAATAAATTTGTAAAAAGTTTTAAATGTTTTAGCAATTCCTCTTTTTTTTAATTATTATTTTTAAATAATTGTAAAATAAAATTTACGAACAAACAAAAAAAGATTAATTTTACATAAGTAAAAAATATTTACCACAAGATTATTCCATTGGTGCCCGACGTCTCTCCCAGATCTCCTTCTCCTCTCAGAATTGGGTCATCCTCGCGCACAGGACACTCGCGAAAAACACTCGCGAATAATATACTATAATCGCACGCGGACTATAACTTGAGTCCGATAACTTGAACGACACTCCCGAAACAAACGCGCGACGCGACGAACCGGCTGCAGTTCGTTCATTTTCAATTAAACGGCGACGAGGGTACGTTAGCTTTCCCAGAGGATTTTTACATGAAGAGAACGATTTTATTCAATATCTAAAAATTTATCTAGATATATACATATCCGAAAATTTTTAGATACTTGAGAAAAATCATTCTTTTCGTGTAAATATCCTCTGGGTACTGAGCCCCCTCACCACGTCAAGGTGTACCCGTGAGAGGGAAGATAAACCGAAAAATATAAGATATAGCTATTGTCTATATTACATCACACGATGCAATTATATATTATAGTTGACTTTTAGAAATGAATATACAAGCACTCGTTAATTCGTCACTATTGCGAAATAAATTCAGTGCAGATAAAAGGGCTGAATCTCTTATTACGGTGTCTCTGTAAGATATGATTAGAAATGGAATGAGCTAGAGATTAATAAAAAAGAGGAATATTTCTTTTATTACCGACAAATAGTTTTAAAGTTACGCTTAATTGTTTATACGGATCGTATAAAGATGCACAAATAAAAAAATTAGTTAAATTAATTACACAAACTATATTAATTTAAAGAAATCGCGAAAGTAGAAATCGCATAAATTGCGTTATTTGCATGAGTTTATTAACGTTACTTTTTTATAACTCGTGTGATATCGTTCAAAGAACAAATCAAGAGTTATACTCAAGCCAGACAAAAATTTTACGTTAAACAAGAATAATTGTTGTCCGTAATATCGTGAAATAGCAATAAATTTTCCATCGCGTTTTAATACCAAATGAATACGTACGAAATATTTGTTCCGTGATGCATGATTGTCATCTCAATTCTTTTATAAATAATTAAAATTTAACGTGCAAGGTATAGTAATCGTATACTCAGTATTCATCAAGTACAACATTTCACATTATATTTGGCATTCTTTGCAATAAGATTTCAAAAAGGAAATGTGAAGAAAAGCACACGATTACCTGCCTGTACGAGCATCGGGAGGAGAATAACTGCGTGGTAACTACGCGTAAACATGACGTGCCGTGACGTGGCGCCCCGTGCCGCCCCGTGCCACCCCGTGCCACCCCGTGCCACCCCGTGCCACCTCGTACCACCTTGTACCGCCCGATCGCCTTTTCACGCCAAAACAAATTCCAAGGTTGCGCGCTAACCGTCTAAATATTAACGCATTTACGAAATAGATAAAATAATTTATTCGTTACATTTTTAATATTCTCTGATGAGTAGTCTGTTGCACCGTTTTTGCTTTATTTCTTATGCACACAACTCATCTATATCTTAGATATTTCACTTGTGTTAAATATTAATTCTGCCATTCTATCATTTACGTCTTATCTCGCATTCTTAATCCGGAAAAAGTAATAGGTAAATTATATTCAAATTTGCAATGCAATGCAAGATTTGTTGAATTCTAAACACCAAGTTAAGAAAATGATTTTGATCGCAATAAAACGATGCGAAATGTGATTTGCTTCAATACGTTATTGTTGTCGCCTCGATACGTTAACTTATATATATATATCATTAATTTCAAAAATTAATTACACATGTGGACTGCTAAATATTAATTATTAGCAATCGTATTTCTAAAGAAAAACTCGGATTGATGTATAGTGAAAGCAAAAAGTATTCGTACAAGGAAATTTATTATAAAAAAAGCCTTATTTGTAGAAAATAACCATTAATTAGCAATTTTATACAATGAATATATTCTTTTCTAATATAAACAAACAAATTCGCATGTATTCCTGATTTTAGAAGCTAAATTTTTCGTCTGTACGAATACTTTTTGAGCATTCAAACAATACAATTTTTAATTTCGCTTATTTTTCGGATAATATATTTTGTATAATTAACATCATTTTGGTATATATAATTTTAAGAAACATATACACATACAGTCTATTTTATTTTTTATGAATAAATTGTTAATTATCCAACAAGAAATGATCGTTAATTAAACGTCGAATTGGTATTGAAATCATCGAATTTATATTCGACATCAATTCGATGACTCATTTCTCGCTGGATAATATTAATTTTTTAAAAATAAAATTTTAAAATATTTTTTCTGTACGATTACTTTTTGCACTTACTATATATGTATATGTTCTTTATATATAAATATAATCTTTAATTATAAGCGGCACAGAATTAATATAACAAATATCTTGAATAATTGTAAGTACTTAGTAATCGTATACTCAGTATTCATCAAGTATAACGTTTCATATTATATTTGGCATTCTTCGCAATAAGATTTCAAAAAGGAAATGTGAAGCAGAATTACCTGTACAAGCATCGGGAGGAGAATGACTACGCAATAATTACGCATAAACGTGATGTGCCGTGATGTGTCCTGACGTGCCGCCCCGTGCCACCTCGTACCACCTTGTGCCACCTCGTGTCACCTCGTGCCACCTCGTGCCACCTCGTACCACCTCGTACCACCTCGTACCACCTCGTGCCACCTCGTGCCACCTCGTGCCACCTCGTGCCACCTCGTACCGCCCGATCGCCTTTCCTTAACTTATATTAATAAAGTAAATAAAGATTTATGAAGTATTTCTTTTCTTTCTTATGTAAGGCCTGATTGTATCAACGTTACTTTAACTTTGAGCGAAGCATATAACTTTCATTTTCACTCCGTCTCTCTCTCTCTCTCTCTCTCTCTCTCTCTCTCTCTCCTCCCCCCTCTCTCTCTCTAAAGCCGATCGAGAAAGAGGAAGAGATAGAGAGTTTTAAACTTTTACTTAAAGTCAAAGTAACGTTGATGCAATCGAACCTAAATGATATACAGTTAGCATTAATTAACTTTTAATTATAATTCTTTGTAAATCCAATTACATGCAACTGCTCGAAATAGCAGACTAGCTTTTTCATCTGCCATTTGAACACGGTCACTGTATCAGAATTTTAAGTTGTGTGATAATACGCAGATACAAGCGAAAAGTTCATCCGTCTTAAATTTGAAAACATCATTTTGTGCTTTGGTTCGTAAACTTGTTAGTAGTGTGTAGGAAAGTGATTAATTTCACATATAATAGCTAATATAAATTAATTGTTCTAAATAATAAATTGATATCATGTAACATGGATTTAATTGATTTTAAGAACACGCTATTGAAAGATTGTACAGGCATTCTCTGTAAACTGTAAGTTCCATAGACAGTGAAGGGACCAAATGTCGCGATCCGTCACAAAGCCCAATAACAATGTCGATACGTTGCAACCGAATACTTTTCGCCATTACGATGTGTTTTAACCACGGAGACGGAAACAAAATCTTTTTATTTCTTTCATAAACTGGTGCGCCGACGTGGTGGAGTATAAAAGAGCGAAGTAACGGAAGAAGCCGTCGTTGAAGACGAAGAAAGACAAACCACTCGGTCGTGACGACTCGTAAGTTTCCGCAGCCGGTAGTACCGGGACTCGGGAACGAAACTAATCGAAGAGCATGACGCAGAAGCCTCTTATCCGTGGAGGGTCGCCGCTATTGACTTAGCAAAGTTTGGATTGCTGTGCGGATAAGACGTACAGCAGAGTCAGCAGGCGAGCCGCGAAAGCTTTAGCGAGTTTCAGCCTCGTCTTCACGCGTATTCGGTACTGAAACTTTTAGTCGCACAGTCTAAGCGGTCCGTGGCGAATCGCGACGACGGTCAGACATGAACCTGCATTAAACTGACTTTAATACTTGTTCTGTCGAGGCTCGCGAAAATACCGGAGAGATTCTTTATATACAAGCATTTGCTTTGGTGCGGCCGAACGTCTTGTGTGTTCAAACATGGTAAAACATTCGTAGTAAGATTGAATATGAAAAAGTATTATCAATAAAATGTACAAGTGTTTTTTTAAACTACTCATAGAAGAATTTAATATATATTAATATATATTTATTTCTCATTGCGTATAATAATAAATAATTATTTTATTTTAAAAAGTAGCATATATGTTTTTTTTTATTGTTTAATATTTTCTTTTATTAATAATTTTATATATCGTGATATGAAAGTCAATTTTAGATTGTATTGTAAACAGTATTATCTAGAAAATTGAGGAGTTGAAAATACAAATTTATAGAATAGACGAAGCTGTTTATTGTAAACAAGTTAAGTAGCAATAAGTTGTTATAAATGCATCAATATTATATGTTTTATCATTTTCCTAAACTAATAGAAACAATATAGAAATATCAAATAAAAGAATATACACTTTGTAAAGTTCATGGAAATTCGAAAGAAGCAAATTAATCATCTGCGTGCTTCGCCCGAGGAAAGAGTTCCTGGCAAATGTCAGGAAAAGCCAAGTTAAAGACAGAATCGAAGAATGCGTTTATATCGTTCGCGAAAGACAACGCGGTGCTCGTTGTCTCGTTAAGTCGACAGAGATCGAGCGTTCGTTCCTTTGGTCTGCGAGAAAGAGCATCGCCCCTTTTCAATACGTCAACCTCATTCTACCTCCGGGGACCCTGGAATCTTTTCTCTGAGCTAGGTAACTCACGAAGACGTCCTTTGCATAAGGGAACACGGTCTTTGATAAAAGAGAAAAAACAAGGATCCAAGAAATAACGATGCTGTGGGTACGCATAAATAATTCTCATACGTGAAAAATATTCTTCAAACGTGATTAACGATTTCCAAGTATGCGATACAAAACATAAAATCGCTTTCATTGTTTTTTGTCAGATTTAATTCACAAGAATAAATTGTCCGTTCGATGAATTAATATTATAGATAATACAGATATAATTATACAAAATTCATATTTCAGATCTTAGATTAGATTATTTACTTTTATACCTATTTAGCTACAAATAGATAGATAGATGGAGATATATATATATATATATACATTGAATAAAATTAGATTAGCAAATCTATTAAGTGAAACGTAGATTAGTATTAAGATACAAAGAAAATAATACTTGGATATACAAAATTTTATATTTATTTAAAAAATATAAAGCAACATGAAAGCTTAATCACTGCAAACCCTAAATAGCTCACTTTATTATCAGCATAAATTTATTTCTTGAAAAATTGTTGATGCATTGATAGACTTCTTACTAAAAATAATCTTTATGGTAACTCCCCGACATGCTGGATGGTAATCTGTGTAATCTGCAAATAAATAATGCGTAAAATAATTGTCCTATATTTATTAAGAAGAAAGTATGTTAACGATCATTTGAACCTGAACTTCTGGTCGTGTTCCCAGAGCATAAATGAGTGCATCCGCTATGTCTTTCGGTTGAAGACTTGGTACTTTCTGCATGAAGTCATTTATTGCATCCATAGCTAGGTTCGTGCTTACAATACCAGGACTAATGCCCTGAAAAAATTAGATCAGTAAGAGTCCAAAAAATTATCTGCATTAAAAAGAAAAATGTCTAGCAACGTTTATATACAAAAATAATATTATAAATTTCATAATAACATCTGCATTATGCTGATATACAGAAACAATGATTACTGTTTATGTCCAGTCACATATATGAATATTTTTAGTATTTTATTGTTACAAAGTGTCTATTATTAGAAATACGTTTCGTCTGCAGTTTTTATTCTCTTACGCAAAACTTCGTCGTCAATATATCAATATTATAAATATATAATAATACTGCTCATTACTATTTTTTTATGTACAAATAGTCTCTTCTACATATTTTGATTACTGAATATGAATCCGTTAACCAAATTTGGATATAGTATTAATATATATACACACACACACATACACACACACACACACACACACACACACACACACACACACACACACGCACACATATATGTATACACATATGAATCAAATCTGAGAAAAATAGTCGATAAGGCCAAAAACAATGATTGATGATTTTCATAACATTGCAATTGCAGCAAATTTTTTTTTAAATTTCATTAATGTTATATAAAAGTATCAATTTTTAACTTTAAAATGCATTAAATAGTTATTTTTCATATTGCTTATATTTCATATCGTTTTTTTTTTATTTAATATGATTCGATTATACTATAAACAAAAAAAAGAGCACTTACTTTCTATATATTGCAGTGAATAAAATGCCTTTTCCACATTACACGAAAAAGAGCTATTTTCAAATTACTATATTTTTAAAACATACCATCATTTCGAAACGAAACAAAATGTATTTTAAAGTTAAAAGTTGACAATGAATGGCATAACAAAATTCAGAAAAAAATTTGTATAACCCTCAGCTTTGCTGTTTTTTCCCCCTCTAATGACACTTTTTCTCAAAATTCTGTCTTGATAGCTAAATTTGAATAACGGATTCGTGTTCAGCGAGCAAAAATATCAAAATGAGTATTCATACCCTAGGAAAAAAATTTAATTTTTTAAATTTTATCGTACAGTGTAGTACATTAATGCGTTTGTTATCAATTAAAAATTATCATTTACATAATAAAAAAAAATAAAAAGAAAAAAAGCTCAAAACATAATTGCATCTTACGGTAATTCGAATAGGAGCCTTAATTTTCGCCATTTCTCCTCGTACTGTATTAGTCAGAGCAAGAGATGCATGCTTAGTAGCGGGATATAAATTATAGTCAGGCATACCATCCAGTAGTAAATAATGGCTCAAAACACTATACATTAAACATATTAATATTAAACATAAGTTGCACATTAAGTAAAAATTATTTATAATATAATAGTAATATATAATATTACTTATTAACTTTCTAAAAAGATTTTTCGCAATTTTTGTCGTATGATTTATGGAAAATTTAAAAAATGTTTATTTTTCACAAACTTATTTATTCTAAAAATTTATGGCGATTTATTCAATCATTGTTAACGTAAGAATCGGTACCTGTTGATATTGAAAATATGTCCTTCAACGTTTCGTTTGAGCATCAAATGCACTGCTTTGTTCGTACACACGGCGACTGCGAGGACATTAATATTTAACAGTCTTTCAAATGTCTTCCTATCACTCTCTGCAAATGTAATTTATGGAATTTTTTTTAATAAACCAACATAATAAAGGAGATCAAAGGCTTTTATAATGCTGTCAGTGAAAGTCCCAATTCGCTGCTTCGAGAAACACATGCAGTGTTAAATAAAAGTAACAATCTATTTTTGTTCTGGCGCAATAATTAATATCTTTGGCTTAAAAAGCCGCTGTTTTGAGTGAACTTATATAATAGCACTTGATGATCTAAACTATATTTAGACATTTATTCGGTTTTTGAATTTTTCAAGCATTTTGATTAAACGCGTAGACAGATGAATACTATATGTAGATGCACATATATCTATTCTTTAAACAAATTACCATATTTGTTATTTTCTTAAACGTTATTTTTATAAACATATCTATATTCATCAGTTTCAAATTAATATAATATACTATATTATATACTATATAATATACTATATTAATATAATATAATTTATCATAATATACTGCGTAATATTATGATAAAATGTATAACATACATTATATTTCTGTAGTAAGCCATAAAATACTCATTACTGATAAGAACATGTTTATTTAAATATTTATTTAAATGATTCTTTATGTTAACAAAATATATGTGTAATACATGATATCAATCATCATACCTATTACTCGTGATGATGCAACAATGCCAGCATTGTTGACCATAATATCCACACCACCTAATGTCTCGATATGCAAGAATGCTGCATCGATTTCATCCTCGTGAGTTATATCACAGCATATGGTATATAACTTGCCTGGGAAACCTTCCCGCTTACATTCCGCATCGAGTTTTGCTAATCTTCCTTTCTGGACTTCCAGAGCAACCACGTTTATTCCGTTTTGCAGAAGAGCATGTGTAATTGCTTCACCGATGCCGGATCCAGCGCCAGTAACGACTGCGGTTTTACCAAGCCAACGATCCATAATTGCCTGTCTGCAAGTACGATCCCATGTAACATCAATTATTGCAAAAAGAGAGTTTTCAGAAAAGTTTAAAATATTTCAATCTTTCATATTTCGTGTGCAACAATTCTGAAAAAATTCTGCAATATGTTATATGAAATATTGCAATAGAAATGTTTCTGAAACACGTATAAATTTGAAGATTAGTACTTTGCACTGTCGTTAAATGGACGGGTTTTTTTTTCGTAAATAAAAAATCGTGTAACCTAGAATAAAAAACGCAGCATGATGAGATGTTTCATCAGCGTTCGAGTGAGATAAATTTTTTTAAAGCGAGTCTCCGAGACAGTCCAAGATAAAATAAATAAAATATATTTCGAAAATACAGTTTCGTTCAGTTTAGTGTAAAAATTTATTTAAGTATCATTCCGATATTCCTGGGATTTCAAAATTATTTTAATAAACTTTTAGCAATATTTCTGATATATTTTAGAAATATTTTAGATTTTTTATAATTTTTTAACAATCTATCCATAAGATTTTAAGTGCAAGAATAACATTTTATTATTTCAGAATTGTCTCATTGTCAGAGCTATCACAGAATTTTGTAATAATTATGCGATATTTTAAACTAACAGATAAAATATTTCTCAGACATCTCTGAAAAATTTTTGTGCTGCGTTGAACATAGTTGGCGGTTGACATGTCACTAATAGTTGCCAAGCCAAAAATAATATCAAACCTTTAAAAAGTAAAGCATTAGTATTCACAATCGCGATGATATTAAACTCAATTATGAATTTGGGAAGTGACAATACTTTCGATTAACAATATTAACACAGTACATACTTACTTGCCTGTCTTCTACGCAGTACTCAGCTATACTAATTTATCACAAAATAAATTCTAATAAAAACGGATATTCCGGTATAGATATGAGTGATAAAAAAATTATCTGACGCAGCAGGTTAAATCGGTCACGTCCGCGTTGGTA
The DNA here is from genome assembly GCF_000204515.1 of Acromyrmex echinatior. Next base: position 561,021 of record NW_011627404.1, read on the forward strand.
ATTTCATACGACTGCTAGTGCGAAAATACTAAACGCTAAAATCATAATCAGAGCAATTCCAGCATGACCTAAATCATTCTTTCGCTAGGAGTGGGGCTACTAAACTCAACGATTATATATGATTACACAGATATATACAGAATGGAGTAATAACTTTGCCCACTTAATATCTTGAATATCTCTCTTAATAGTATACAACTTGATAGTATACAACTTTCGTACAAATAAATAATTTCATATTTCTAAAAAAGCGGACATATTATACACACAAACACAACACAAACATGTGTGTGAGTGTGTGTGTGTGTGTGTGTGTGTGTGTGTGTGGTGTGTATGCGTGTGTGTAATAATTCTTTATAAGTATTATTAGAAATTATAATATTTTTTTGCTTTGTTCACTACAGGAAAGTAAACAAAGCTTATAAAAAAAACGGGAAGTTTTAAACAACAAAATTGCAACAACAGCGAAAAATACGAACGTTGGAAACGAGAACGTTGCAGAACGAAGAAGATCAGAAGAAGGAAGTGTCTAAAAAAAACTGAGAAAAAAGAAATAAGAGGAAAGAATAATGGATATGAAGATGCATTAGTTGCAATAGAACAAAAAAATATTTTGATTGCAAACTTGTCAAAAAAAAGTGCTTGAATTTAGACGAGAAGTCATATGACAAATAAGAAATATTGGTTTTATATACAAGAAGTTCAAAGAATTTTTAATACTACAAATAGAAAACGCGAAAATTTTAACTACTTTAGGATGAGAGAAAGGGGGAGTACAAAAAATATCATGAAATTCAACGATAATACTTGAGAGCCTATAAATATTTGAAACAGATCTTATATATATCGAAAACTAAAGATAAGATAACCGGATCATATGTGCCCTATTCGCTATTTATAAATACTATAGTAAAGTTAATAGATAGCTTAATAAGGATAGTGCAGGCTATTCGTTGACTATTAATGAATTAAAAGTTTTGCTAATCTTTTTTTCAAGACTTTCAGAGCAACCACATTCATTCCGTTTTACAGAAGAGCATGTGTAAAGAGTATGTTTCACCCAAGTCGAACCATTCCGGACCCAAGTCCAACATCGGTAACGATTGCGGTTTTACCAAGCCAACGATCTATAATTGTCTGTCTGTAAGTACAACACACAGCTCGCAGTTGGCGTTCCAAAAATAACTACCAAGCCGAAAATAATATTAAGCTTATAAAAGCATGATCATGCATAAGCATTCACATTGCAGCGATATTAAATTTAACCATAAATTTATGAAAATGATATTTCAATTAAAACATATACTTACTTGCGTATCTATTCGCAACTGTCATTTGCACTAGTTTGCCACAAAATGAGCTGTAAAATCGCAGTATTCAATATAAATCCACAGAAATGTTTAAAAAATGATTGGCGCAAAAAGTGAAACCGGTCACATTACTGAGTCATTTATGAATTATAAATGGAAAAACATTAAAAAGATAAAAAGGTAATTATAGCAATTCTGAAGAACTGACTCATCCTTCGTTAGAAGTAGAGGCTATTAGGTAAGGTTGTCTGAAAAATTCCAATAGGAAAACCATAACAAATTCCTAATTTCACGGTCTTGGAATTTATCCAATAGAGTATAAACGAGCAAAAACTATAAAAATAATTAATATATTAGGTGTTGGAATTAATTCGTAGCGTTTTACAAGTGATGGGAACCTAATATATATATGTGTGAAATAAAAAATTTTTGTTTTAATTATTGTAATAAATTATACAGATCACGATAGTTGAAAGAAAAACAAAACAAATCGTGATATTAATAAAAACAATATTAATAAAACATCTTATAATAAAGTTTTCTTTCCAATTCATTAATATGTAAAATACATTTCTGAAACAAAAATTTTGGAGATGACACAAATGTTATTAAATTTTATCTTAATTTCTAATTTTATGAGAAAAACATAATAACAACAAAACTAAAAATTGTTTCAATTTAAATATGATTCGTGTTTATTATGCAATATTTTGTGTCAATTATAACTAATTTATTTTGTTACGTCGATTTTTCGATTTATTGCGTCGATTATCTATTATGCATTTTTTTTATTTTGAATAAAGCTTAAATCTCATACACTCTCAATTGACGCTAAACTAGAATAGTGATACTAGATTATCAAATTAAAATACAAAAAATTGACGAATCCATAACAAAATTTATTTTATTTTTAATAAAAAATCAGTTTTATTGATTCGTTTTTTTCCGAAAAATAGTTTTTATTACATAAACTTTGACAAAAAAAAGTGAAATTTTGCCAACCTTGGCTGCTAGGCTTAAAAATTACGTATAATTACACAGACAAATAGATATCTGGGTAATTATATATAATATAATTATATATTTTATAATATATTATATATTTTCAAGTTTAGTATGCATGTATAATAATAGTTCTCTATATGCGATTGTATTCTAGCAAATATACCTATATATGCACACACATACATGTTCATTAATTTCTTATAAAAGTAATAAGTTATATCATAATAATGTAACAGCTAAATTTTTAAATTAAAGAACAAAATAAATAATGATCTGTATAGAAAGATATTTCAAATATTTTATAATTTTTTTTACGTAATATGACATTCTTTTCAAGGTTTTGCAATCCAACCAAGAAAGATAGTGATAAAAAATCCAAAAGAACAAGAAAAAAAATTTAATATCTTTATAAATGTGGCAAGAGAGTTTAGTGCATCAGCATTTTGATCATCAAGACAATTTTTCTTAAGCAATAAGGTTTGCTATTTTTAACTATATATAATCACTTATAATATATAAAAATACGAGTATCAAGTTAAGATGTATCTTGCTGCGCAATGGAGCAACACTCGCCTATTAAATACACCAACAACCTCTAATTATTAAAATGAAGTATTTCTTCGATTCTACATGTCAGAAAAATATTTTTGTGATAATTTCAATGATTAGACAAACTATGTAGCAATGAAAGGATACGTAAAATTAATAAAAAAATTGCGAGATCGTTCCCCATGGATTGTATTGAGTAGAAACAGATGGATCTGTCCAGACACCATTTATGTTGAGATTCGCTAATAAAGCGCTCGGTATAACTTGATTTTCGCGACTGAGTCGAAGCCTGATGGCGAGTGAGCACGTGAAAACGTGGGAAGGAGCGGGACGGATGCTATCGTTCCGCGATAATAGCCGTAATGACGACGATAATGCCTCGACACATGCGCCGCGGAACTGGCGGCTTGATATATCGTTTAAATCACGACCGGCGTCATTACGTACGGATACGTCTCGTCGTAACAACGATTCCGACAACAGAGAGTGCCGGAGTTAAGCACACCCTATGGAAAAGACGTTCGTGCGATGTCGTTAACAGTGTCATCTTCTTGTCATCCACCTATGCGAACGGTTGAATATGAAGTAAGCGGGAGCCACACGATGAGTCGTTTGCGGCAATAACGATAGTCTGGTCATAATAACTCTCTTCGTCCATACACATTGATGGAGTTCTAACGGGGAAGTATCATACGTGGAATTATGAGCGTTCGCTTTATCCCCATTCAATTGCGGAAATTTCAGCGCTATTTCCTACATATACAGTGATATAAGTTCTACGAGTAAATTGATCGTTATGTGGTTTTCCTTATACGCATATAGAATGGTTTAATAATTATCTCTCGTTTTTAAATATGCAAATAATTATTATGATTCAACAGTAATAACATAATAGTTCAATTAATATAATAATATAAGACATAATTAAAGTTTCCTTGGAATGTTGATTCTTCATTAAAAAATAAGGATTTATTTATATCATATATATATATATATATATATTCTAAAATTAGAAGAGACAAATAGTAATTTTAAATTATAAAGATGTTATAAAAGATTGTTTTAAAATTCGCGAATCAAAATAGCAAGAAATTGAAGAAATAAGTTACAAAAATAATAAAATAAAAATATAGGTTAAAAAAGTATTTGCCATTTTCCGAGCAATAATTTTTTAGATATAGGTTTACAATTGGTTAATTACATCTACTGTAAATGGCTGCCCGTCCATGATAGTTATCTACGATTACTAACTATCGATGCATGACTTATGGACAGGCAATCATTTAACCGTAATATGTAATTAGTCAGTTGTAAACCTTTATCTTAAAAATTACTGCTCAGAAGATGGCAAATATTTTTATAACTTATTATATTGTATAATATATTGTATATTTTTAAATTTTAAAATTACTATTTGTTATTTGAATTGTTATTTTGAATCTGATTAACAATTTTTAATGTGTGTTAAACATAGTAAAAATTGTTTAACTAGGCCACATTGTTACCTTATATTATATAGTATTTTTCCACTACATGCATATTGAGAAATTTATCATTTTTTCCACAGATAAAACAACAAATATCTATAAAAGAAAAAAAAATTAATATTTTTATAAATTTTCATTCCTTTCTCATTCCTTTTTTGCTTAGATTTATAAACTTTTTTTATTTTAAATCATATACATCAATTCGTATAAACGCTATTTAGATATTGGCAGAAAAAAGAAGCACAACTATTAAATTTTCACTTGAACCAATCTACAATGATTTAAGTGAAAATATATCTATAAAATTATACGCTACAAATCGGAATAATTAAAGCAACATAACATAAAAAGAATTAAAGAAAAATAAAAAAAGGAGACAAAAAGGAAATTTTTCAATGCTGCACAAATATTATAACAGTTATCAATTTCCATTTATTTATAGTGTTAGTATAAATACTTCAACTCATGTAACCATCCGATATCCTGATGGGCAAACTGTCCCTTCTTCAATTTGAAATTATTATTAATCAAACAGATCACATTTGCGATTGTTAGTATTTTCGCAATTTCGAAAACCACGACCGTTTGTTACACGATAGAAAATTCTCGGATGATCCTTAGGGATTATCGTCAGATTTAAATCATACGCATCCGCGTGGGTGAATAATTTCAGTCGTGTATTCGTTTGCAAAGTCAAATTAATTCGTATAATCTTCGTTATCGCATAAAGCGGAGTACATAAACCTCTGGTGCTTGCTAACCAATAATAGAATTTCTCTTCTCCGCCCATGTTATTTCCGAATGAAATGGATAATACCAATTTCCACAATACACATTGCAAATGCATCGCGCTCAATAGATTTGACGCTCTCTAATGTTTAACGTTGCCGGTTTATTCATTGACTTCAAAAGCGCGACCATCCGCTTAAGCAGCGAAGCTCCACTCGGAGTTACATAAATGCAAAATAATTGGTGTAACGCATCATCATTATTTATGATCTTTTTCCGCTCTATAACTCGCATTGTACATTCGGGCTTTATCTTCACTGCATATTTATTTTTGGTCTCTTTAAACAGCATTATATAAACTATAATCTTATGTAAACTTGTACATTGTTTTTCAAAGCCAGTAGAAACAGAAAGACGTATTTTTAACTGTACAAATGTTCGTTATATATTTGCTGTTTTAATTTAAAACAACGCATTTCGCGAAGCAAATCCTCTCGATTTAATATTTCGCCAGATTGCGTTTCCGCGATAGACAGTATTTTCTTAACGGACTAAAACCATGGCGCGCGCATGTTTTCTCTGGGAGAATCGCCATCTTTCTTGTTTCTGTATTTTCCAAGTGAAGTAAACTTATCTACATTATTCAAATGATCCTTCAGAGTTCTCGTTTTAGCCTCGTCCAATATTACTCGCAACCGCTACGATGAGGAGACGGAATTCATCCTGTACCGCGGGGATCAGCGTCGCAGTGGATTAAACTATGCACGGCCATGTCGGGAATGCGTTGATAACATTATGCGCATCTTTTTCCCTCATGAATGTCACCGAGATGCAGACGGATGGAACGAGTGGATTTATAACGGAGGCGAAAGATTCCCGTGCTCACCTCGACAAGACCACAGTGCGTAATATTCATTCTGCAAGATACGCCCCTTGTAATACAGAATGGAAAATCAAGGTCCCACCGCGCGAATTGTAATCCTCTCTCGCGGACTTTATTCTTTTCGTCAATTTCGTTATTATTTCATATATTATATCAATCGCTTCACAATTTACGCTTCAGCATCGCGCGTGAATTGCATCGAATTGGACGCATATCGCGCAGACATGATTAATAAATCCATTCAGGAAAGAAAGAGAAGAAACTATTCTACAACTTCTCCGCTTCGCAGATTCGCAACTACGAATTAAACAAGAAATGCGACAATAGTAGCAACGGCAATGTTAAGGAAAAAGCGTAGATTCTAAGGGATGTCAGAGTGTGAGATAACGTGCATGGTTTAGGTCGTACTAAACGGGTATACTAAACGGGTCGCCGAACAAGAATACGCGCTCCAGCTACTGCAGCTGCGACATTCTAACTGCTACATGTATATGCCATATTATATATATTAACTCGTGCAGAAAAAAACATTCTTAATGAAAAGACAATTAAGAGGAGACATAGGCGCAACATCCTTAATTTAATCTTTCTTATGTAATCAGATATGTTATCAATGTGGCTCCATAGTGTCATGTGTTTCTAAAAATCAAGCTTTTCAAAAATTACAGAATAATTAAGAAAATATCCAAATTTTATAATATATTTTACTGAATATCTTACTTTATTAAAAAGATTTATAAAAACATTCCCTAAATCTCGTGATAATCAAAAATTAATTAGACTCGTTAAAATGTATTATAAATATTCTTTAATAATCTAAAATATTTTGAATAATATATATCCGATTTTTCGCTATTAAAAAAAAGAACATTATACATATGCATATGTTTATTTCTTTCTCGCAAATAATCAAATCTTGTAGCAATGATATCTTTGCAAAAATTTTATCATTGCCTAAGTCTATCAGGAATATGTTCGGGTACGCTTGAGAGAAACCGCACAGTATAGTTGTTCCGGGAAAATAGCTTTCATTCGTGGCAGAATAATTGAGGTCACCGCACCACTCCGATGAACGCGGAAATCGGCCGAAATCCCGAAAATCGAATTTTCCGCCTTCGCTCCAATTTCAGTCGGCTTTTAATAAGTCAATAGACAGGCTCGCTCGATATTCAGCCCAACGTGCGGTACTATGGCCAATACCGAACAGTCGTGCTCCCTCAGCGTCGTAAGCGAAAGCGCGCAGTTCGCGTTTCGTTCCAACGCGTCACGTGCACGCCGTCACCGCGAACCACTTCAAATCTGACACCGCACCGGCGCACGTACGCAGCCGGTTTAAGCGGGCATGTTTGCACTGCCAGTGTTCCGCTAACGAACCTATCCAACCACCCCCGAGTCCCTCTCGCGAACCCTTAGCGACCCGGCTGACTCCTCGTCGTTGCTGTATTCAGCTGCCATATTCGTTCTCCGCTTCGCATATTCGCTTTAATGACATAAGTCGAAACGCTGCGAAACTTTTGACGCGTCGAAATCGTTTTTCTAATTCTTAATCGCGGCACGTCACGTTGCACCCCAATTTCAGAGAAAGTGTATTCCTTTTATTTGCATACACAAAGATTGAAGTTTTTTTGCCAGAATATATTAATAATCAAATTATTTAAATTTTTCTGTACTCCTCTTTCTTAACAAAGAACCTAAGTATAAAAACATTATATAAAACTATAAATGTATAAAACTATAATTTTCCACTGCATTTATATTTCAATCTATTTCATTTATTTTCAATTTCTAAAACTTATAATAATGACATGTAATAAAAAAAAAAAGATTCGATAATCACACGGTAGTCATTTTTTGGATTTAAAGTCAGCAAAACAAGCAATTTTCAAAGAATGTAGTTCTCAACATCCTCAAAGCGTTAAATGTACTCATCAATTGTTTAGATTTACCAAAGATATACTCTGAGACTAATTCAAATACGAGAACTAGAGAAATACGGTCAAACAACTGTTAGCGTACGAGTCAGTAGGGAAGAGAAAGGTGAGTTGTTCTCTGTCAGAAACAGTTACGAACGCATTTAAGGAAGTTAAATCGGGATGTTTGTTCCTCAACATTTGGTGGCTCTGGTAAATTCAGGCATTTGCGAAATTAGTTTCAATTTTGAAGGAAATATAGCAGCCAATATACAATATATGAACGTTCGCAGGCCAAATTGCTATTAATTCCAATTTATAAGCTTGTTTTAAATCTCTGTATCGATTAGAACAGCTTGGCATAATGTAAAATACTTAATTTCTCATTTGCACTGCGCAGACAAGTACCTGACAGTGTTAAACTTGCGAGATAAACTCATCATTGCAAAATGTAAACGAACTGAACGAAGCGACAGAATTTGGAAGCATCAGGTGTTATTATTTGAGGAAGACGCTAAAGGCCCGGAAAAACAATGGTAGCGCGAATGCTAGCCATCCCGCGTAAATAAAGAGATAATTTATGATCGTTACACAATGATCGTCATAAATCGCATTTCTACTGGTCGACAGAACGTGCCGTTATGCGAGGAACTCCGCTTCCGCCTGTTAGCCTCAATCCCTTCCCGCACCGCCACGCCGCAGTGTCGATATTTTACCGCGGGAACGCAATACACGGCCGGCATAATTTATCTGTTTTCAAATATGCCCGTGCCGATAGATTTACATATTTTAATATAAATTCCTAAATGCCGGCCCCCGTCCATACATACAGACAGCCCCATGAACCAAGTACATCTTTATCGATCATCACTCTACCGTTTTACATCTTGCTTCTTATACACCCCCGCCTTTCCTTAATGTAACAGCTAAGAGCACCTCAAAATGAGAAATAAAAGTAATCGGATTCTTTGCATGTCTTCGCGTTATTAATTATAGCAAGTAAAGTAATACGACTGTCATAACTCTTAAAACTGCTTGCAATTTATTTTTTGATTAGTGTTTAGAAGGGATACAATAATTGTATAACAATATTAAGTACAGTTATATGTACATATGCAGGCTGAATCAAAATACTACCAGTAAAATGACTCTAAAACAAAGTTAAAAAAGTATTTGTCATTTTTATTCCGAGCAACAGTTTTTGAAGCATAAAGATTTAAAACTGACTAATTATAAAACGTTTCATGGGAAGTTACTGAAACTAATCAATTGTCATTTTTAAATGTACATATAGGGAATAGAAAAAATAAAATATTTTTTAATAGAAGACATTGGTAGTTTTATTCACGTATGAAATAAAGATAGTCGAAAATTTAAAAAATTTATTTTTTTATTTAACGTCCTTTTGTCAAAAGAAATGTTAAATAATTTTTTAAATTTCCGAAATATATATCATTAATATGGACAATATTTCATATTTTTATAAACATGTAATTGAATAATACAAATATTTCAAAAATCGTGTGTTTACTTTATATGTAAATAAAACTGCCAAATGTCCTCTATTTACAAAATATTTTATATTTTTTTCTATTTCCTACGTTTAAAAATCATAGTTGTTAGTATGTATATTAATTTCAGTAATTTTCTATAGGACACTCTGTACAAATTACGATTAAACCTGTCTGTGAATCACGCATAGATGTTAGTGATTGCACGATTTAGCTGTTTAATCGTAATCTGTAATTAACTACTTTTAAATTTTTATTAAAAACTATTACTCAGAAAAATTACAAATATTTTAACTTATTTTTTTCAAAAACTTTCTTAAAGTATTTTAGTTTGCAAATGTCAGAATATCTTATATAGGTTCGATTATTTATAATAATCATTATGATACACATTTTATTGTAAGCTCTATTAAAAACAAATATTGATTGAATTATATTATATGTCAATTTTCAAAATGAATAACATATAGTATCTGACTATAACGCTGTGAGAAGAGATCTAATCGCAGAGCTAGAATACGAAGCATACACTTAGATTTTGACAGGACCCGACACCCGATGCATGTCGCGAAAATCGATTTTCCTGATAACGCTACGCGATTCCTTCGAACTGCGCGAAACACGACGGAACTTGTTTGACACCTTAACTATCGCTCGCACTCGAATGCCTCCATAGTTGACAGTCGAGCTCGGTACGGTATAAGCCGTTATTGTCGGAAATTCATGTTTAGAAGCACGCATACGGATGCACAATGTAGATATGGGAGACGCACATTTGTGTATAGGAAACGCGCATTTCAATCGTTCACGTATAAATGCCAAATGACGCTGTATTTGTCATATGACAAGCAGGATGTAACTGCTGGGTGTGTGTAGCAGCCACTTCGTCGAAATTTGAATGCAACGATTACATGCGAACACATTGCCGATAACGTTGCTTCGCGATAAGCTAAATTTATCACAAATCTTTTTAGAATGACATGTACAAGTACAAGGTCGTAGGAGATAAACAACAGCGATATCTGATAGTCAGTATTTCGTTTCCTGATAGTATATTGATCATAAATTTCGAGTATGCACTGTAAAATAAACGATAAATATCCTTACAATGTCATTTTTCATATATTTCTCATAAAACAAATACACATATAAATCTTTACACAAAATCCTTATTTTAGATTTTACTGCATCATTTATTTTTATCTCTGTTTAACTAAAAATGCAAATACATTGAAAAAGATTAGATTAGCAAAATTATTATTGAAATGTAGACAGTATTATAAGAAGAAAACAACTTAAATATAAAAAATTTGGTACTTATATAAAATGCAAAGCGATATGAAACTTAGTCTTTACCAGCCTCTAACTTTCTTACTTTATCGTAAGCATAAAGTTGTAAAGTTGTTAATGCATTAATAGATAGGTCTCTTACTGAAGATATTCCTCACATTAATTCTCCGGTAGGTTGAATCGTAAGTTCCGTAATCTGCAATTAATTAACGTGTAAAATAATTTTTCTATATTTATTATTTATTAGAAAGAAAATACGTTAATGATATTTTGAACCTGAACACTCGGTCGTGTTCCAAGAGCATAAATAAGCGCATCCGCTATGTCCTCCGGTAAAATATACTGTGCTGTCTCAAAAAAGTTTTTCAAACTATCCTCATGCGCAACTATATTTGTTTTTACAGTACCAGGACTAATACCCTAAAAAAACCAAACAAGGAAGTAATAATTACCTACATAATAAACAGAAGCATAAAGTTCGTAATACTTTGTATAAAAATAATATTATAAACATCATGATAATATATCTGCTATAATATGCTGATAAACACTACATTTTACAATACATTTTATAATACAATATATACGAGTATTTTGTTTGTGGCTTATTGTTATCTCTTGTAGAACGATTTGCTATCAATATATCAATAAAGTAATATTATAATGCGTTTTTTATTTAATTAAAAGTTATAATTTATACATAACATTATAAAAATATCATCTTACGGTAACTCGAATAGGTGCTTTAATTTTTCCTACTTCATGTCGCACTGAGTTAGTCAGAGCAAGAGATGCATGTTTACTAGAGAAATACACATTACATTCAAACAATTCGTTCGGCATTCTGAGATGGCTCACAATACTGTGGATAAAAAAACATCAATATTAAACATATATTATACAGTAAATAAGCATTACAATAAACTTTTTTAAAAAATCTTTCGCAATCGTTCATAGTTTATGAAAAACTAAGGAAATTTTTTTATTAAACTTATTTGTTCTAAAGGCATATTTATTTATTCAATCATTGTTAATGTACCAATCATAAATAACAATACCTATTGAGATTGAAAATATGTCCCTCACTGTTTCGTTTGCGCATCGAACAAACTGCTTTATTCATACATACTGCAACTGCGAGAACATTAGTATTTAATATCTTATCAAATGTCTTCCTGTTGCTATCTGCAAATGTAAATTTATGGAATTATTTTTAATGAACTATAATCGAGGAAGCTGAAATCTTATTATGTTGTCAATATAAGAGACAATTAACTGCAGGATGTAGCAAAGTAAAGCAAATAAAAGTAAAGATCTTTTTTTTTAGCAACATAACATTTTTCGCTTAAAACATCATTCCATATCCCTACTGCTACTGAATAGGCTATTTTTGAATGACTTCAATAATATTTTGCAATCAAAGTAGATTTTTAAATAATTTAGTCGGTTCTTGAATTTTTCAAGTATTCTGAGATTAAACGTATTGACAGTTATGAATACTTTGCAGCTGCATATCAATGTACCTTTTTGATTGAATTCAATATGAATATGAATATGAAACTCAATACCCAATACCCAAAATTTAAATATATAAGTTCAAATTAATATCGGATTACACAATACCGTGTAACTCGATTGCACAATACTGAGATAATATGTACAACATATATTTCTACAGGCCATAAAGAAAAATTCATTACCGATATCAGCATATAAATAATAATTATTTAAATAATTCTTTAAAAATTTCTTATTTTTTTGTGTAATATTCTACATAATCATACCTATTATTCGTGATATTTCAACAATGCCAGCATTGTTGACCATGATATCCACACCACCTAACGTCTCAATTTGTAAGAATGCTGCATCGATCTCATCCTCACGAGTTATGTCGCAGCATATAGTATATAATTTGCCCGGGAAACGTTCTCGCTTACAATCCGCATCAAGTTTTGCTAATCTTTCTTTCAGGACTTCCAGAGCAACTACATTCACTCCGTTTCGTAGAAGAGCACGTGTAATTGCTTCGCCCATGCCGGATCCAGCGCCGGTAACGACTGCGGTTTTACCAAGCCAACGATCCATAATTGCCTGTCTGCAAATACGACGTAGCTCGTGGTTGACATGCCACTAATAACTACCGAGCCGAAAATAATATCAAACTCATAAAAAGCGTAATTATGAATGTTCACAATCGCGCAGCGACATTAAATTTAGTTGTGAATTTGTGGAAATGGCATTTCGATTAACAATACTAGCACATATACTTACCTGTATATCTTCTATTCGCAGCCGTCAGGTGTACTAGCTTGTCACAAAATGAATTGTAAAATCGCGATATTCCAATTTCGCAGAAGAGTTAAAAAAATGTCTGATGCAGCAGGATAATAAACCGAGAAGATTCAGTGGCAGTAGTTTCATACGAACTGCAAATGCAACTTCACTAAACGACAAATTTATATAATCAGAACGATTCTGACATTGAAATGGTATCTTTTAGTAGGAGTGAGGGAGGTTATCGTATGTGAAGATTATACAACAGTAAATATAAGTAAATATAAGTATTACGTAACAGTTTTCTAGAAAGAAATATATATTATATTATATAAGTATATTATATAAGATATATTATATAAGTATATAATAATTTTTTAGAGATAAATGTAGTAATTTAAATGTATAATGTAGATAAATGTATAACGAATATATCTACATGCACACATAAATTCACCCATTCCTTTATGAAAGTATAAGTTACATTGTAATAATATAAGAAATTTATCAACCTTAAATTTCCAAATTAAAAGATGTAATAAAGATTTGTGTACGGAGCATGTAGATATTTTATACTTTTTAAAATAATATGTATTGTTTTTCTCGAATATTTGTATGTTATTAATTAGAAATCAGTAAGTGATATATTATTAGGTGTTGGAATTAATTCGTAGCGTTTTACAAGTGATGGGAAGTACTTTCATTAATGTATTTTTTAATGCTCATGTGAAATAAATAACATTCTTTCATTAAAAACGCTACGAATTAATTCCAACACCTAATAATACATCTTTGCTGTTATTTAAAGCAGCGAAAAACATTTTTTAAAATAAGAAGCAGACACGAACGAGCCATTAATTTTCTTATAACTCACAGGCAGCGAATCGCTATGTTAAAAGTTTTTGCACTCGTATCACAACTCTAATAGAGAATATTTTGTGAAACACGGAGACCATTTTTCGTTGCAGACATGTCCCGAACGTTGAGCACGTATAGGCCAGACGCATCATGGAGAAGGACAGAGATCCTTCGGCTTAGGTTTATCCGTTTACCCACTGGTTCCGTCCTACGGTTTTGCCACGGCCTTTACTTGTTTTAAGTGAAGCGCGACGTGACCTGCCGCAATCCTCTTCGTATCCACGTACAATCACATTGGCTTCTGCGTACCGTCTTTGAACCAATCTCTTCCGCGGAAACATCGGGCAGAATATCAGGATATTTCGAAATCCTGAAGATTCCAGTAGATGATTTCTAGAGACCTATCTCGTTTCGTAAGAGGAGGATCTTATTGTCAAAATATACAATACAAATATCTCAATTTATGACTGTCGGAAGTTTAAGTTTCGAGACCTTGGCAAAAATATTCATCCACATATTTAAAATAAAAGAAATAATTTAAGACACTCCACAAAACAAAATTAATCCTGCATGCATGATAGTACCTACAATATAACGAACAAAGGACTGCAAATATCGATTATTACCTAATTAATTCAATTAATTAACGCTTTATATATGAATATAGAACATTTATAGAAAGAAGTAGGAAGAACGAGAAGCTTTACAATTGCAAACCCAGTCTAACCACAAATGTAATAAGAATAGACTATGTATTTCTATGAAATTATCACTGTTTAGAAAGAGTAAAATAACTTGAATCTAATCGTTCCATCCCTTTTTGAAATATCAAGTTGAAGAAAAATGCCGACATACAATTCAATTCTTTTTAATGGAATACAGAAGCTAACAAGATCAGAGAATATGCAGTCCATACCTGTTATGTTTATGCTTATATTTGTCTAATAAGATAAATAAGCAATCGGCAAAATTTTGCTGGCGTGTCTCAGCACTGAAACTGCGCTCGCTTTGAACGCTCACGGAGTAAGTTTCATTCTATCTTCCTTTTGTATAATGAACGACAAAAATAAAATGAAACAGTACCAAAAACAAATATAGCCTAAATATCATAATTTTTATTTATTTTAAGCAAAAAATACTTAGATAAAATTAAACGAATGTAGATTTTTATGTTTTTATTGCAGCGTGAATTTATTTTTTATATTGATAATTTTATAATTTTCGATCTTTGATAATCTCGAGATTCGGAATAGAAACCACTGCCACTTCCTCCTCTCGCTCTCTCCCTTTCTTCGCAGATAAACGATACTCGTTTCCGGACGCAATAACAACGGCGTGTATCGATCTTCGTGAGCCGGCATCTGGTACCGGGTCCGGTGCCAGGCCGAGAGCATTATTCTTGTTCACGCAGGACGACGAGGAAATCAACAAGAAAACCAGAGGAGGCTTCTCTCTCGCTTCCTGGCCCGGTCCGGCCCGCCAGATGCTACTACTACTCGACCATTTCTCAATGTTGCCGTGATTACGCGCATCGTTCCGCACTTACTACCATGGATTCATGTTTTTTTCATAGACGACAAATTATATAACGACGTGCAGGTATGTGATCTCGTTGAACTCGAGCGAAATTACGAGAGATATAGTATGAAAGATCCGTTTCTACGAGATGAACAGTATCGTATTACACTTACATATATATATATGTGAGCAAGAAGAGAACTACATGCTTTCCTTTTAGAACATTTTTCATTATAAAGTTTTTCTCGAATTAAATGTTTCCTTTAGCAAAAATTTACGACATTGCATAAATATGGAATAATTTAATATTAAAAACTAAACAATTTTAAGGTCAAATAGATCTTTCTAAACTAAACGCTTATCTTTTAGTTCAAAAAATTTTAAGCAAAATGGCGAATATGTGTTTCGATACAGAACATAATGTATGCGCGCGCGTTCTCTCTCTCTCTCTAATTTTCTTAAATATTTTATAGTATTTACCCCGCGGAGAGTGCTTTAAAGGCAATGAAAGGCGACCGTATTTCTTCAAATATCAGAAATGTTCGAGCACACGACTTAAGAAGTAACGACCTTCGAACCAAAAATATTATTATACTCTGCGCCAGCTGACGAGGAAATCAAAAAGAAAGGTGGAAGAAAGCTGTGTTCCTCGATTCCGAAGCGCCATATGCTTCTGCCGCTTGGCTATTTTTCAATGGATCGTGATTACATATACCAATCCGTATTGCTACAAACCCTATAAGCTTTCTTTCCTGCAGTATATGTAACCATGAATTGCACGTATTAAACGCGAAACAAAATAAACTTCAACAGATTGAAAGTTGATTATCATGAGAAAGCTTCAGAATAACTGCGACACAGATGTAGACATTTTTAAACGAGTCCACATACATATGATCTTTTCTAATAACAATTGATAAATAATTATTTTATAGAAAAATAAAAAAGACTTTAATCACAATTTTACAAAAAAAATCACTATGCAATCTCCACGAAAAAAGTTTTTTTATTTATTTGCTCCTTATGTACGTTACATGTATCCTCGCCGTTTCCAATAGCTTCTGTGAAAATATATAACCAGCCGACTTCTGTCCAGAATCTTCGATTCTACAAAAGTTTCGCTTTACACGTCGTTTCCGCTGGCCAGATGTGGAGAAACGACCATTGGGCACCCATAATTTTCGAGTTATCGAAAAAACTTTGGATCTGAAGCGCGAAGCGGCGGGTGCCCGCCGAGAATTTCCAAAACTTTCTTTCTCGCCAGGTGCAAACGAGATGCAAACAACCTGGTGCCAGACCATTTTGAAAATTCCGAACAGGTCATCCAAGTAGCTCCGCGTGCGGGACATGCGAAATCAGCCGCTTACGCATTTCGCGCAAGCATCCCCCAATGGCTTTCAATAACTCTAAAACTATGACGTCTCGCGATTGAAGGCTTTTAAAATCTTAGCGTGATAAATAAGGTAGAAAAAAAAAACATGAAAGAAAATTTTGAAAATCCAGTCTCGTTGACCCATTTCACTCTCTGAGTTGAAGTAGTTACTTTATACTAGCGCGATAAGACGCAAACGAAGTGCGGCGACTTTGTCCAACAAAAACTCGGAAACTTAGGAGCAAGTCCAAAGTCGCAAAGTTCTCCATTACCGGTCCGGAAAACTGTTTGCGTAATATGTAGGACACAAATGGGGACAAAATTTAAGAAAGTCGCGCAAGTTACGAATTTCTTTTGTCCATCCGCTTAATTATTCCTCCATTTCTCAGAGGTTCATATTTATCTGGTGAAAATAAACTCAAAAATCTATGATGTTCGCGGCAAGAGAACGCTAACTAGAAAGCGTATCGTCCCAAGTAGGGATGAGAAAAATGAGGGAAGATTTGCCCGTTTTCCGCTTCAAAGCGCCAGATGTTCCCGCTAGTCGACCATTTCTCAACGACGCCGTGATTACACGCATCACTTTGTATTGCCGCAACATCGCGTGTTTCTTTTTCTAGTAACAGCAAAATGTGCATAATATAAGCGGATGTGGTGGAAACTTATTCTCCCTGAAAGTTGTATCTCCCTTATTATTAATGAATAAATATTCCTTCACAATTTTACTATAATCGTGATAAGATTACTTAATTTTTATTTTAACTTAACTTTTATTCCTCACTAAAAAAGAATAAATTGTCAATTTATTAAATTGTCACTAAAAGTTTACTTAATAGCAGCGAGATGTAATAAGCTAAACTAAAGAATTATTCAGAATGTTTTCCAAACTTCAATAACGAATATATTTTATAAAAAGTATTAGTAGAAATACAACAAATACAAGCCATGCAAAAAAAGACATTAGTAAGAAAGATCGATTCTTGATTTCCGAGAGTACTTCTGATTCCACTTGACGAGAACGGAGATTTCTATGACAGCTTTACAAAGAGCTCATCTATAATGGAGGTTGCCTGGAAGTTATTTGGAAGCCTATTCGGTAGTTTAAAGGAACTATCGAAGAATAGCTGAGAACATAGAGCGAGAAACGGCATTCAACTTCGTTTCCGAAGCAATAAACGGTAACGGACGGTATCGACGTTCTTTCAAGCTATCGAACTAATCTATAAACGTGAAGTAACTGGTTCCGCGTTCTTATGATGTGTGCCAATTCCATATCTTTGTTCATCAATCTCGTTTATACAGATATATATTTAAATAAAAAAATTTAAAAAAAATAGATGTATACATTTAAAAAATAACAGAAAATACTTATAAAATGCAAAAATAATTATTTCACTAACAAAAAAGATATTAAGCAGTTACATTTAAATATTTCTATTATGACAATAGCGAAAAATTTTTCGTTTAAATAATGTTTAAAAAAAAAATAAATCAGTATAAATCTTGTTGTAATGCGACAACGAATAAGTACTGAAATCATATTGAACTGTTTCGTTTATTAAAGCATCAATAAATGGCATCGGTACTTCATTTCAATAGTTTCCTGTAAAATATCTTCCAGACGTTTAATGATTGTCACCAACATCTCAACATTGTTGAGTACATCCTGTATTGGACGTATTTTATGAGAAAAGAAGAAGCGTTTTTCTCTCGAGATTCTAATAAAAAGTAAAACAAATTCAGAGTACACAATGACGTGGCTCTATCTGACAATTCAACGTCTTCATAATTTATGTCATCATCAAATTCTTCGTATATTTTCATCGTTTGCATTTAATTACATCTATATTTTATATCATCAATAAAATCATGTGTTGTAATGTTTTACAAAAAAATTATGTATTTTTACAAAAGAATGTTATGTTTTAATTTGCGATGTAATCTACAGTATGTACATGTGCAAATATCTACACGTTCATAATAAATATCATATAATTATTATGACTAAAGATATAAATACACAATCGTGATACTTCTCTCACAATAATTCAAACATTAAGATAATAAATGCCATATCTCAAGAATTAACATGACTCTATGATAACTGAAATATTCTTCGATTAATGCTAAATACTTCAACGACTGTGTACCCATGTTTTTCTGCCACCATCAAAATATCTCTTCAGCTGATTACTCCACGGGTAAAAAACAAAAGGGGAAATAAAGTGACCGTGCAAACCCGTAGTTAGTTTTATTCAACACCTCGGTCATTTCCACGATCTGCATTCTGATACACGGGTCTTTCACCAGCGCTTCTACCTGCTTCCAGATCCTCCTCTGTTTATTCCCGTGTATAATTTTAACCAACCAGTGACTCGTTAATTTCTCGTGCCTCGTTCGCGGTCATTCCTATCCTCTCGAGCTCCTCTGTGCCTATCCCGAGCTCGTATTCGCCATTGGTACGTCTAACGACCGGGCGTCACTGTACGGTACAGCCCTGAGACCGATCTCACTTATACATATTCATGAGGCAATAAGCCCGCCGCTGATCTTCCGAGAAATGGAACAACAAGGGAAGAATGGAAAGTAGGGACGGTGATGCTGGGCCTGAGTAGACATCGTCGACTCTCGCTCACTGGGGAAACACTCGTCAACCCTCTTTCGACTGTTTTGGCATTCCCGCACGTTTACGTGGTAACTCGGCCGCGTTTTATTCCACGAGCACCTAAGAAGAGAGGGCGTATAGATGAGGGACCGTACGATATTATTTTACAGACCATTTGTGTCGCAAGTGTGCGATAGCCTCCTACTACAACAATTTTCCCTTTGGATCGTCAAATGTAATGCTCGACCTACTGCATCAAACATGACGAAAAGATCGGATTGACAAGAATTGCTTTTACCTGTGGCAGTTACAATCTCTCAAAGCCATGAAATGCGCGTGTGTATAGATGCACGAGTGCGAAATTGCTTGAATTCGAAATGTCACCCAAAGAAAATTTAATATTTTACGAATATAGTCAATGTATATAAATCAGGACACGTATAAAACTGAAAGTTGTTTAAAATGTAATATTGATTTAGATATTACTTATACGTAAATATCTACTATTTGTCTCTACTACTTTTCTCTCAGGACGATAACAGTTACTTTCAAATTTATACATTCATAAACACTGTTAATCCTTTGGGGCGATCATGGGATACAAACCATCGACGTTGATGCCACGTTAATAACAAATAGTAAATAAATAATATAAGAAGAGTGTATATAGCAAAGACTAAGCTCTAAATATCAGAAAATGCGTATTATAGCAAAACATTAAAATAGTTATGACCAGAATTTAAGTCAAACATATCAAGTAAAATTTATTTTAAAAAATTGAATAGAATATCTCATGCATACTTTTTCCTGGACATTTTAAATTCCTGTGAGAAATACATCTATGATGCAGATTGCATAGAAATCTCGAGATATTTCGTACGTTTGTATTCCAATACAAATCGAATAAAAGCCACGCCAACGTATATCTCAATTTTGAATTCGAATTTTGCGCATCGATCGTTCTGCATTAACAACAGCCGACTCAAAGAGTCCGCATGGCGGAAGTATTTGCGTCGCAAACATCGTGTTTGTCAGAGGCTGCGACGCCTCCATCTAACTATTCGTCCCCTCACCGCGTCTGTCCCACCCTTTTTCAACATTCTCCATCTCAGGTTGTCCTTCTGCCTCCCACACTCGCGAAATGTCGTGGTGTGAATACGAAACCGTTTGGCACCTCTGAGCTGAATTCGAAATTCACTCGACGACAATGCGGCGATCAATAGAGATAGTACGGTTCTAATCTCGCCTTCTCATTAGCCGCGTTTGTTATTCATGGCAGCCATGTCAGCCAAAAATTATTAAAGAGCGAATGCAATTTCACGGTGAAGGAAGGAATGAATCTGCGATCTGTACTCGAAATTAAAGATTCAATTGAGATGCGATCGTGCGTTTTAAAAACGAAGAAATTAAAAACGTTATGTAAAACTATTAATGATTATCAAATGAGTTGGATACGGAGATGTAATAATTGATTGTCTCTGTCGCATGCCAATTAAGTTTGCCGAAAAACTCTGAAGGATTTTTCGTGACACGCAATTTATTCTGTCCACGTTACTCATGGACTTATAATTAATTTTGTGTTTTAACTGTAAGAGACAAAGTTTAAAATAACTCATCCGATATTGTCAATAGCAAGCAACAGCCTGTCGTCGACAACTCCTCGTCGCTTCTCGTCGTAGCCAAAGGGCACTCGACTCGAACAAAGAACGGCTGTTACCGGGTGTCTGCGACTTAAAGCTTCAGAAAACGTCCTGCCCAGAAAAATGCATCGTTTACCATTTTCGAAAAATTACATCGAAGCGCCGTACACAAAGACCTGATACTATTGACTCTATCAACTACTGGGGGATGAGAGGGATTCCATTCAATTCCAAGTTAATTAGAACTGTGCCAATTTTCCTGTTTATCTCGATTTTCTGCGCTCTTATCTCTTAAACCATTTGCATAGTACGACCCGGCCGCGCGGTTTAACGCCAAGTGCTCTCACAGAGCTCAATTTTGTTTGAATCAATAGGAGTATATTTCCCGAGCACGTTCATTCGCCGTGGTCTCCGCGGGCAAGGCGCGTTACGTGCATACGATTTTCAATCAGCAACTTCCCCGCGCGTGCTAGCATACCGCACAATACAACGTCACTCATCCAAGAGGGACAATATATCCCGGAATCCATTGATAAAACGCACAATACTCGCATTCGAAAGCTTCCCCTCCCTGACATGCAAATGCTCCTGCATTCTCAGATGGCTGCGTATCGTTTCTATTTTATAGATTTCCATAAATGAGTTAGTATTGCAGCACTGCACATTTATACTCTCAATATCTTGATATTGTGATTGTAGCTTATTATCTTTGATATTTCAAAATAATCATATCAATGGCAAATTAACAATAATTTAACAGAATGCCTAAACTATTTATAAAATCCTTTTCTTACGTCCGTTTATATTTAAAGCTGTTAAAATGTATAAGTAATACGTTAACTCAATTAATATCTAAATATATGTAAATCTTAGGTTTAAACTATAAAATTTCTTAATAATTTTCGATCGATTAAGTTTGCATTGGTCATAAAAAACATAAATCTCACATTCGGCAGACACTCGACGTTCCGTCTGAAGGACTTTGAAAGTCCCTCTTTCAAGTCAAAAAAGGTCGCCATCTAGGATCCCGACCTTTGTCCAATAGTACCCATGGCAACGTTTCTGCTATAATGACGCTCTCAACGAAACATCGTTCGATTCTCGCGTCCCCAAGTGACGCTATTACGTTGCCCGTGATTCCTCGCTACGCAGGATGGTCCACTGTGGTTTCGGGTGAAGGCTAAGTACAGCCCTGCGGCCTTTTCGCACAGTAATTGGTCCTCGGCGAGTGCGGTCTCACTGCTTCATTACGCAAATTGACTAGCAGAGTAAGTGGCATGAGCATCTCAAAAGCTACTACCATTTATGATTCTGAACTCTGTCTAATGTGTTACCTGAACGAGATTCTGAGCCCATGCTGTAAATCCTTAGTAAAGTAAATCTTCCTCCTTTCGTACTAGCGCACCAATTACGAACTCTGCTAGCAGTGTCTTATTACTTTTGCTAAAAGTACACGAAACCACAAAACCACTTCTTCTTCCTTTATCATGTAAGTCTCTTAGACATTTTCAAGCGACTTACGAATACTGATATAACCGTGCACCTTTGAATCTTTAAGCTCTTCAATAAGATCACACGTCACAAGAGAGATAGATTTAAGAGAATAGAATACAGACTCTCTTTTGTTGAGATATTTTAATATCGCGTTGTCTATTAAATATATCATATATTTTTCAAAACAAAATTCAATTTTGACTAATTGAATTTTGTTTTAAAAAACAAAATGTCTAACATGACTCGATGTTGTCAATGCAGTTGTTTTACATACATATATTATGTAAATGCAAAATTAACTAGCGGATCGCGCTGTTTAAAACATTTATGATCTGAAAGTTTCCGAGATAAATGTACTTTCACACTTCCTGATGGGATGTTAAAAAATTAATGAGATACCTTGTGATTAACGTAAGCGACTGCATAAACTAGGCAGGCTTGCCGTCGTCATTGGACGAAACGAAAGGCATGACCAGGGAGCGGGGGAGCAGAGCACTTAGAATATCATAAATTCGCGGCCGCGATGGAAAAAAAAAAGCAACTTACTCCGTAAACGCGATTTTGCATTAACCACTCGAGGGATGGGGTTCGTAACGCGTCGGATGGGAAAGGGCTGGCATGGGCGGACAGGTATCTCAACTTTTCTCATATCGTTTCACGTTCGTTATTACGCGCCGAGTTGCCGCGAGGCGGATGAGTAAAATTAATGGCTCCCATTTGGAACTATTCCCACGGACTTTCGCCTTTTTTCCCTCTCGTTACCTCTTGCACTCCTTCCAACATGTTCACTCCACGTCTATTCGTTTCTCTTTCCTCGTTATCGTTACACCACCGGGATTTATAATTAACGTTAGCATTCCTCGGCCCGGTCGCCAATCGTGAGGCGTCGACGCAAACTTTTATCAAATTATTGGAACACAATGCTCTCTTTATTTTGACGCTCGGCATTTTACCAAACGAAATGGGAGCTAAATGATTTATTCTACGGAACTGTTAATGCGCGCCACATTGTAACACGTTTGTAAAATGATTACCGACGCTCTATCCGTTTCATTTCATTTATTTTGGTAAGTAGTAAACTTATTCGCCAAACTGTCATTCTTTTAACTAATCAATGTAGCAACTAGTTTGACATTTCAAAATACAATCTACATTAAAATAATGTCATAGTCCAAGTATTATACTTTTTTAGAATAATAAATTAAAACTATACACAAAAATATGCAAGACAGTAAACGTTTTTTATGAAAAAATTTATTTAAAAAAGATTCTCATTATAAAATATATAACTCTATAATGTATATAACTCTATTTACAAACCTATTTACAAACCTCTCTCTCTATCTATCCATCTCAAAGAAAACACAAATGCATCTCGAATTAATCGGAACGTAATCACGGTAACACGTTTATCGCGCGCCTCGTGTATCTCTCTCATCCGACGCAATTACGAGATATACGTGACAAATTGCTCGTATTGCCGATAAGTTATTTACATTTCATTACCGGCGTCCGAGTAATTTGTACTCTCTGCCGGCGTATCGGAAATTTTTTGCTATCGCGCCGCGTTACCGTGGAAAAAGTGCGAGTGGTACAGGTTGGAGAACAGGTACAGGTAAGGGATGGACAGACGAAGGGGTTGGACGAGGGAAGGAGCGACGGGACGAAGTACAGAAAGAGAGGAGGAGAATTACATCGATGCGGATGGAGACGCGACACGTTTTTATTAATGCCTTCTCGCACATCCTCGTCCGTAGGCACGTGACGCGTCGAAGGAAAAAGTTAACGAACTTCTCGAAGCGTCGCAACGAAGGAACCTACCTGATAAATAGCGAAGGATGATGGGGAAACGGGCTGCAGGACTGCGCATAGCCGCATCTATCGGGCGAACCAAGAATGTCTCCGATGATATATGGGACAGATAACTCCGAAGGGTGACTGGGTAATTCATTCGTAAGTCATAAGTCCGCGCGATAAGGGTTATTTATCGATCTTTCCCCTTTCTTGTTCTTTTTTTTTTAACTCTCTCGTAGGCGTGTGTCAAACGAGGGTTAACGGAAACCATCAGTTGATATTGAGTTTGTTAAAGATAAAAAAAATGGAGTAACTTAGATAGCGCCGGGATTAATCGGAAAGCAATATCAAGATTGCCTCTTTTTTAAGATATAAAAGATGCAATTAGATATAAGATATAATTGAATAATTGTTAATAAAAATGCTAAGTGTAAGTATAATTCGTATATCTATTAGGTGTTGGAATTAATTCGTAGCGTTTTACAAGTGATGGGAAGTACTTTCATTAATGTATTTTTTAATGCTCATGTGAAATAAATAACATTCTTTCATTAAAAACGCTACGAATTAATTCCAACACCTAATAATAAATAATTAATTTAACTTTATATATTAATATTATATTGGGTTTTTACTCTCTAAATCTGAATCAGTAGATAATCACTGATATCAGTGCCAAGTATGCCACTGGTAATCAGTAAATTAAATGTAAGATCTCTAATCTAATCTTTATTATGTGATCTAACTAGTCTTGTTTTAGTGCTTAAACTCAATGAATACGATGTCTCGAAAAATTGAAATTAACGTGCAGATATCAGTATTTTAGTTATATAATGCTCAAACATTCTTCCTTTTTTAGTTGAACTTCACTGATTATCAGTGCCAAGTATGTCACTGGGTAATTAGTGACTATCCACTGATTCAGATTTAGAGAGTAAATGTAAAAAATACGCATTTAAAAAATGTACGTAAAATTACATCAAATTGTTTTTATTTTGAATCGTATCGTTTAAGTAAGATAATGTTGTAATTAGAGCAAAATAGATAAGAAGCGCTTGACAGTAATCCAAGCAGTTAGAAAGAGAGAAAAAAAGAGAGTTAAAGAGAGAGAATCGGAAGGTTAATGCACACCGTAAACAGACGTAAACACTGTGTTCGTGCTTGTTTGCGAACGTATACCAGTAATAAATCTAAATTTAGCGCTGGTACGAAAAACTAAATCCTCTGCAATTTCTGCTCCGAGAAGCAAAAACCTGGAGAGCGCGCTTGCCCCGGCGATGTGTCATAATAACGTTTCTGCAGCCATGGTTCCTCTGGCATGATAACCATGGGTCACGATCTCAGGATGGTGACTCGTCGCCCTTTCACCATGGAAACCCTTAAACCGTACCGAGACTAAGGAATTTGTGGCTCCACTATGAAACTGTAGCGACGTTGTTGTTCTCTATCTTTCTCACCCTTCCTCATCCTTAACTCTAATTGTCCTTCTCTGCATCGTACACACGTTTACGTAAGTGTATGCGTGAAGAGACGTGTTTCATAAACGCAAATAGCGACTTTAAAGCAATATAGATGGAGCCTAGCTTATTCAACCGAGAGAGAGAGAGAGGGGGAGGGGAGAATCGTCTGGAAGAGAATTTAAGAGCTTTTTATAACGGGAATCTTACAATTTCTAATGCTTCAACCCTTAGAGAACAGTTTTTTAAGCACATTGTTTGTTAAGCAATTAGAATATTTTTTTAATTGATTATGATCAAGTTTAGGTATATGTTAATAGAAAAATAATTCCCCAAAAGAACGCTTATTAATGACAAAGATGATTCTTAATCAAGAATCGCTCAGAATAGAAAACCGCTCTGGAGCGCAAATTGATTGGTTCTGGGATGAGGTGGCAAGGTGGTAGATCTGATCGATTGATTTGCCTACCAGGAGTGCCTGTGGTACCTGTGGTACCAGCGGAGAGTGCCTTAATTAATCCTGGAGTGGGGAGATATAGTATCCTGCGGTGCGCGGCTGGTTTCCAATAGATGAGATTTCTATTTCCGAAGTGGCTCGCTGATTCCCTACCACGGAATGACATGTAGTACGAGATTGAACATTCCTCACATGGTATGAAAATGTCTAGAACATGCGCGATCTTTTCAACCATTTTGACCTACTTATTGAAAAGTATTTTTAACATTTAAACAAATTATAAAACACATGTGATAAGGCTATAAATTCTATATCAACATATCTAAGCGAATATAATTAATTTGATGTAATAAAATTCTGATCATACAAGTTTTTAATTTAGGAGATCAACAAAGAATATTTTTAACTTATTTATTAAAAGAATTAACGTTATTATAGAATATTTTGATTTTTAATTAAAATAAAATAAAATATAGTAATATTAGTAAGAGCTTCAAGAATAAATGTAATGCAAATAAAATGCCTATGTTAGCCTCCGCAAATAGTGCAAATTAAATGTTCATAACGTAATATATACAATTTGCGACTAATAGAAATACTTATTATTGAGCAATATTTTGCGTTTATTTTAAATTCGTTTAATAAGTGCATTTCTATTGGTTGCAAATTGTATCTATTATGTTATGAATGTCGCGTTATGAATATTTAATTTATATGCCAATATCCGTAAAAGCTGACATAGACATTTTACTTGTGTTAGATTGTGATTTTTATTTTTATATTCAGGACAATAGATATAAAACTCTTCTATCTATTCCAAAATCCGAAATTGCATTCATCTTTGAAGCGTTATTTCGGGGAATATTCACTGCTCCTTTTTCTCTTCTTGAATCGCATATCCAGCCGAAACGAAATCACCAACTAAGTTACTTTTGACATTCAAATAACGCCGATTTAATATGCACGATGCAGCTCGGAGCCAATCGAATTGCGGAAAGCTCGTTTACTTGAGTCAAGGTCTTTACGCTAAGAATCTTCTATCCACTTTTGTCTGTCCTGCTGATAGCTTTCTCGTTGCCTATCCAACTATTCTGCCAGACTACTAAATTCTACAGACTTACTCTATTCATTTTTCATTCAATGGCAGAGCTTTGGCCGCCAATCTTTTCACAAGCTAAAATTTTTTACGTTTCTTTTTTTGTATTATTTTGTATATTTAACTCAATTTTAAATTATATTATTCAAAAACTTAACGTCGTATTTTATATTATCGCGATGTTACATTTTGATACTTTTTCAATTCTTTTACGAGATAACATTCTTACGACACAATTCTTACTTGTTCATTTGCCGTTATCAATATTATTTATCATAATCAGTTTTAAAGCTATTACTATATTTTGCAACTTGCACTCTGTAATAAGTTTGAAGTTGGTATACTAAAAGAAACGTCAAAGGCTTCAAACACAACGCTTTTTACCATCATTAGGTCTTACTCCGAGCGATGCCATGATCGTATTCGGGTTCTAGTTTCATTGAGAAGAGGGAGAAGCACGAAATTTGTTCACCGATGAACTGAAAGTGGTCCTTTTCGTCCTCGTTCTAGTCGATAGAGACTCTCCCGGCAAATCGAGCGGCAAATCTGCCCTTTAATCTCGACTCTCCCTGCATAAAGGGTTAAAAATGACTGCCGTTACCCCCGATGGCCGATCCTCCCCTACCGGGACCCCTTTGCTTTACGTAACCATCGTGCCGCCGTGAATGCGTGTACGTGAGCGCACGTACGCTCATGCGAGCACTCGCTCGCTTTGCTCTTGTGCATGTAAATGAGTAATAAAGTGGGCCAGAGTGTTGCACAAAATTTCATTCTTCGCTGATAGCGAACCACCACAAACGCCGGAGAATATCGCAGACAAATTATTAGCTGGCCGCGCTTTAAGCCCATTCGCATCATCGTTTGACGCTCATATATGTGCTTCAAGAGTTGCTAAATGGCACATAAATTATTGCAATTGATTTGTAATTAGTAATGCCAATCGAACTACATCAAGTTAAAATTTAATGTTACGTCTGGCAATAATAGCCCACGCGTTGCAAATGATGAATGTAATGGAGTCGATTGAAGTTAATGATTTAATACGCAATAATAAAACAAATCTAATCAACAAATCTAAAAAATGTTGGGTTCTATACAGCAATTATCCAAATAAAATATACTATTAAAATACAATCAAAATATCTTCCTTGTTAATAATCATTAATATTAACAGTTTTTTATAGTAGATAAATGTAAACTAAAATTTTAAACAGACGTGTGGTTTATTATCTATTCAATGTTCGCTTTTTTTTTTCGATTCAATATTCTCATGTGCTAGTAAGCGTATCGGAAAAAACAAAAGAAAGAGTTCCAGGCGTTAATCACTTTATGAGACACGATAATCGTTCATAACATACGTAGCGCAAGGCGAGCAACAGACTCATGAATGACACGAAGCGGAGGCGTGTTAATTAAATTAAAAATCATTGTACCTATATTATGTCTCCCCGCTTATTCGGCAAGAGATGAGATATGAGATTGAGTGAAAAAGTGCAGATAAAGAGATCAACAACGAGCAAGACAATGACGAAAGAAGAGAAAGAACAGTGTTAGGGTGTTCAGGGGATAGATACGAAAGAGATATCTTTTTTACGATTAATTCGACAAGAGTTGATTGCCAGAGAGAGCGGAGAGAGTTGCAGCGACACGAGCATAAAGGCATTGCAATATCCGTAATGGAAATTAATGAGATTATTGGAACGGCTTCGACATAAAAAAAAGAAGAAAAATGAGCGGCTTTCCCGTCAGAAAGCACGATTCTTCAGTTTCGTTGCGAGCGAGATGCATCACTGGCAATACTATTAGTATTCGTTGATTTATTAATTGTCGAAAATTCCTCCCTTTTTTCGAAATCTCTTAATTGACGGGATTTAGATTATCAAGAACGTTAATATTTTATTATGCATTGGCGATATTGATTATAGGATACATACATATATATATATATATGTACACAGGCAGTAATTTTCTTCGTCTTAACGTGAAGTCTAATAACGTAACGTAATCTGTCAAATTTAACGCGCTATAAATTAAAACAGTTTACAGGCGAAACTTTTTCAATATTTTTGGGGCATCCGTCGCTAATAGTTTACATATTTATTGATGCTGCTATTACAACATTAACGTGAAATATGCTCTCGCGTAAAACTCTTTTTATCATCATAGCTACAGGAAGAGATTTTACACGTGGCAGGCTCATATCCTTCGTGAATAATTGATTTAATGCAGTGTCGCGAATGGATTTTCCACAATATATAACTGTACGACGACGCAAAAAGCAGCTCGATTAATTAACCTTCTTTGACTGCGCTTTGACTCCGCCGCGCGCGGGTAGTTTTTGCGTACTCTGTGTAAATCCCTAAATTTTCGCTGGCGTCGCGACTCCCGTCGCGTATACCGCGGCTATAACGTGCGACGATAAAGTTTGTTATTGCACGAATCGGGAATCCTGCATTACGACCTAGACAATCGTTTATTGCGCACCCGGCACCGCGTGCACAACCATCCTGCATTAATAATGCTAATCGTGTGTATATGCCGTCGACGCATTAATTAATGCCGCGGGACGATTGTACTCCGTAAACAATGAAACTCGAACGTGATTGCGAGCAACGTGCTATTGCAAGCCCATTAATGATTACCTCATATAATTTTGCGATCGGCGATCGATAATTTATTTATCGTCACGCCGGAAGTCACCACCAGCCACGTAACGGCGCGGGCGGTGTGGAGCGCCAATATTTTCGCATGGACGAAGGAAATTATATCGCGCATGTATTCCGCCGAAGAACGTACGATAAATTCGCGTCAATATGACCACCGACGGATAAAACGATTTCGCGCGTCCGATCGTATTTTGCTTTTCGCACGATACGATTGTTTGTTCACTAAACGGATCGGGTTTAACTTTTGCGCGACACCTTTGACGCCGAATGGATGTTTGATCGACGCGTACGAGGCAACACGATTATTTAGCGTACACAAGGTAACAATCGCTTTATCTCTCCTCCAACGGGTCGTTCTGTAGTATTTGTAGAGTAGGTTACGAGAGCATTGAAATTCCAAACTCAGTCGACGGACACGTATTCGCACGCGTATAGCTACGCAATACGGTAGAGAGGAACCCAACGATATATAAAGTGCTTTTCGATGGCTCGTACACGCAAACTGAAATCGACGCGAGTGTGCTCAGCCAGTAATCTATGATCATCAGCATCAGGTAACGAGTGCTTGTTGGCAGAGTTCGCTGTAGCCGAAGTACAACAAATCAGATTACTCGCACGGCTAAGTGCGTAACTCGTAAGTGATTTGAACGCAAGAAGCAGGATTACACGCGGAATTGGAGTTGCGCATTGCACAGACGCGAAAACGATTTATCTTTTGGATTATTCAATATACGTTTTAGCGACGCGGAATAAATCTTGCTAATAGCGTAGAATGCGTATAACTAATGAGGATGCATTAGCGTGGCGTAAGCTTTGTGGCTTTTAATAGATTTGTTCGTTCTGCAACACGTAGAAACTGATCATCTATTAATAAACTCATCGGTTCGGTTTACAAATGTCGAACTGCACTGTGCAAACTTTCCTGGTTTGGTGATGTATTAGTGATGAATTCAATCGCACGTCTGTTTTTTTAATATCTTAATTAAACATTCGATCGTTATATGACAGCGTGGAATAATACATTTCGCAATCCGTAGTCACGCGATGTTCATATCGATGTCCGAAATCAATATAGAAAAAAAAAATGCTAATAACGTGCAGAATATTAATGGAGGCAAAAAATGAATTGGAAATATTTATATAAAACGACTCAACGAAAAAAAACTGATCAATCAAATATTCGACACTGTGTATGTAATTATTTAAAGTAATTTGTAACATGCATAATTATTAAAACTTAATTATTATGTTAGCGTGGATTAACATTTATCTCGATTTTCTTCTTATTAGCATTATAATTATGCGCGGCAAGATAGTCAAAACGAGATCTCAAATTCATCTCACGGCGCATGCGACGATATGCATAACAATATATGTATAATATACACGTGTGCGTTAAATGATTCAATCGCGATTAAACTTAAAAACACCCGCTGTTACGGATGCTGTTCTGTTGCATTTACGATCTATAACGAGCGTTCGTCTTTATTGTCAAGCCAAAAAGTATTTTTCTACCATCGCGTATCGATATTTACAGTGCTGCGACGTTTCGGAGACAGTAATATCGACGAGCTCCGTTATAGGCTAGAAAAGCTATTCCGCGTTTATGTCACTCTCGATATTCCAGAAGTCTGCTTTAGAATATTATCGAACGCATCGACAAAAAGAGCGACAAATAAAGAAAGCTTAAATTTTTTGTTGTATTTTTTGTCATATAAAGTGAATATCTAGCCTCCGATATGGACAAACGTGGAATTAATAACATAAATGTGCAAAGAATTGTATTTACATATTATGTACTTAACTACTCTATATTAAAACGTGTAAAATTTAAGCGTATTAACCGAAAAAGATTTCGTAAAATCTAATATAAACTATCATAAACGTTTGAACCAGTATTTTTTCACTGTACGATTTTATTTTGTTCAGAATCACGCCAATAACCAAAGCGATTTAATTACATGATTAAACCGTTAAAATAAGACTATTAAAAGTTACGCGTATAAATTTATACTTCACAATACATGTAATAATATCAATTCGATGAGCATCTTAGTGTTTAATGCACGAACCTTTAAGATGGTACCGTGAGTTGCCTTTAAATTTCGACCCTTCTTATCATCATCCAAGCATGCACGACGTCGCATGGCTATTTGTCATTCTAAGCGGTAAGAGTTATGCGAGAAAACGCATCCTTCGCCGTGGTGTTACACGCACAGGATGATAACATATTGTACACACACGCGTAAATAAGACTTTGCATAAATGTGACCATCTGATATGCGGATCCGGTCAATCCACGTGCAAACATCAGGTATCAGGGTTTTTAAGACGCAGTTTTTACTACACAGATATATATAACAAACGGTATTATCTCGACTGTATCAGTTTTGCAAGAATCTCCATTTGAATACTTTTTTATATGTAGATAAATCACAATAATAGTGAAATATGTACTTCTCGGTACTGTCGTTGTAAAAATATTATTTTTCGTTTATTATAATAGCAAAGGAAGAGTAGAAATTCACGTTATTTACTCAGGAAATATGATATTATTAGCTAAATGAGAAAGAATTAATTAACGAACGGATCGTGCGTAAAAATGATATACTTGTACGACGATACGTAATGATGTTTTCGCAGATCTGTTAAATATTACTTGATCAAAAGTTTTTTCAATTCAAATCAAAGAAATTTTTTCATTTAACTGAAATTTCTTTAAATCGAAGCAACTCTTTTTTCTCTGGGTGTATATATTTAACAATTATATGAGAGAATCTATACATTTTGTAAAAATGTATTCCAGAATATGCGACTATCATTATAATCGAGTTTAAGTAAACGTAAGCATACGAAAGAATGGCATCATTGTGTAATGTAGACACGAACGCTAATAAAAATTCTACGGACGTAATTGAAGGGTACATGGCGTTATGAGCGATAGCGGGAATATTACTTTATTCGCGCCAGCGCAGCAATAACATTGCGTCGAAGATTATCAAGAGTCTGCGCTAGATTCCCGCCGCGAACACCGAGTGTGAAAAATACAAAAGGGTTCCCCCTTCTTCTTTCGCGTAGGATTAATATACTCGAGCAAACGGAACGGGTGAAGAAACGTGCTCTTAGCGCGCTGTATACGTGACGTTATTCTCTCGTTTCTCGTCTCCCTCTTCTACATCTTCTTTCAGTCCGGATAGCAACAGCTTCCTTTCCTAAACTCCTTGCTTTTCCTTTCCTTTACTCTTCCATCTCTTCCCCCTCTCACTTTCTCACAGATCTTATTGCCCTTTCGCATTACGCTTTGTACGGTTACTGCGACTGTCATTTTCCACTTCTCTCCGCCTCCACTTCGATCTCTACCACTTCTGCTTCTCTATCTCTCTTCCTCTTCGAGATTAAGTCATACTCTGAGAATAAGGGGAACGTGAGGACGAACGTCCTCATTTCCATAGTAACAATCCGGAAAGCACGTTTTCCAAATTAACCCACGCGCTATGTAAAATTAACCCATCCTCCCAAGGCGTCTTTTGTCCCTTTCGTTGCCACGCCGGACGAGCCTCTAGTCTTCGCGATTACGTCGCGCGTTAATTTCGTTTCTAACGAATAGCGCGAATGCAGGGCACGAATTGAAATCTCTAATCACCAGTTTAAAATCGTGTCCAACACTGGCATAACACAAATGGCATTTACTACCTTGTAGCATCCATTGCTGGTATTCCTAATTGCGAGTAAACAGTTCGCCAGGCATTAAGCATTAGATCTTAAAAGTTCACTTTCAAAATGTTTCCAGTGAGTTGCTTTAAGACACACAAATCTGATTTTCATTTTATAAATAAGAAACTTTTCATTTGTGCGAATTTCATGTTTTTATTATGAAATTCAATACAATTATGATTCAATTTCTTAATAAATTGTAATTTACGTATAAATTCGAAAGAGATATGATATAAAAATAAATCTATGCTTTAAAAATAAGATATTATGTGACAGTATTAATAAATAATTATGATAGCAGCATAAAAATAATATCCTGCTCATTAATGTAAAAAAGGAATACCAAATTTTCTTAGCGCATAAAAATTTTTACACGTTCAATAAAGAGAAGAAGCAGATGTGAGCACGAACGAGAACTGGATTATCAAATTCGCATTTTGAAGGAAATTCAATAAAACTGCTAAAGCATTAAGAAACTAGGTCCTCATCTTTCGTGGATCCTACGATCGAGTAGAATTTACGAAGGACAGTGTTACGGTCACTCTCATAAACCAAGTAAGTCGACCTTCTCGGCCATAAAACTCAACTTGGGAGTCTCTTTGTGTGCACCCAGCTTCTTCTGAAGTAGAATGTGAACGCGGCGAGAAAGGCGGAAGGTGTTGGGCTGAGATAGAGAAAAGGAGGTTGTATTAAAGAGTAGGAAGAGGGACGATCTTGAAGGAAGAAAACGCGAAGGAAAGGTAGAAACGAAGGATGCGCAAACACTTCGCCCAAGGACCGACGCTATAGGCTTTTACCTACAGCCTTCGTGGAGGCGATTGATTATTTAAGTCCTCTCTCTTGGCTTAGGTATATACCTAACGTTCTCTCCGGTATCTCCCTCGAGACCTCTGTTCCCGGTTGACCCGTAATCCTTTCTTCTTACTCGCTACCACTCGTATATTTGTAAATTCACAGTCCGCTTCTATCTCGTCGCGACACACAAAGAAGATACTTTTGGAGTATCGAAAATCGAAGTCATACCATCGTCCGATCCGATCGGATCGAGACCGAGAACACCATCGTCGTTGCCCATCGTTCTCATCCTCGTCCTCGTCCTCGTCCTCATCGTCCTTGTCGTCCTCGTCGTCCTCATCGTCGTCGTCGTCGTCGTCGTTGTGGTCGCTGCAATTTTACTCTGTACGAAATGCTGCACTACAATCCCTCCTTACTCTCTTGTAGTCCACGTGCCTCAAGCTACGTAATGGTCTCGAGCTTTACACCGGGCACGTGCTTCCTTGAATTAAAGACCGTCTTCGTACTAGTATGCTACACGCGGCTATCGTTCCACATACAGCTGGATCGTATACAAGGTTTCGCGGCTCCGGAAAAAGTCGTTGGAACATGAAAACTTCAATGCCAGCGTCGCGCTGTTGCGAACATTCCATCGATGCATGTGTGTGTGTACGTCGGCGTGAACACATCAAAATACAGAACTACGCGTTTGTGGCTGACAAACAGTACTAACTTTTGCGCGAATCTCGGTGGATCGAACGCCAATTTCAAAGCCAATTCGAAGCTCACCGCGACAGCTCTGCGATGGGAGACGTAAATATTTTATCGCCCGGCTATACGTAGCGACTACTTTAATGGCACCAACTAGATGGATGTTAAACATCGTGATTTACGAGCGTGCATACACATATCGTCTGCTTTGTAAGTATCCTCTCTTGATGACACTACTCGCCAACAGACGCCTCGTTTACTGACGCCGAAACGGACAAATGATTCAAATAATACTTGGTCATTCATTACATAGCAAGAGCTTTTCTATCGATATAGCAGCTACACTTTATTCCGCATTATTACTCCAGTTTATGATTAAAATGCAAATTATGTCGAAGGAGGTTTATGATCGAATTAACTATAGTACAAGAATAGTCGATAGAACTTGATTCGTGCTACATAGATTTATAAATAAAACGAGAATTATGAGAAAAATATCATTGATTTCTATCAATCAATTTAAAGATAATAGAATCAAAACAATCCGAAGATAATCATCGCAAACCATCGCGAAATGTTGAAAAAAAGTTCAACGACGAAATGTGTTCAAATAACAATATATTCTAGAAAATATGAAATATCAAAATCTCATCTGGACCGATACTGTCTTCGAATACGAAAGCCTTTAAAGTCCTACTAAAATTTTCAATCCGACAACCCTCCCAACTTGTGGTTTATTTATATGTATGTGTATACACACACACATATACACACACACACACACACATATATATAGATCCCTAATACTTCTGCGGTCAACAAAACAGTTAACTATCTAGGAATCTTCCATGAGGCCGCGCGCGATCAACGACAAATCCGATTGTTCCAATAGCATCTCGATTCGTGGTCGATTATATGTATACAGTATGTATACCTTGTGGGGGCTCTTGGATGTACTCTCGTCATATCGGCCGATTCACGAGCAACCAGTGCAAGGGGATTGGAAGGGGTTGGGGTCGGACGAATACATCCGCCTCAAATTGATTGGAATTGTTCCCTGGCTGATATCTCGTTCCTGATGGTTCGTGGCAGCTTCAGATAGACAGTAGGCTGCACCTTGCACGCGGTGAGAGGACAACCTCGGTGCTTTGCGTTTGGTTGGGTTAGACTAGGTTAGTTTAGCCCAGGCTATATCCGTCAGACCGCTCCCGTATGTTTGCGAAAGGCTGTGGGGTAAGAACGAGCGCAACGACGAAGGGCTTCTTGCTTGGAATTAATTTCGAAGCTTCGACGGAGAATGCCACTTATCCCACGCTTATCGTATCGCTCGATGGAAAGACGCGTTAGCTTCACCGTCAGCATTCGCGGAAAATATTGAATGTTTACGTTAAGTACATTGGATCAGCAAGACATCCACAAAATAATTTCTTGATGCATTTCTTGATGTCAATTGCACTTGTAATTTATATTATATAACATGATATTCTCATTGCATTGCATTCCTCAAAACTGTATTCCTCTTTTGCATTAATATATTGAAATGCGCTTAAATGATCAATATAAGGTCATTTAATAAATATACATATACGATCTTCCAGAAAAACTTTAGATATTTCTTTAAAAAATTCATTGGCCAATTTGTGGAGAGAGTGAAACTTCTTTTAAAGAAATTATTAAGATATTAAAAATTATTAAGAATTTTAATTTCCGAATTATAGATAATTTTAAAAAAAACTTTTTATAATTTATTTTAGATAATTTTAAAAAAAACTTTAGAGAATTAAATAGATAAAAAATTTACATTTTCAGCAAATTTTAAAACAAATGCATTTTAATAGAACAACAATTTCATTAATGATGTAAAATTACAATAATGATGACTTTCTGTATATTTTTGAAGAAAAAGTTAATTCTCTCTAAATTGACCAATAATCTATTATTAAGAAGTATTTAGTCCTTCTTGAATGTTTTAAAAGATAAATTAACTACTTATAAATATAAGTAAATATAAAACAAAAATATAAGTAATTATAGAAATGAGATATTATATAAAGACAAAATACAAATATGTGCATAGCAACTTCTGCTTAAAGCAAACATCTTGCAAAATCCAAACTAACAGTAACAAAATATTAATATTATAATTTCCCCATTTAACAGTATAAATATAATACATGTAATATAATACATGTTGTATATAATAATTACGCTGTTGAGTAGATAATTATAACGTTGCTATAATGTTACCGTTAGTTTATATTCAGAGGGATTTGTGTAGACTACTTTTGCAGAAACTATGTATTTTTGCTTCATTAAATCTAACAATGCTATTTTATTGTCGCAACTTTAAATATCCACAATATATGTAAGAGAATAATTTATATTATTACATTCATTATTATAAAATAATTCATATTTGCAAAAGCGATATTTATAATCGTTCCGGCATGTGGACGTTTTACTCGGAACATAATTATAAATTACTACACAATAAATTTACCACCAATAGTAATGTACCATCGTTTGTAAACGTTGACACGCGCATTAGGAAGTATTACAAGTACAGAACCGATATTGATCATCCAGTGGGAGATAAATTGACGATAGTTTATCGTATATCATCTTTATCTCTAAATACAATTAGAATCATGTAACATTTGAACAAAAAAATTCAATTATATCATCCAAAACATCAATAATAATGATTTATGTATATTAATGAAAATAGTTTTGCTCGCAATCCTTTTAATTAGTCGTAATACTCATTCTAAAAGCTTTTAAAAGCTTTTGTTATTTAATCCCCATTATGTTTGAATATTTATTACAAAACAGCGATTATATTGTCGTAACGAACAATTTTATACAAAATAATGAAATCCCCTCCTTTTCATAAAATTTATAATTGACAATTTGCTTGTTATTACGCAGGAATTTTTGCCACATATTGCAAAAAATAGAATAGTAAGAATAATCAGAAGAAATGTATTACGCACATAAAATGATAATAAAAGAATATTTATAGCGTTTCAACCGCAACTATAAAAATTTCGAAATAAAGTCATAATTTATAATTTGATAAATCCAGCGCATCATAAAATGCAACATTATTCGTCGCGTTGTTGCGAACAACTAATCTAACATTTTACGATCTGTAATAGTAATGGAACAACTTGCTAAAGATTAAGAAAAAAATTGCAGGACTCACCGCACGCCCAAGTTGCGACCAAGTGTCGAATTGTCGTTTTACACTTTCACTGAAGCACCGGACTTAGAAATTTAGTCGCCACCAATAGGAAATAATCTGAAATAATCCATAAAATTAATTAATTTCAATTGTAAATATGTATATCACAATAAAATCCATTAGATTAGAATTTAAAAAAATAATTAGATATTTATAAGATTATTATCTATGTTATCTATTATAAATTATTGTAAACTTTTTGGTTGTGATATAAAATAATAATAATATAATTATATCGCCTATATTAACCTATGCAACGTTGATACATATGTGAACGAT
Source organism: Acromyrmex echinatior (assembly GCF_000204515.1). The sequence goes on from NW_011627404.1 coordinate 599,651, forward strand.
TGATTTAAACGTTTCGAGAAAGTATGGGTCTTCGGTGATCGTTGATTCATGAATGAACCATATATCATCTCTGCGCATTAATGACATTAAATTGCACAAAACAGCGAAATGCTTTCAAACTTAGCAGGCGCCGTATCACCACGACTTCCGTGGTACGTCACGGCTAATATGCACGGGCGCAGTCTATAAGCGCAACAATACGTGCTTTGCTTTATATTGCCGCAAGCAATAATTATCGCAGCAGCAAGGTGAACTTCAGTTTCATGAATCCTCTAAGGAAACCGCCGCTGCATTAGATTAGGTAGTTTGACACTAAGGAGGTGAACGTGCATCCAAGCCTAATCTGGAAAGCAATAGTTCGCGTTTATGTCCTGGTGTATCCTGCCTTACTGTGGTACTGCTTTTGATTCAAGAAAGGCTTGTTTATCAAATTAGTGTGAATTACGTAAACTAAATTATTAAGCACAAGCTAATAAACTTTAAATAATAATGAATGCATTCGTAGTTTAAGAATGACTTAATGGAGCAATTTAAATTTTTTACGAAAAATAAGTTTTATTGCGCGAGCATATTAAAAAAAAAAAATATTTTACATGACACTCTTATAACTTCTAATAAAATAGAAATTTGTAAATTTATAAATTTTTTTCTATATTAAATAAATGAAAGTTATCGCGTGCACATATATATATATATATATATAATATGTGCTTACAAGGGCTGATTTGTAAAAAAAAATTTTTTTTTTCTAAATTGAAGAGAACTGGATAAAACTATTATAAATAATATTTTAATATTTTCAACTCTCATATTATATTGTATATACAAAGCAGTGTCCGCTATTACTAGATATTAATTAGTAATTGCATTAATAACTGTTTTATCATAACGTTATTAGTAAATATACCACTGATTACATTGTCGCAATTGATACTAAATTGCTTCAATTTCAATAAAATATACATACGCGAGCGGTAAACTCCCCCTCTTTCCAATAAAAATCTAATTACGTAATTAACGAGAATAACAGTTATGGAAGGTATTCGTGATTAGTGTCGACAATTATTATTCGTTTCTCCAATTAATTGATAGAGTATACACAATCAAATAAATTTGTAAATATTCCGGGTGTGTTAAATTAAATAGCGCCGTCAATGATATCTTTATTACGACGTTTAATCGTACATTAGATGTTGTCAGAGAGTTGAACAGTCAGAGTCACATCTTTCTTTCGTTCTTCGTAAGAGGAGTTTCCATGGTATGTTGGAAACACACGCGTGAGGGATGGCTTCGGTCATTTTATATGACGTGCCGTAGGTAATCCCCATTGCGAAACGATCTGGGCCACGAGCCGAGGAACAACCTTTTTATTTCTCGACCGGTTTTACGGTGAGCTCGCTTCCACATTTATCTCGGCTCTTTCTCTGCCTTTCGCCCCATTTTCACCCTCTTACTTTGTCCTAGGTAGCTCTGTTTCTCCATTCTTTGTACTTTTATGGCTTCTATCGTACGACAGAACTTGAAACGGCGTCCTCAGTTTCGCCGTTGCCTTACTCATCCAGCTTTTTACCAAAGAATTCTCAATTATATGAGAAATAGTTAGACAAGTATCACAACGCGCTTGTACATCAGATTCTTCTGAAGAAAACCAACAGTTTTGCAAATCAATTTTGATGCATGCAACAAGTACACGAAAAAACAAATTATCAAAGAAACTTCTCCATATTTATTCGTTAAATTAACGAGTTTTGCTATTTACTCGCGCCTTAGATACAGTATGTAATCAATACACTGCACATATTGAAGCAGCATAGATAGCAGCGGATGGCAAATTCCAACATTGGTAGGCATTGCGCACACACGCACACACGACGTATTCAGCATATATATATCCCGTTTCTCTCTATGTAACTAGCTCGAAGGATTCGACCAAGTGATAGGACGACAACCCCAAATCCTATCCACGTATATTCGAGATGAGAAGCTTGTGAAATAGATAGGATTTGACTATAGAGTGAATCGCGCGCAGAGGGTCTGAAATTATATATATAAGCATGAACTAATCTCAGTTACACTAAGATATTAATTAAACAATAAAATAAGTTTTTTTAAATAAAGATGTTCACCCTAAAACAATGTTAGCTCATTGTAATTGTTTGATTGTAAAATCAAATTATTTAAATAAAATGTATTTAAAAATGTACTTGAAGGTAATGAACATCTATAATCCATAAAAAAAATCCCTACAAAAAATAATAAAAGAATTAATCCAAGTGAGATAGCCAGAATAAACTAATCTAAACAGAAAACCATTGTCTAATAATGCATATATGTACATAATAATTCCTTAATCATATGATATGCGAATGTTGGTAGTGTAACAATTTCCGACAATATCTCATTCTTTTGAAATTGAGAAAATAATATTTTAGCGACATGCATGTACCCATCCATAGAGCCACGACTATAGTTCGCTTTTTAGCAACAATACAATATTGTTTTTTTGTTCATCTATCTCGTGCACGGAGTACTACCGTAGAATAAAAATCGGTGCTGCAATTTTTGTTTTATATGAAAAAAGAGAAGAAAAACCTATCTCTCTCGCCCTTCTCGATTCGCTACTAAACTGGGTTGACGAAGGGCGACGCATCAAAATATATGACGAGCTAATAAAGCTCGTGCGCAACTTCTCTTTATATATATATACACACACACACACACAATATATATATATATATACATATATATGAATATATATATATATATATATGAAATAAAGCTTCATTGTATCTCGTAACCTTGGGGCTACCGCAGTTTCATCGACGGACAAAAGGGATGGGACTAATGGCGAGAAGTACGGCGGGTGCGATATTATTACGCAATACGAATAGATCTTTTTTGTCGTTTGCTGTTAAGGGCGTCGATCCCAGCAAAAAGATCCCTTCGTCTGCAGATTGCGGCTGCTAGTACGCGGAAAAACTTAAGAGCTTAAAGCGGCTGTCCTACTACATACACCTTAATATAATGCATAAATTCGTAAGCTTGCATCGATGTGCAAGCTAAAAGATTAACTGAATTCTATATTATGTTTTAAAGGCTCTTCTGTGTGTATATATGTACTCTTCATGCTTTTAAAAGCCTATCTGTATATTATATTGGTCGTAAGAAACCTAAACTGCAAGTGCAACTATAATAGATAGAGTGTCATTACGCATCTGAGGCATTGTTCTGTTCGTTTCCTTGCGACATAAATTAAATCCTACTACTTCGTTAGGAACAAGAAGCCAATTAAGATGCACGACGAAGCGCTATTTCATTTGATCCTACTATTTTCTACGATAGTGAAATTTAATGCAGTGCAGTGCTACCATTATTCCTTTATACAAAGCGCCAATAAAAATTTAAAATAGTATCACTCTTCACGATATACAATATAAGTACATTATAAAAGACTTTCGCACGGCATTGTTGCAAAAATTGACGATAATTCTCGATGTCGTAAAAAAGCAAGTCTATCGTGCTATAAACAAAATTATTACTACACGCATAGTGTACTCCAGCGAACGATCGATGTGAGTTCTTATTTTTTATGATGATAGAATTTCGAAAATTTATTAAATCTTTCCTGAAATTCTGAATTTCTGAAACTTTTCTAACAGGATATATGAAATTGTGTAATAGCACATTTACAAAAATTTGTAAATATAATCATAGATGAATATTGCTAAATATGCAAAACTACAATGTGTAACAATAAATATAGTAACTACGTATCGACAATGGAAATCAAACAAATTGACCATTCAGTTGCATCAAAGCTATCAGAAAGTTCGGTTAACTTTTTTTTAATCAAACGATAAATCGACTGCCTACACTGCGAGCCAGCAATTCCGCAAGCCGAACTAGGTCGGCATATTCGGGCATATATGTAACGTTCTACATGTAAAGGGAAAAATCTATTATCAGACAGAAAATATATATTCTACCGGGGTAACTGGAAGAAGATCACCTTCACTTTTGTTTCCAATATTTCGAATGACGCAAGAGATATCAAATCCAGAAATAATTACTTTCCTCTCGTTTCAAATCAAATACGATTTCTATGTCGCACTTCCCTTGCGAGAGAATATATATCTAGTCATGCTTTCACAATCTGTCATCTTTACAATTGCTTGTGTTAAAAAATATAAAATTTACACTGTTTAAATATTAACACTTTGTTATACATTGTTACACAGCAATAAAGAATTTATATGTACTTAACAAATGTAAATATGTTATTTGCGCATATGTTTATTTGTTACTGAACTTTACGAGGGATCATCTTTTGATATAATTTTATTTCTTCGATATTTTGATGAATAAACTTCGAGAGAAGTGTCTATAGTAATTGGCGATAAGTTAATTCACAGACTCATCCCGGAGTGCGAAGTGGTCTTTTACGCCACGTGCCTAAAGTGTCAGAACCCGTGTGGATGCCGTAAGATTCAATTAGAAGCCAATGGGTTGTGCAGTTTACCGTTGCCTCTCTCTTGACTCCTCTCTCTCTCTCTCTCTCTCTCTCTCTCTCTCTTTCTCACTCACTCACTCATTCACTCTCATTCACTCTCACTCTCTTAGTACTAGTGAACATTTTCCGAAACCCCATAGAGACATGCGCACAGAACCGTTTGATGCCAGATGCTGCCGCGGATATTGGATAAAAGTTTCTCAGTTTTCGCGGAGGAAATAATTTCACAAGCCGCGCGAGCGGGCCAGGGTTACTGCCTCTCTTGCACCCTCTTGCCTCGTTGCACAACGTTCGTTCTTTTGCAGAAACCAGCGTTAGGAAAGAAACTTACCAGGATCGGGTAAGGCACCCCTTCGGATTTTCTCGACTTGTCATGTTTCTTTGTAGACAAAACGGCCGGCGACGCCACCTGGCACTTAACATATATGATAAAGTCGCGTTTCGTATACTCTGTTTAAGAAAATTGAAAGAAAACGACAGAAAATGATTTAATCGTTTTAATCGTAATTATGAATTCTAAATTTTAACAACAAATATCGTAAATTTATGATTGATTCTTTTTTAGGATTTGGGTCGAACTAACATTGGCCGTTAACTCTCTTTTGATTGTCGGCTCAATGTTGCACATCAATGTTAAGTCAATACTGATCAACATATTGGTTGAATATTAATCATTTTTTTCAGAAACTCCAATAAAATGATAGAGAACGATAAATTAATACAAGAATTTTATCGTACTCTAATGATTCGCTTTCAATAGAAAAAAATAGAAAAACAATAAGAAATAGTAACATTTTTTTTGGAACATAGAAAGTGAAACGCTCGATTGTGGTAATAAATGATACAGAAACACAACCAGGTCTTTGAAGTTTATATTGATTGAGTTGACATTCGAGACTCTATCGTATCTGCTGATAAAGTTTTTTTGCTAATCATATCAATTTCTATCTTTTTCTTTCGATTTTTTAACAAAATGGCACCATGATCAAACTATTTACGTCTAGTGAAAAAAATTAAAAGATAAGAATGTTTGCGAGGAAACAGCCTGATCGTGATATTTTTTATTTAAAAAATCATTATATCAATTATCGGAGCAAAAACAAACAGATTAACTAAAAATATCTTTAAAGAAAGAGAAATATGTATACGTGGTATGTAATAAAGTTCAATATATTATTTCAATAATATTATGAGAAAATAAACATTATTAATTAATATACCTTTATTATCCTTTAAAGTAATTCTCTATAGAAACAATATACTTCTAACAACGTTTCGTACAACTTGCAAAAACTCCGTAAAAATTTTTGGATATTTAATTTTTATTGTCACACAGTTGAAAACAGAAGTCAATAATATTATAAAGGCATTATCATGACCTTATTTATTATAAATTTATTTGTAAGTTCATTTTTTAATATCAAATGATGTCATGATAATATTATATGATATTATGATTTAATTACGACTCTGTATTTTACCTAAGATTCTAATTCAAAATGTGTAACGGCAATTCTTGTCAGAGTTGCATTATTGTTTTGAATCACTCTCTCTCTATTCTTTTGATTTTGTCTAGCTTTTTATTCTCTAAACTGAAGGAAGATCTAAACAATGGAACTCGATTTACAAACATTTTGAATATTCATTTTAAGTTTTTTTGTGCGACAACAAAATTTAAAGTGATATTCAAAGATAATTTTTCAAGATGAGTTTCTGCAAATGTTGTTAGAAGTGTATTGTCTAATTTTCTATAGAAAATTATTTTAAAGGGCAATAAACGTCATTTATATATTAATTAAGTAGTGCTTATTTTCTAATAATATTTCTCTAATAATATTTTTCTAATAATATTCACTAAACTTTATTGCCACATCAATAAAACATATATGTGATGTGGTAAAATTCTGTGAATATTATGAGAAAGTTTTTACGACGTGTTTCTTGCAATGCGAGACACATTCATTAAATTATCAACATATTAAACTACACATATCATATTACATAATGACTAATATATCTACAATATATATAACACGTCGTAAAAACATAAAGGCTAGTAAAGACTGTAACAATGTTTAAGGATAGCTTTCGAAGATTACATGAAATTATTTTGAGACAAAAATTCTAATTCTAAGATGTACAATAGTTTTTAAATTATATGCATTTAAAATTAGCGAATCATATTGTCTAAAATTCAGTTAAGATATAATAGATAAATGTTGATCACACCTAAACGCGCTAACTTTAGGCGATATGATTTGTTAATTTTATAATTTAAACATTTATAATTTAAAAAACTATTATAGCCTCGATATTTTTGTCAGAATTTTTGTCTCAAAATGATTGCAGGAATCTATTTAACCGTTGTTATAGTCTTTATTAGATACCCCGTGTATGTGTGCGTGTATGCGTGCGTGTATATGTGTATATGTGTGAGCAGAGAGAGAGAGAGAGAGAGAGAGAGAGAGAGAGAGAGAGAGAGAGAAAGAGAGCTTTAACAACTTTGATAACAGATTTTTGAGAATTATTCTCATTATAAATAGATACAAATATAAATCATATAAATGTTCCAACAAAGAATGTTATCTCAGCATATACAATATATAACACAGATATTATCTCGACATATATTATAGCATGCTATATACAATTGCTATCTTCTCTTCTACGATCTAGGTACAAACATCTTGTAATCGAATCTCCAAGATATCATCAGAGCGATCACATCTATCTCCATCCTAATCATCGCATACTCCAAGTTGCATACTGTTATTTACTCAATACGATTGTCTTATCATTGATAATCTAGGCGATTCCATGTAAAAGAAGATCGATAGAGCAGAAGAGTGTTTCGGTTTAGTAATAGAATGAAATAAACATTGATTAATATAAAATAATACGATAAAAAGGTTACAATTTTCGAATCAAAGCATCATGACAGTAAAATATAAATTATTTTATACCAAGTTTTTAATGCATATAATTATTTCTTTTTTTTGTAGACTTAATAAATATTATAATAAAAAAAATGTTAATGAAATGTTTTAGTATATATCAGTTAGTTTATCAACAACACATACATGATACAAAAGTTTATATTTTTTAAAATGTTTCTCACACTGAAAGAAAAGATTGGTTGCTGCGACAATTTCGATAGTAAAATATGGCGTAGCATTTTTATATGGTTGCAGCAATCAATTTCTGATTGTAGCAGCAAATTTTTAGTTGCGTTAACCTATCGAAATCATATACTGATATTGCGGATAGGCTAACGCAACTAAAAATTTGCTGCTACAACCAAAAACTGATTGCTGTAACCACATAAAAATGCTATGCCATATTTTACTATCTAAATTGTTGCAGCAACCAATCTTTTTTTTTCAATGCAACTTAATAAATATTTCATAAAAAATTAAAAATTACTCTTAAATATGTAAATAAATTGTAAATTTTTTTAACAAAGAAAGACGAAAAAGAGAACAATACATAAAAAGGATGCAGAATCTCAGGCTTATGAAATCGATTATCTTTCTTTGATTTTTCTTGCTATTCAGTTATTTTCATTAACATTTAAAAAAAGAGAAAAATATACTACAAAAAATATCATAATGTATCAGTTTCCAGTGATGAAATGAATAAGTATAATTAGGTCTTATGCTTACTTAAAGAAACTCACTCTATAATTCAAATGATCTCTGCGATCATCTTAATCTTCCAATTCATAATACGCGTATAACATAGATTATATGGACTTTAATCATTCGACACGATATCGACGGGAATTTTTCACTGTTCAGTACACTTTCTCGATACATATTGCAGTTTTACGTAACCGATCGGACTGACTATTTTTGTCGCGGATTTGCTTTTAAAGCATCCGATAAACAGAGCTGGATCGGTCTGGCTAAGTGCTCTCGGCAGAGAGCGGATATTACTCTGTCACAGCGCTCCAATAATCTACGGACAGTGTTCGTGCAAATGTTTTTTTTTAATCGTTCACATGGTACATGAATTACGAGTAGTGATTACTAAGAAAACGAATATCTAATAATATCCGATGTTTATAACAATATTGTAATAATAACATTATTGTAATAAAACAAATATATTCAAAATTAAAATATAATTCAATTGATTAATTTAAAAATATTTTATATATAAAAAAACTGTTACAGCTATTGAAATAAAGATAATAATAAAGATAATAGAATAATAACAACGAAATTTTTATAATTAATGCTACAAATTTTTATGAAGAAAATAAAAATTTTTAATATTTTTTTATAAAAATAATATGATTTGATTTAATTAATTTTCTCATTTCTTTAAATTTTTAGAATATTTAGAAAGCGTTCATTAATAATGGAGTTCATTATAAAGAAGTAACATCGGTTTTATAATATTTTTAATTTAATTTATAATTTATTATTATAAAATATTTTTTATATTTTATAAATTTAAATAATATAATAAATTAAATCAGAAAAATTAAATAATAAAAATAACTGTTTAGATTAAAATTTTCTTGTATGACACAAAATTTCCACGCGCATTCTATCAAAGATTTATTTACACTAGAGAGCACAATGTCACCGCAATATTGATTTATTCTCCTATTGCGTGTAACAAATCTTTCATAGATTACATCATGAATCAATGTCGTGTTGCCTACCTTTTTAAACGGCCACTCATTTTTTGTCATGCTCGATTTCTATCGCGTCTATAGGAAATCATAAAATCGGCACGTAAATCAATCGTATCGTGAAAAAAAGACACGCTTTACTCGCGTCGTTAAAATTAAATTTTGCGATGATATTTCTTAATTATTTTCATTTTATATATTTTATAAGTTTATTTGTTTATAATGAAAATGCGCGCATTAAACGATAAGCAAATCAGAACAGATATATGCGCACCGCTCGCATCTATATAAACTCTATACATTTTTAGACAGAGTGACATGCAACTTGAATATTAACGTTAATCAAGAGCTAAACAAGAAGAAAAGAGTTAAACAAGCTAAAAAGTCACGATATAAATATCTGAGCAGCGAATTATATACGTGGTAAACAATATGCACTGAGAAAAAAGTATTTGGTGTATGTAATTAATAATAATAATATAAGTATAGTTGAATTAAACATGAAAAAATTACACAATAATTTAAAATATTAATACAGTAAAATATTAAGATATAAATAAAATTAACATTTTTATTCAGTAAATGCAATTAATGAATATAACTATTTTATTGAATTCTTACTATTTACGTAGAAATAATTAAAAAATATGTTTAAAAACTATAAAATTTTAAGCAACGTGTATGTAATTATTAATAGCACAATTAACTACATTTGCATAAAACAACTAAAAATATATAGTCTTAAAAATGACTGTAAATTACAATTAAAGTACGGTAACTGCAACCATTTTTTCTCTCTCAATGCATAAAGGAATTGAATTTTATCATTTCCGATAATAGAAAACACGTACGATGTTTTCTATATGAACGGAATGGCATGGTGAAGCGCGATTACCCTTAAATGCAAAATTTATTCTCAGGTTATTCTCGATCGAAAGCGATAAATTTGCATGTCTTTGAATTTGTCACTTTGCAAATGCGGTAAAGTACTCGATATTCAAAAAAATACAGAATATAATCGACGAATTATTACGTCAATTTTTACGTCGATACAACAATTTGTAATGCAACATTTACCGAAAATAAAAAAATGCATCGATCAAATAGACTATCGTTTACGTTAAAAATTTAACGAAATTCTCACTGATGGGCAATTAAAAATTGTTGTACAAGGTTGTACGTGACATGCACGCAAATGGCTTCTGGCGAATGCATAAAGATTGCTCGTTCGGCTAAATTTAATCTCGTAGAAACGGTATTATGGCTGCCGTGCATCGCTATTCGCTCGCTGCACGTGCCATATAAAGCATGTAAGAGAGAAGTTGATCTCATATAGCGACGGAAAGCAATTTCTTTTCATTGCATAAGTGATCTTGCTCTACCATATACCAGGAAATGCGTATCTTTGAAGTTAGACATTCTATTTTTGAAATTTTGAATTTTAATATAATTAATAGAATATTTTAATTTTCTCCGAAAATTTCTATCGTACTAATATATGCAAAGATTCTAATAAATAAATAAACAAGAAATTTAAAAACATAATTATTTTTAAATTTTTGTTATTTATAAATAACAAAATTTTATTCTAAATATAAATAGCATAATAGATAATAATTTTCAATTTTATTGTGACAGTAGTTCTAACTTGCCAAAAAAATCAAATTAAAAAAATTTAATTTATGAAAAAGCAAATTAATTTTCAACATTAAAAATGTGTTCCTATTTTTACGAAAATAAACAAAAAACTTTTAACAGCGTCGATAATCATGTATTTTATACTCCAATTCCTAATATATTATTACATGTTACATGCTGCATATGACAAGTTACATTCTTTCCTGTCAATATCAGGGAAGTGAGTGCGTACTACCCCAATAATAATTTAATTTGTTTAATTAATCATAAAGTGTAAAATCGTATTAGTAATTTCTATTAGCTTGAACAGAACAGTAATGTGTCCTCAATTTTCGGTCTCTTGGATGTAAATTGTATTCTGTACAATTATTTTTCCGCAATAAAGAAATATTTTAGTAGTTCCATTTTTAACGAAATGTATCGAATGTAACAAAACAATAAATTAACTATCGTCAATAATCTGTTGTGCATATTTTTCTCTTTCCAAAGACGAATTAAATAATTAATCGATTAACAAATATTGAAAGATTTTATTAAATAATGGCTCGCAATGTGTCATTGGCAAAAATCGGTTTTGTAACCTGCAATCTCATCGCGCTTAGTATTAGGAAGATTTAGAACGCGTGCGACGATATTTCTTCTCGTGGCGATATTTCAATAACGTCCACATAAAGTATCGGCGCGGTCTGCCAATACAACCTCCATGTTCAATAGACACCTATCAGTTCTACGCAAACGACATTAAATTGTTGGTTGAAATCGTCCTACTTCTCCAAAAATCACACGGAAAATTTCGTTTCGAAAAATCTGTTACAGACGACATTCATTAACAGTGATCATTGAAATCTTTATAAAATTTTCTAAGCATTCCTGGATTTTCAAGATATTTTTGTTCAAAATTCCAGATAAAATTAGACAATTTTTTAATGTAACTTTAAAATAAATTGGAGTGTAAGTAAGACAAACAAATTATATATTGTAAATTAATCGAAGCCAGGAACGAGACTCTCTATATCTATCATTTTCTATAATTGAACAAAACTATCCCCTATGGGATAGTTAAGAAAAGATTCTCTATAACAATATCAGTGTACTATACTCTCTTCTATTGAATGTCTTGTACTGATTTTTTTTTTTTAATAAAAATTCGCGAGATATGTAAGGAAGTACATAAATATACGCGAATGTGTACACCATACTTGTTGCTAACCCATTATCAACATTTTGCATTATTAAGAAAAAAACAATCAAAGAAAAAAGAATGTTTAAAAAAAAACAGAATAAGTAAAATTTCTAAAATTTCCCCGATTGATAAAATTCTATAAAATTTTAATTTTCAAGAGAAAAAATTCCAGATTTTCCAGGTTTTTCCAGATAGTAAACACCTTGATTAATATTTGTATCTGTTGGTGATCGTGGAAAAAAAGAATATTTTTTCCACAGCTTCATTTACAACTGGATAGTTTATTGCAAAATGTTGCATCGATTGTACGGTAATAAAAAAGAACAATAAAGGAATTAATTCAAAAATTTAAAAATATACAAGGCGCCGCGTAATACAGCATAGGCGATGCTCACAACAAGATAATCAATGAAATAACATTACGATCAAAAAGTTCATAAACTGTAAAACCATCTACGAATTTTATTCCATAAATTCCACATATAGATGACAAAATTCATTTTAAATGGGAAAATTTGTGCAAATGGCACAAATGATAACACGCGTCGTGGCTACGTTGAATTTCACAACTCGCCATTTGGTTTGGTCAAAATGGTAAACTCGTTATCGAAAACGCTAGAAATTGCTACGTCGGAAAATTGAACACAAACTTCAATATTGATAATTCGTGATGACGGACTATCGAACTTGTCCTAGAGTCATTTCGCAGAACGTTTCAACATATAAAAAATTTCTGTTTAATTAACTCGTAAACGTGTGTATGTAACAGAACGTGAATTTGATTGCGGGAACCGCAATATCGACGATGGTTATACGATGATGCAAAATTATACTGACATATACTCAGAAATATTATTTGAATATACGCGAGTGTTTGTCGGTAGGACGTGAGATGAAATGCCATGTGAGATGAAAATGTGAGAAGGATTAGTTAAATGGTCAATGTTAAACTACAATGCCGTTACTCAACTACAATTTGGCGACTTCGTTCTTGAATGCAAGACGGCAATAAAATCCACTTTACTAAAAGCACAGCCGAGAGAATTAATTCGGGCAGACTATTACTCTCCAGCCGGATGTCGTGTCATTAACGCCTCACCATGTATCTACTCTGTGCACTAAATTATTCGTGAAGCTGTCGCCGACCGTATGAAATAGTTGCGAAGCGTACACTTGAATTTGACTATTTCGTTCTTAATATTATCAATATTATTATTCTATATTGTCATTTTTTATTACAATATAGTTCAAATTTTTCTTTGATTAATTTATATAATAATATGCCACACAAATAATATAATACAATTAGATATTTCGATGTATATTCGATATACTTCCCAATTTAATAAATTTACAATACGTATTCTCTTTGTTGAAACAATTGTTTATTTCTTCAAGATCAATGCCATTTTGGAATATAAGGTTTATTAATAAGAAATAAATGTACGATCAAGAAGAAAAAAATGAAGGAATCACAACATTGTATGCACAAGAAAAAAAGATGCTATCATTACAATGCAACATGTTGACCTTTAATCAAGTTAGTAAGATTTTTAATCAAATCCACAAATGTAGTAAAGGATATAAACTTACATCAAACTAGTTATACGTTTTGTGGATATTTTCAACATTTACCTTTAAAACAAATTTATTAAAGTAATCAAATATATAACATAATTTATAGAAATATGTAGTAAAAAGTATAAATTAATTAAAATTAGTATTATTTTTTACTGAGATAAATCTTAATTCTATAAAATTATGAATTGTCATGTTTGTATTATATAGCTTATACTATTAGCCTATAGTACTAATAATGAAGAAATGAGTATATTAAATAAATATAGAATGAAGCAAATAAACAGTAACAGTTCCTAATCATTGTTAGCCACATGATTGCATTTAAACGCCAGGCACGTGACTTTGTTACGAGATAACGCTACTTCCGAATTTATACGTACCTAACTTCCGCCTTAGAGATTCTGGATTCGGATTCCCTAATTAACGAACAAAGTAAGACAAAGCGCAACCGCACTTTCTCTCTCTTTCTCTCTCTCTCTCTCTCTCTCTCTCTCTCTCTCTCTCTCTCTCTCTCTCGCTCGCTCTCACTCTCGCTCTCGCTCTCTCTCTCAATGTCAAATATAATTATAATAATTTCACATATCTGAGATATGAGACGCAAATCAAGTAAATTGGAATAGTAGATTTATCCATAAATTTAATTCCTTGTAATCTCAATTTCTTCTCCATGCAAAATTAAGATCTAATTATCTTCTAATATAATTGGTGAACAAGTCGATATAACAAATTAATATTTTTATTAATAAAAATAATAGGATCTTTTTATCGCTATATACATCATGTAATACAATCGCTATAAAAATTAGAGTATATTTTAGAATATATTGAAAGAAATTTATTTCTATATACTTAATATTTTTAAAATTAGGATTTGTTTATTTCTCAAAGAATTGAATCTATAAAACTGCTAATGTCAGAAACGACGAAATTAAAATGCATTTTAGAATTTAAAAATTTGTGATGATAAAAAGAGCATTTTCATTAGAAAAACAACTTTTCATAATATTTATGCATTAAATAATTTCAAGGTTTTATATTTTAAAAATATGCTAAAGACTAAAAGTGAATTTTATAGGCGAATTACTGAGAAAAATTTCAAGGAAAATTAATGACACTTTGTATATGCAAAATAAAATTATGTACACATAAAGGCATATTTATCATAAATAATCAACTCTAACTGAAAATAATTCAAGAAAAAAGTAAATTATTCTTTATCCTGTATTTAACACAATCTAGATAGCGGTGAACGATGAAGGAAATCCTGACCGGTGTATAAAAGCGCTTCTAAACGTCCGGCGACAAAAGGTCAAAGGATCGAATATCCAGATAGCCCGCGGTAATTTGAATACGGTAGTTTGAAATAAAAGGTCATGCGAAAGCAGGACAAAACGGATCTCTGTGTACAGACGACGTATGGCGGCTAATGGAAGCCGGAGGAGAAATCACGGGTGGAGGAAGAAGCACGGATGGGAAAATCAAGGGACAGAGGGAGGACGAGGGGGGGGGGGAGGGGTAGACGCAAGGGAGGACAAAAAGGGGCCGAGGGTGGATACGACGAAGCGACAGAAGAGAAGACTCGATTACACGTCACCAGCAGCCCGGAGCCTATTTGGTCACAATCGGTTTTTCATTACCAAAAGCTTCGCCGGGCTTTATACCAAATTGTACATTCGGCGACCCCCTGTAAAACTCACCGGGATTCCACGAACCCACCGAGTACCGGAATCGCATAATTGATCATCTCGGTGCGTACATCTCGCACGCGTGCTGTCCATAATTTTCGTTGGATGCGGGATAAAAGTACACGGTACCTCGGGTGTCGTTCACGTCGAATCTTCAATTCGCGGAAATGGATTGTGTGTCAAAGCTAATACGGTAAATCGACATATCGACTGACTTTCGTAAAATTCGTGCATTCCACTCGTGGCTTCTCTTCTGATCCTTTATCACGAGGTTCCTATTCCTCCG
Source organism: Acromyrmex echinatior (assembly GCF_000204515.1). Next base: position 615,176 of record NW_011627404.1, read on the forward strand.
ATAGATTATGCATCTCTCATGTGTCATTAAAATTTAAAATAATACTAGCTAAATCTAAGTTTTTGCATCGAAAGGTAGCGGGAACAAAAAATCCATGTGATCATACCATATAATTTATTTCACGTTAAAAGTAATTATTTCGTTTCAAAATTTTCTGAATATTTACGTAGGAAAAATAATGTATTAACATAGTTAATAGCAGTCCAATTGAAAGTAATCTCGTTAATTAAATAATAATATTAACAAAACAAATACTAATGGCTTTTGTTCTAATATAATGTTATCAGTTTCATTAGCATTATTATTAAATTAATGAGATGATATTTAAGTAATCTGCTGTTTATGCAATATCATTTTTGTCTTATATATGTAAATATGATATTATATTATGTTATATTATGTTATATTATGTTATGTAATTATATAATGCAATTAATACATTATATTATTATATAATATTATATATTTTATTTATATTATACATATTTTATATTTTTTTTTATTTTATTATTTATATTTTGCTACACTTTTATCAGAAATTTTTTATTAAACTCTCAAGTAAAAAAATTCTCAAAAAATTCTATTCCTACATAATTATTCTTCATTTAACAGATTTTTAGTTTACTAATTGTTCTTCTCATAAGCTTAACAAAAAAAAAATCTTTAATCAGACATACCCAAAATTGCTTCTTTTCTATAATCAACACTAGTCATCATATGCATCTCAACTTGCATCATATCACGAATCATCTAGCATTGCCTTTCATCAACTCCATTAAATAAATTTGTGATATCTGCAATAAATATAATTATATATAAATTGCTTATATAACTTAATTTATTAGTTATCAATATTATCAGTTACATCCAATATTATCATATGCATCCTTAAACCTTTTCAGTATGGCATATCCAAATTTCTTTTTCTAATACTTTTTCCACATTGCTTATAACTTTTTCATTATATTTAACATTTTATATTAATAAAGATGCATCCCAGGAAAAAATGTTACATATATGTACAGACTTTATATATAATTATATAATATATAATTATATATATGAAACATTTTTTCTCGGGATATTATTTGCTTGGTATCGTTTCTTAATATCTAGCGTTTTAAATAAAATAATTTTTTTACAATATTTTTTTTTATGAAAGTTATAAAAATCTAATTTAATCGAGTATACATCTAATGAATATTATTTCCATAATGTAGCATTTAAGAAAAAGGACGCAGAAAGAAAATTAATGTCAATTTCAAGCTTCATATTTTGACTGGAAAGTAATGAATACAAAGCAACTCCGAAATCCAGTCCCCAATTACAGTTGGCACATATATACGTACTTGAATTAATTCGTCTGTTCGACAGGCCGGCCGACACTTTTAATACCCGATTGCACAATGCGCGGTGTAGTGAGAAAACGATATATAAAGGTGTGCACGCGACGATTAACCGATTATGTTATTGACGGAACGTGTCAAACGCACGATTTCGAGCCAACGGACATACAACGAACAATGTTTGACACAAATGGCGACGGCGGTTTACTCGCGTTACCTGTTGTCGCGCGCGCCGATTGACCACTTTCAGGTGGCAATCTTTAGCATTACTCGATACTTTATTCGACACTTTAGTCAACACTCCCGACGTTTATTCGTACGCGAGAAACTACTTTTTCACGCGAGTACTACTTTTTCATGCGGAAATCACGAAAATTCGCGTGCCAACAACGACGCGAAACGCGCGAAATAATGGCGACGATAACTTTGGCGACCGCGGCCGCGCATGCGCAGTTCACTGCTTTTTGGCGCGCTCGTCAGGCTGCGTTCCGAAACTAATCGCCTGAGTGCCTAGTGCGTCCCCAAGCAGAACAAGTGACGGTAACGTGATATTAAATCGGACATTATTGAAAAATCACTTTTAATGATTATTTTAAAGTCATTTTGACATAATGATTTATTGGGTTATTCTATTTTTAATATTTTTATCGTTCCTAGTGAGAAATGACAATGAAATCGATGTCGATTCATTGTCAATTCCATTTCTCATTGGATTAGACGTGAAATAAGGATAAAATGATACATTTCGAGAACTCGGATGAAATTTTGGAATGCAGTCTTATTCCTGGTTTACATTATGTATGCATAATTATATGGTTGGTATTCATTATCAGTTTTGTTTTTGAAAATCCTCTTAAGTAATGTCTTATGATACTAATACGTCTTTGTATGATTGACTTAAGACATTTGATAAACTTAAATATAATACAAGACTAACTGAAAATTAACTATGAATACTGGCCTGATCACAGTTAATTGAATATGAAAAAAATAATCAATTGTGATTGGTTAATTTCTATGGCTTTGTCTTGCGACTATATTGTAGAACAAGCATTAGGGGGCCAATGCACTTTCTGTAACCGTAAAACATACCGTAAGAATTAATCAATCACAGTCAAGAATTGTTAAAAATCTTCAGCTCTGATTGACTAATTTTTATGGCTACTATTAAAGAAAGTGTGTGCGGCATCCTTTAGCGCAAAGACTGACATCAGGATTAATCACAATTAGTGATTGTCCTTTTTATATCATTACAACTCGTTATTCAGGACGTTTGGTGAAATGTCATATCACCTGACGTTCCATTTCGCGATCATTTGCACAAAAGCGCACTTTTGACGAGCGGTAAACGCGAAATATGCGCGTTCATTGAGGCAATATTTCTCTTGTATTTTACGAACAAAGTCCGCAATAATTCGTGTTGGAATTCGCGATAAAATTCTATTTGTAGTTTTATTAGCCATGTAATAAACGAAAAATGAGTTAAAGAGAGTTAGAATATGAAATACTCATATATGAAATATTACATTAATATACATGCAAACTTGATAAATTATTTATTACGAATAGCATTGCATCTCAAATGTGACTAAATTAAAGATTGTCTGAAGTTGATATTAAAATGCAATATTAAATATAATATGACACGAACAAAATATGAAAGATATGTAGAAATTAATAAAGATACAAGGCTAGTATAAAGGAACTCATTCCTTAGATAGGAGATAGGATAGAATTCAATCACAAGTGCATTAAACGTCTCATTAAGAATCATAAGGATTCATATAATGATCGAAAAGTAAATAAATATAATATTTTACTGGCATTATAAGTCAATACTTCCAAAATAAAACACTTTAGAAATAATTTCTGGACTTTTTCCGAACATCCTTAATTGATTCATTTCTGTATAATAAAATATATATAGTTTCAGTATAATTAAATACTATATTAGAGAGATTAATAAAAATATTACATTGATAAAAAAATATTTTGTTTCGAGAGATTTCTTGTTTTATTATACAAAGCTTTATTTAAACTGCATTGATAGAAACGGACATAAAAAGATACATTATCTGCCATCTTACAGTGTTATGTGAAAACTTGTAGCCACTTAGTACGAATTCACTACTACAGATGGGGAGGGAATCAGTCTTTTTTTGACAGTACGCGATCAACAGTGATAACAGCTGATCATTTATTTTGGACGGAGACAAGGCACGCGTGCATTTGGTAAAATAATAAGACGTAGTTACCAAACCTTATCGTATTTCACCAACGTTTTTGTCGTGAGGAATTTTCATTATAAGAACTACAAAAAGACTGGAATGAAAAGAGTAGATTTTGATACTGTGGAACAAAAGAGATACAAAAAAGTCACAAAGAGATAAAATATACAACATCGTAATTAAGTGGAGAAAAACATTACCAGAAATATGTCGGCCTCAATGGAGAATCTTACGATTAAGCAGCCTATTAGACGTCTGGAAATCCAGATCAATAATTTCAATGTTGCTATTCCACATCATGTAAATTTGTTAAAGCGACACAAGAACAACATTAAAAAGGTAAACATGTAGTTTTACATATCCTATATTTTTAAAGTCTTTAATACGAGCAATTGAAATCTTTGCAGTATCAAGATCAGCATGATTGGGAGCAGGTACGGAAGGAACATGTAAATGTCTCTCGGATCGTCAAGCAATTGAAAGAGTTGTTGTATCAGATGGACACTCTTAGAGCACAGGTCCTCGATGTTGACATTAGTAAATTTGACAAATTGACAACAAATGCACGGTCAAGCATCATGAGCGCGATCGAAGAATATCTAGGTAAGAAACATAATACAATATACTCTTTTGATCAATAAAATTCTAAGAAATTAATGTGGACACAATTGTTGTTTACAGAAATGGAACTGAATTTTTCGACATCACCATCTATGTCATCTACAAACAAAGAAATTCAACCAGATGAAATCGAACATCCACTTGACAACAGAAATATTCAACTGCAAGCAGAACAGGAAAATTTGCAATGTCAACAGACATGTCTGCATGTCTGGAATCGTTTGCAGGGAGATATACAACAGTTGCACGAACTTTTTACCGAATTTAACAAAGTTGTACATGTGAGTATAATTTCACTTTGTGTTATATGATACGTTTTAAAAAGATAATTAAATAAAAAGTAGTTTCTAAATTTTTCGTGCATTAGCACATGAAAAGAAGAAGCAGATTGTTAGTTTTTATTATTTAAATGCATATTTTGTAATCTTATAGGATCAGAAAGAGATGGTAGATAATATGGAAGATAATATTGAAGAAACTCAAACAAACGTGAATGAAGGAGCAAAATATCTGCAAAAGGCTTCCGCATATAAAGTTGCTGCATATCCCCTAGCAGGCGCTATGATAGGCACATGTATTGGAGGACCAATAGGTTTAATAGCTGGATTGAAAATTGGAGGTCTTGCTGCTGTAGGTTGTGGCATTTTAGGTAAGTTATAAGTTATAATTTATATAAAATTATAAAATTGGATATTGAAATAATTATATTAATAATTATATAAGAGTAATAACGGTATAAGAAATAAAGATGGTGAGCAATTATTCGTCTTTAGGTTTCACAGGAGGATCATTATTAAAAAAGAAACAAATAGAATTTGTTTCGCGAAAACAAGAACCAGGTTTAAATAATTCGACAATAGATCTCACAAGTGTTAAGAAATCTGCTTCTTGTCCTGACGATTTAAAACAAGATAAAAAACATTTGTGACAAACAATGACTTTTTCGGCATGTGATATCAATTTTAAACATAAAACAAAATGCACTGTTATATAATTGCAAATTGCTAAGATATTTATACATTTTTTATTTTTTGTGGACATATTTTTTGTACATATTTAAAATGCTATGAGTTTTGTAAAGTTATGTAGTTTTAAAAATTCTATGAAGGGGGGGATTTTTTTAATTTTTATTACGTAGTGTTTGTAACGTTCTTGCTTAAAGAAACAATGACTAGTCGTGTTTGAACTATAAATTTTTAAAAATATATGTCATCTATTTATAGTCTACTAATAAATATTATCAAGATGATTGTACTTTTTCATAGAACTTAAATATATGCATGGCTTAAAATTAGGTTAAACATAAGAGAATATCTCTTTTATAAAATAATGACTTTTACATGCCTTTCGCGTGCCTTGTAACTGCTTCAAATCATTAAGATATTTAGCATATACTTGTACATTGCAGCCACTTATAATTGCTTTTCTTGAATTAATATGACAATCATATCCAAAAATAAAACTTAACAAATGCATATTGTTTTTCACATTTCAATTAAGAAATGTTACATCAGATATAAAAACGCATTGCATTGATCATACTACAAGTAAATTATTAAATTATTTATAGCAATTTTATTATGAGCAAAAACTAAATGCCAAAATGACGATTGTAATAATCATTCGAAACATATGAAACATCAAAATATTTATTCCGGCAAATAATTACATACTGGAAATGGTAGACATACGTGGTAGATAATACGGTGTGATAACGTTCACAAAAACATTTGAGTTCTCTACAAAAGGCACCCAATACAGTATATTTAGCAAGTAATAAAATACATCGGTGTTAGACACAGTACAATACTGAAATAATCGTGTGTTAAATGTAATATATACATGTCATTTATAATGGAAATACTTAATCTAGAGAGACTAAAATGTTCTACTTAAAAAAATATTAATAAATATCTAAGAAAGTGTAATATTAAGTGACTATCGGCATATTTTCTTATAAGGTACTATTTTGTTATTATTGTTACTCCAACATCCCTAATTCAAAAGCAACACCAAACACTCATTCACAGACATGTGGAAAATAGAGATTGTTTACTTTCTTTTGCTTAGTTTTACTTTCGAAGCTCGGGATGCTCAGCCAGGTGCACCGATGTACATATGGTATGGCATGACATACTAACGTTATAATTTAAATTCAGGTAAACACAATTAATTACGTTTGATTAAAAATCATTATAAATTGTGATTAAATTTGTAATAAAATAGGGTGCATCGGACTGTGCCAAATTCTTTATAATACTCTATGATCTACAGCTACACTTCTAGATACTTGCGACTTTTGTCCTTAAAACAAAGTATGAAATAAACAGTTTGGTCATTATCCATAAGGTACTTACAGTACCTTGACAGACCTTGGCAATAAAGATGGCTAAATAATCGACTTATTTGGAAGCAAATGTAACAATGCAGAATCACATATTGGCAAACAGCTATTATTTCACTCATATATTCTAATTAGTGTTAAAAACTATTTAAAGATTCATGAAATTGATCTTAATTTTTCCATTTCTCAAATATTATCTTTTAAAATTGCTTAATATTGCAAATTTTAATTTTTTAACAGTAATATTTTAATATATAATTATTATATCTACAATAAATATTTTCGGTTCGCTGTTAAGTAAGAAGATATGAGCGATTCTGCATAGTCGAAACAATTGATTTATAAAAAAAAATAGAACATATAGTGTGGATTGTCTTAAGGCAAGCTTACCATTTTGATTGATCCTAAGCTGTTCCAAAACATTTATCCACACGTGTATATAAAAACAAATTTATTTCTTAAACATAATAGTATTTCATAAAAAGAAATTTGGCTTTCGAGTACAGGCCAGAATTAGATTTACATCTACGACGGGTGATAAAAGGTTTTACAAATGACTCTGACATAAAAAGAATATAATATTATATTAATATATATATATATATATATATTTGATAATCTGGAAATAATATATAAACTATCGGTTATATTATTTGCGGCTACATTGTATAAACCTTTGATATTACATTATATTACAAATTGGTATGTATGTGTGCGCATTGATTTGACATTCCTGAATATATAATCCATAATTAACTTATTAAATGCATCTCCTCGAGAGATAACATCGATATAATATGGATAATTATTAAGGAAAATATATTTTTTCTTCAATTTCTGTACGCATTGTGTTTTTAAAATGATTATATATTTTCCTTAATATAGTATAAAGATAAGCGCGAACACAATGTGGAATTGAAATATTACTATTTATTAACTATAATATAAATAAATGTATAAAACTCTTTTCTCTCTTTCTCTCTCTCTCTCATTTTCTCTCTCTCTCTCTCTCTCTCTTTCTCTCTCTCGCTCTGTTATAAGTCATCGGAAATTTCATGAAATTTTCCGCCGCTGTAATTCTCTCTATATCGTTTATGGTACTGTAGCATACCTCGACAAGTGAGCGTACATTTGATAGAACACGTTTGTCTCATCTTGAGCACGTTGGTAAAATCAATAGACGGAATAAGAAAATACACGTTACCATTACTTCAGAAACCGGTTATTAGTGAGCTTCATAAGTAATAGCTTTATAATCTCATAGATTTGGATATTTCGAAGCGTATCAAAAGATAGATTCACAGACGGATTCACTTGAAAGTTAAAAATGTTAAAATTCGGTACCACATCTCCGCAACTTTAAGATAAAGATCTACGTTTATGTAATGCGATTACAAGTTCGTAGCTGGGCACACGTGTTAAGCGTAATGCGGCGATCTACCGAATTGCATGCAACTATATTTTTACGTCATTAAACTATAGATGCTCAAGGGTACAATGTATTCTAATGCTACAGTACGCGTGCGACAATGTTACCTCATTATACTTATCTAAATATGCCACGATAATGTATTACGTCTTTGTAATCGTAACAAAAACTTGCAAGTGAATCAATGATAGACTTTTTTTTCCTCGTGTCGAGCAAAGTTCATAGATTAATAGACATATCTTGGTCATAAGATGTGAGATTCGTATCCGTCGAGGAAGCAGGGGTAACTGTTGCCGCTGTTGCGCTGGTTGGTGACTGCAGTGGAGTGGAAGTTGTAGGTAGATGTGACGTAGGACTTTCCAGAGTTGAATTCCAATGACTTCTTTCAGTGCCATCACCTCCATCATCCGATACAATTGAGATATCGGCGATAATACCACTTTCTACAATGAGAATATTGACTTAATAAATTAATATCGATATCAAATTTCCTTGAAAGATTATCGAGATCATACGTGGTACTCACCTACGCTACATTGGCTGTTCAGTGTAGTACTACGATGATGCGGTCGTGGACTCGTATCTAACCCAAGATTAAGCGTAGTAGGAGGACCACTGCTTCCACCGCTGCTCGAGGACGAACTGACGGAAATTACGCTGTGCGGCCTTCTGCTGCAACGACTGGAGTCCTCCGTCATTGACACTGCTATAGAGTTTCTAAATCTAGGTGCTGTACAGATAAATTGAAATATTTGTTTTAACATTCATAACAGTAATATAAACCAATAATTTTCGACAATTCATAAATTATACTCACTCTTAGAGAGTTGAGCCACACTGATGGAGCGATCATTTATCTGATCTGCACTAGGCCTTATATCTAAACATGGCTTATTCCCAATACCCATGCTCGACATCTCCGCCAGGCGCACTTCTAAAAAGTAAAACATTATCGATAGTAATTTGCGCTCTTCCAAATATATATTATATACTTTTTGTTATAAACGTAGCAAAGATAGCAAATCACCTCTGTTTCGAAGCGCCTGCTTCCACAGGAGGTTGCTCAGTTCCTCAGTCCAGGCTTTTTTAATATCTTCACTCGCGCATTGTAACGTGTATGTATCTCCTGGTTTCCTCTTGCGGAACCAAATTTCGAATTTTGTAGGCGAATCTGCGATAACGGCGGTTAAACCGATATCTGTCGTTTTAATGCTATGTTTATAGATGTAAATATCAAGATTCTGAAAAAAATATAAGTAATGAAATAAAACAAAAATATAGCATTAATGTACACGCAGCAACATGTGAAAAATCTTACCTTCCTATCGGGAAATCTTCTTGCCTTACTGAAGAGTATAAGATCTTCGAACAGGAATACTTGACGCAGGCATTTTTTGCCTTTTCCTTGCCAAACTAAAAATTCGTTTTGCCGCAACAGTCTACCTTGTTCTTTTACATTTACCTATGAAATAACATCACATCTTTTATATTGTGTAATATAATCGAGCAAATTATTATAATCCTCACTCATTTACTGAAGTGGATATCTATCAATTTTATTTTATTACTTTAAACATATTATAATAAAATGAAACTTACGTCACAATCGCGAAGTGAATCCATTGCCAAAAGATCGTTTCCATGTCGAAGCTGAAATCGCACCATCTGCTCGGCAGCCCTTAAATCCGCTTCACCTTCAACCATCGGTTTCATACCGTCTTCCTTTTCTTCCTTCTCCTCTTTGCCAGACAATTGTTCCGATAAATCTGTGCCGGCTTTGACCAGCTGCTGAAGCAGCAAAGCATATTTTCCCATTCGCTGAACCGGCTTCAATAAATAGCTAGCTAAGTCCATTTTATCTCCCAATTCTAATTGTTTCTGTTTGAAGAAACTCGTGCCGTATTCTGCCATTAGCGAATCGGAATTTGGTTTATTTTTATTGTACAAGGCGTAAAGATAAAATTTCTTCTCCTGCAAGAAAGTTATTTTCACATTTGGCATTTATTTTTATGTCTTGGATTTATTAAAAAAGATATAATGTGATATATATATATATATATATATATGCTCTCTCCTATCTTTGTCCCACCAGCATGGGCGATTGCTCGCACTGCTCTAGTTCGCGTAGAAAGTGTTGACTGTGAAACTCGTATATCTTCTCAACATTACCGAAAATTACATTTCTCTGGCCTCTGAGAGCCTGTGGTATGTCCTCCCGTACGAGTTCCGGAATATAGTTCTTCGCAAGAAAGTTTACAGATGTTACTCAGCACGTGTGATAAATAATGAAATTAGCTTCAACGAGATGTATATAATAATTACCTCTATTATATATTCGAGGGACTTCACGTAGTCTCGTTCAGTCTGTATCATCTCCCTCATTATGAGCAGTATTGTTCTGCAAAGTGAAATTCTTCGTTACGATCATATAACAATCGGTACTATGGCATAACGGATATTACGGTGGAATAATGGGTCGCTACTAAAATAGTATTGACACAGCAATAAAATGTCGCACTTAGGATACTAAGTGATTTATTGTTCTATTTTACAATTAATTAAAATATTTCTTTTTTTTAATTCATTTTATTCATTTTATTAATTCTTAATTTTCTTTGAAACTTTCGCTGCAAATTGATCTTGGAAAATTAAAATCGAAAAGATGAAAGATAAAGGATTAATATTTATTAAGGATGTACAAGAATCATACTTTTTCGCCTTCATTCCTGGCGCGATACTAGCTGATCTGTGAAGGTGCGAGTTTACTGGTGGCTTAACCAGCCTTCGTGGTGCCGGACTTCGCGGAGGTGTACGCGGTGGCGAACAGTCCAGAAGCTGCTCGGCACTCTCTCGAAGTTCAGCGATATTGTCCAACACTGGTCGACCACCGCTACCACCTGATCCGACGCTTTCCATCGGACAAGCATAAGACGCGCTGCTGTCGCTATCGTCCCAGGACGTCCCTGGAATACATTTAATCTCAACTTGTAGATCTTCTTGCAACAGCATTAAGAAAAGAGAAGAAGAAGGAGTCTCACTTTTAGCCAAAGTGTCGTCCCAAGAAGTCGACTCGGAAACGGCGAAAGATCTTCTCCTCGCAGGACTTCCCGGAGCGGATGTGGTTCTGGCGACTTCGAGGGCTTCCGCGCATTTATTTCGAGCGATACGACATTGCTCCAGAAGGACTTCATTACCGAGCTTCTCCGCCAGAGCCATCATCTCGGTGAAATGTTCGGGTGGTAGAGGTGGCCTCGCCATCAAGAATTGCTGAGACCTTCTCTCGCTCGCCAGGCGAGCTTCTTGCGCCCATTCGTAGGCGCGATCCTGCAGAAGACAACATCTCGATGTGTCCTCCAGATATTCCCGTCTATCCTCCAAGCGGGAGCCGAATCCTCGTAGGTGTTGCTTCAAAGATCTCGCGAGCTCGCGAAGTCCGCTTGCGCTCGCCGCCTCGGCAAGATCGCTTCCCTTGTCCAGGTGTCTCTGTAATACAAAGAAGAAGAACACAAATCAAAATGACAAATGCACTCACGCAAGTTTCTATTACATCAGTATATACGGAATATTAATTCGGCGAGATCTGATGCCGTACATTCCTGCGTTGTTCATTACTGTCGGAGAGTTCCATTCGGAACTTCATCTAGAGATTCATTTAGAATTTCGCAATGAATACAAGACTGTAACGGAAGTCAGACGAATATTTCATCTACCAACTCATAACGAAGGGCGTGATAAAGAACAAGAATTTCTCGTCTCCCAATGAGACGGTATCCCCGGTCTCGTCTGACGTTGGAATTGTAGATCTCCCGTGGTGCCCGGCGGACTCGTCCCTAATGGAAGGGCCATAAATCGACATATGGGGGTAAATAATGTCGCGATAAGCCCGAGGGTCCGTACCGGACGCTACAGTACAACATCGTCGACTCGTCCGGATGGCTAACACGTGCGTTTACACAGAAAATCCCGCGTGCACGCTCGTTCCGTGCAGGCGTAACGCATCTCGATGATACACGCGTACTCTTACATTCGTGCGAGCGTGAAATCCACTTAGACACGGCTCGGCTGCATCCTGGAGCATGAACTGCTCGATCGAGTGTCCGTGACGAAAGACGCTCTCATATCTCATCCCACGATATAGCTCGGGACACAATATGCGATCGTGGAGAAAGACTACCGTCGTGGATAAGAATCGTATGCGTTCCACGCACGATTACGCGCAATATTGACTATGTAACGCGCCCATGATAAGTTGTTTGCGACTGAAAGAAATTTCTTTGGGCGATTCACTTATTAGGTATACGTAATAACGCATTAATATGCGAACGAAGATGATCGAGATGAGACGTGCGAGGGATGCTCGAGGAGACTTCTGTCGACGGAGAAGAAAGTACTTTGCACGTAACGTCGGCGCATGATACGCGTCACGTTGCACCCTGATAAAATATCACATCTCCCGCAGCGCCTTGAGACACTTTAATATCGTAAGTAGAAAGTGTGCGGCACGTAAGCGCTTTAGATGCGTTACTGATGTTGGGCAGAGAAGAGAAATGCGCAAAGTTCGAATGACCTGGGAATGCAGTGGCAAGCTATTAAAAGTTTTATTACACTTTACCGTAGTTATTGCATTTTTACTGCATTTTATTATGTAATAAAATGATTGTAGCTGTAGATTATAAAGTGTAAACGTAAATGAAATGAATTACTTTATTATATCTTTAATATCTCAATAATTTAAATAATATGACAATATTTAGAAAATAAAGAAGAGTGATATATGTAGACAGTTAAAGAAAAATGTTTTTATTTCGTTATCTTTTTCAAGAAAGAATCCATTGACGCATTTAAAGTGCAATTGTTAAAGATATTTACAACGACAAGTGCACATTAATCTTCAATAATAATTGCATATTCATCTCTTAAGGAACCAGACATTATTTATTCAGTGATAAATCTTGTACTACATGTCCATCCTATAAATTTATAAATCAAATTCGTCCTTGGAAATATAATTACACCAAATGGCTGTGTATCTTTTTCACAATCGATCATTGAACGCAGCACGTGTTACACGGGATGATCTTCATTCACCCTGGCGTTTGTTACATGCACGTGGCTGACTCCCCCAAGAATCTTGAATTATTAGAACTATTTTTTCCTTCGCCTCACGTCGAAGTACGAGACTCGTGAGAGAATTATGTGACACGTGCAATGTTGTATTTTTTTTTTCATGCTGCTGGTAATCTCAAGAACAACGTACTAGCAGTATGAATGTACAATCTCGTGTCAATCCGTATAGAATAAAGAATTATCGTTCAATTAATTTATAAGTACTTTATAGTGTTACTTTATAGTGTCTAGTTTTAATTATATATATATATATTTTTTTTTTTCCAGTTGTGATTAATAGCACAGTAGAACTCGTGTATCCATCTTCTCATTTTCATCTGCAACACAAACGGCCCTAATTCTTTTAATACTATCAACATTATGCGTTGATTAAAGTAACATTCTTCAAAAATTGTTTTTTTTTTTTTCAGAAATAAGTTTTGGTAAATAAAACTCTAAAGTGTTAAAATCATTAGTATTCAGTATTACAGTTCTCTCGATGTCAGTGCAATAATTGCGAGCACCGTTGCAAATCGGATTCCATAAAGTGATCGCCAATTCAAATCGTAAATCAACATAAATTCATGCGTGTGTCGACAATACTTTTTTATGGTTGCGCACTTTCCAATCAGGATATTGAATCTTCTATCGAAACAGATCGATTTGCGCCTGGTCCATCTTCATGATTATAAGCGGTTTGTAGAGCATGTGAAATATTGCCTCAAGGATCATGATATATCTCCCTCTTTCTTTTCTCTTTTCTCCTCGAGTCGTTTAATCAGAGGGACCGTTTTGATACAGGGTATAATCCTCTCCAAATAGGCGTGCGACCCTTTTACACATTGTACATGCGCGTGCGTAAGGGCGATTATTAAATTTCATATGTCCAACAGCCATTATCTCGCGGCACAGTTCCTTTAAAAGTCCACATGTGATATCGCATTCTCTATTTCCTTTTCCAAAGTGTTTCGCGTGTTTCGCGTGTCTCGCAATGTCGTTAATTGTTTATCTACACGAGAAAATCTACCCGCATTTTTATGGAAGTCTACCTATAACTTGTTAATTCATTGTTTCGCCCTCATTTGTGACGCGTATATTCAGACCAGCGCAAATCCTAGATTATCGTGAAAGTGTATTTATTTTAACTGCACTTACACATAGGAAAACTCAAATATCGTGAATAATGGACATATAATGGCACAAATTCTAGATTATCGTGAAAGTGTAATTATTTAACTGCATTTACATATTTAAAAGAACATCAGACCGTGAAATAATAGACACATGATGCACACGTTTATACGCGTATATAAAAATTCAAGACTAACATGATTGTTTAAACTATATAACAATTTTCTCACGCATATATTGAATATAAATGTAATAAAGTGTGATAAATTACGGTAATCGCGTTCAACTGACGTAAATTGCTGTATAGGAAAGTGCAGACGAATGCGCATCGATCATAAATACCCAGCTTGCCCAGAGATGCCTCGATTATTAAATGTACGTTATATTGAAATTATATTCTACAATTCCATAATAAATTATTATAATATGAAAATACTAGATACGAATATTAGAGCGATTTGTGATTATTACGGTGGAATGTAGAAAGGCGCCTCTTGGAGCATAATTGTTGGAGCGTGAAACCAGATTAGCTAAAACGTGACCAACCTCGCGGATACATAGATTTGTGCCTTGCCTGCGAACGGTCACGCTTATGTCCGTGCATTCATTAATTGACACGTATACTTGATTATCATAATAGATTGTCAATTAATATCAAGGAAGTTGAGCTAACGCTCGGACAAAGACCCCTGGCAGCGCTGAACATACAGCGCCGATTATACTTTCTAATTACAGCAATACCCTGTATCCATACTCGCCAAGAATGGAAAGTTTTATTTTAAATAGATTACTCTCAGTGTCCCGGAAGGATTCAATCGCGACACACTTTTTCGAAGGCAATGAAAGTATCTAATTAACACATCCCTATCGATTAAGGATACGCGTATCATGATCTTTCGCAAGCACAAAGATTCGTGTCTTCACGTTCGATGACTGGAAATAATTATAGCTGGCGTGTGCGATTCTCTAGTATCGGCGATTGGGTGCATTTTAGCGTAACGCAGAGGTGAGCAGATGTGTAAGATCGATATGCGAAAGAAAACGGGAGCACAGGATGGGCACGGTAAAAATGCAAGTCAATGCGTCAAGGCACTTAACACGCTGTGGCGAAATTAATTATAGATGAGCTATACGGACGCAACTCATTGTAACGCGAACGAATACAATGACTCACATTTTGTTTGATCACTATGGTCTTAAGAGGTCCGAGGAACTTAATCGGGCCGTATATGTCGTGCTTCGTGGTATGCTAACAAGTTGAATTCCACCTTATGATTCAAGCATATCGCAAGTATATTTCTTCCTAGTGCAAACTATTCAACCTGTTTGCAAGCAAGTACAAGTTATTTTATCAACAATATGACCATTTACGTACGATAAAAGATAATTCTGAGTATATTAAAAAAAAAATGAGTACATTAAAATTTCGAATCAATTTTGATTAAATTATTTATCCGAGTCGCCAGACTTTTTAAATATTCGTTTAAACAATACAATATTAAGAAAGCATAATTACTATAATTTAATTATAATTTACAATCACTTTCGGTACTAATTATATTCTTTTATAAAATTATAAATACAATTATTATCAATAACATTATAGCAGTAATAGAAAAATAAATCATAACCATATTATTATATCATAAAATTATAATCAAAAATATCAAATATTTTTCACTTAGTGCAGCTTACAAAATGCATAACTACACGAATTAGAGCAATTTATTTTAATAGTATTATGCGACGTCCCATTTGCGATGTCCGACTGCCAGTAAATCGACATAGTCGATTTAAATTGATCTATCCTTCTGCCATCTGATAGTTAGATCCTATTAGTACCATAAGAAATAAAAATGATGCAATACACGTGGCTGCAATATTATCCAATTGTTATCGTACACATTCAAAGCGACTCTTAATGCTCTTCTCTGTCACTTTACGTGCTCTATTAAACAACGCTAATTAACCGTTAAAGTAATCCTACGTTATCGTTAACTATGGGTGGGCTTTTAAGTCAAGCATTCTTGATTCCCGGCTTATACTGTAGTTGTTCAACCGGTAGTTGCAACATTTTCCTAACTGTTTAACGATAAGACGCAATTAGAAAACGCTAGCTGGCGATCAGTCGATTACTATAGAAGTTCTCCTAGTTTTACTAGCTCTCTTCAAAATTATAAATAATTGACGAGAACTTTCCTGTTGATATGATTAAACAAATCACAGTACATCGATTCTTCATTATTGGAAAGATTGCTGATCAACATGGAATGTTGCGCGAGTAAAATCGCAGCAAAATATGAACGACTCGTCAAATCCACTCAGGAAATCGATGTAGTAAGTGTTATCAACAATGACTTTCTTCGCATATCTACGAGATACGAATGTGTGACACGTAAAAGAAAGCGACTGATAATTCCGCGATAAATTCCGTGTTCGTCGAGCATTTAAAAAGAATAGTTTCTTCTAATACAGCAATATAATTATAGAGAAAAGCACAATTGATGATAAAATAGAAAATGGAATTTATTATAAGACAAAAGCTACGGTAAAATTTTTCGTTACAGAGATAAATATCATGCAGCAAATGTTGCAAAAAAAAACGCAATCAAATGGTCATTACTGAACAAGTAATCATTTTCCCGCAAATATGTTAGAAAGTTGCTCGTCTAAGAGAATAAAACTGCAGATTTCTGAAACAATTTTATAAATTACATGTGTAACTTGTTTATGCTCACAGCATTGAATATTTATGGCGGGAACTTTCATTGCGGTAAATCACGAGAATCTTCCTATGAAAGATACATAGAACTCGAATAGCAAACGTATTTCGAAAGTTATGCTCATGGCTTCCTTTCCCGCGCAATTCAATTCCTGATGCAAATTTTGGATGGTGACGGTGCAACAACTTCTCGTTTTCAACCGGAATAGCCGAGGGGGATTTCGTTCTTTGTATTCAAGGATGGCTCTGATGCCAGTTTCAGCGACAACAAATCACCTGTCATGATACTTTCTCCTACTGCAATCCTATTGCATGCTACAGAAAAGGTAGAGTTACACGGGATATTATAGCGCATGCACGTTTAGTCTGAAATTCATCATCTTATTCGCGTGGATCCACAAACACTTCGTTTTGTCTCATTTGACTCGATTTATGATCGCGGTAGACAAGTTAAATAAATTCAGGAGAATGAAGTATCACTGAGAATATTCATAAAGTGACAAGAAGATTGATGTAGTATACAAAGATATAATTACATCTCTAACATGTTAATTATTAATTTGATAACATAATCATTTTCATAATTACATCAGAATTATATCAGTTATATTCGCTTAATTAAAAGAACAAACGATATTTTGCATTAAAATTAAATTTTATAATATATATGGATTGTAAGAAAAAGTTTACTTATCTAAAAAAAAGTAACAAAAATCACGATTGTAAGTAAAATAATCAGACAATGTTCGTTGGCCTTACACCGAGATATTAAATTTATCTTCCCTCCATTTATCTTGCCATTGATGATTAGCACAACGTTAAAAATCTCGTTTGCATGAAGAAAATTATGGAAACATATATATATTGACTAATATAAGCGTGTAGGTACTTTTCATTAATAAAAAAAAACGGAATAATCGCGAATAAATATACACGTTAATTTGCAGTTTATGAGAAAAAAGAGAAGTTAAGCAATATTTTAATTAATAAAACAAATATATGTAACACGATTGTGTACGGAATATTTTATATACAATAGTGGATTATTACTTCACTTTCGATCGTATGACGTATATATTTATGCAATAAAATATAATAACAGCGTGTCTAAGTCTGACATTTAAAGACAGAGAAAGTACGTTGCTCACAATCACTTACTTTATAACAGCTTATTATACACCTGTAAATTGCCTTCTTAGAAATATAAAAACTGTTCTTCCGCTACATTTTTTCGTGACACTTTTTCAATAATATTTTTAATTACTTAATAAAACATAGAAAATGTATTGGAAAAAGAGTTTGGTTGAGTTTAATTGGAATTATAATTAAAAATGGTTAAGTCAACTATTATAGAATTTTCTGGTTAATTTATTCACTATCAGAAATTTTTCTCAGTGTACAAAGAAAAATTCTCCAATCAAAAGCCATTAAAATATTATAGATATCACATAGATGACATAATTGTTATTATGAATTGTTAAATGCATCTTTTATTGAAATCGTACACTGAGAAAAAAATGTTTGATATTTGTAATTACATATTACTATAATTATGATTATTGTTGCTATAATAATAATAACAGTAATTATGTATATATTATAGTTCTAGCGACAAATGTATATAGCTGGCAACCTAAAATGACTATAATTAAAGTTATTATATCCATAAAAGTTTAGGACAATCATATTTTTTTATGGTTGTCCCAAAATGTAACTATAAAATTATAGTCACTTGAATCATTTTTATGGTAATTTCAACTATTTTATGAATATAATAACTTTAATTATAGTCATTTTAGGTTGCCAACTACATACATTTGTCGCTAGAATTATATACATAATTACTGTTATTATTATTATAGCAACAATAATCATAATTATAGTAATATGTAATTATAGTTATAAATATCAAACATTTTTCTCTCAGTGTACGAGAAGATATGCGCATCCACGTTTCTTTATGAATAGTTTCGTGTACGCAACAGGGCACTTAAACTGCACGCCTCGGTCAGAACGTTTCGACACAATCGCGTTATTGCAAAGTTCAAGAGTACTTTTATTGCTTTCCCTCTCGCACCCAACCACTTTCACTTCTCCTCTTCCTACCTTTTTAAGCGCGTGTCGCGCGATTAGCCGCAGAAATGTAGGTATTCACGATGAAAACTGGTACTAGTTGCACGTGAAATCGATAATAGTCGTAGCCACGGACGATCCAAGTGTCTCGAGATATTGCATTCCGTGATGGTAAAGGTCGTACCTCTTGAAATCATCTGCATTCGTCGCGACTCTCTCCCTATTTCGACGCATCTCCCATCGACATGGATCACGCTCGTTTAATCGTTGCGAGATTTTACCTCCTGCATCCAACGAACCTTTTACGGCCGAGGAAACTTTAACGAAGACGCGGCTTTATTACGAAAAAAATATCGCGCATTCGAAAAAATTAAACGGATCTTTTCCAAACGAGGCAAGAAATGCGAAACCTGCGCTCGTCATGAACGCTATGAGCTTAGGCTGAGAGATCACATAAATGGTCTCTCATATTTTATTCGTAACGCCTCGTCAAGATTACTGGAGGCTGGTCGCGTAAGATGTAATTCCAGTCACGAGCGTTGATTCGCTGCATCATTTTTACAGAATTATTTGCTATGCGAAATTACTGCACCGACAGTGCTTGTAATTAAGACCAAATATTCTTTAATTATTAAAAATTTACTTGCAGAAAAATCATCAGTCTTCTAAAAGCGAGAGAGATAAAGTTCAGTAAATAGATAAAACAAGTTCATAATTTTTTAAATTTCATTAAACGCTCGAATTAATTTTATATACCCATCAAACAAATTAATTTAAATTTATTATTAAATATAAATTATTAAGTTTATTGACATGGAAGGCAGTTTCCTATTTATAATTATCCATAAATATATTTTATGGTATTCTATTCTTTTCTCAGAGATCTTACAGAGATACTTCCTTGGATTTTCTGAAGACCATTTTCAACAGGAAAACACGCATGAAGAACTATAAAGTGTGAGAAAAGATCGAACCGAATCGGATCGAGGTCGATAGCTCTAAGCATGATCGATCGATCCGATCTACACTTCGCTTTATGCGCGTCTCGATTTCTATCCGTGATTTTTATTGATCACTTTACTGATCGGCCGTGATCCTTATTGCCATATAGATGCAGATATATTGCACGCGCGGGAAGTATGCACCTAAATCGTTCGTGAGAAGGTCGAATTCCGAGATCGTGGCTTTGCAATACTCCAAGTGTATCTCGTTACAGATTTGGCTCTGTAAAGTAGTTTACACGGTACGCTTCCCGCCTGCGTAATCGAGTAACATGATCTGAAAATAGATTTCGCGAGACATAATCACGTCTAATTCTGATATATGTAGACCACATTACACGAACTACGATAGATAACCTGATACTTATACATATGGCGACAAGACAATTTCTTGAACAAAACAGGAATCTAATATTTCATACATGTATTAGGCAAAAATAATTGAAATATATTAAGCGGCAAAATAATAAAAAATTTTTAATATGTTAGAAATAACGAAATTTATATATGAGCTGATAAATAGAAAGTTCTAATTTTACAAACCACAAACAATTGTTATAATCAATTTTATTAAATCGTTTAGTGTTCACTGTTACCTTTTATAACAAAACCTTACCGCAGACCAAGAGCTGAGGATACCAATGAGAATCGTGAGAAGACTAGCGTTGCAACCGCACTCGCGGTCACATTTTTTTGTCGAGGATAACCACGTGGAGAAAAGAATGATTTTACGAGAGCACGATCTCGCGTTGAAACGTATATAAAGAGTGATTTATGATCGGTAGAAGCGGTCGGAACGCAGGAAGAAGATGAGGATGCACCCTCAGTGGTTACTCGATTCTTGAGCCGCGACACGTTATTTATGCGCAACGCACACAGGGTGTCGTTTTTCAGTCGTGCACCTTTACGGATTTCTTACGTGTTTTGATGCCAGAGGAACCGCAAAACTGCATACGAATGTTTAACTTTTGTGGTCGACTTACGTGTCATCACGCCATAAAAAATGTCGAGGCAACAGGGATACGTCAACAAACAGATATCAATTACGTCCCACATAATCATATATTCTTATCTATATTTTAATCGTTTTTAAATATCTACACTGAAGAAGACTATTTTAGACACACAATTTATTATAATATATACTGAAAAAGAATATTTTAAAAATACATTTCAATTTTTCGAAGAAAAGATAAATTTATACATTTTACACCTGAAATATATTTTTTTATTTGTTTAAAATAAATTATTTTTCAAATATAAACTCGAAATCATCATGACCACATAAACACATATTCTAACGGTTCAGAAAATGTTCGTCATTCACGATGAAACAAACATTACATTACAAAGCATGTTAGTACAATAGGAATAAAGGACTCTTGCATCTGTCGTTCTTACTGCCTAGGGAGTGGTGTCAACCTGTTGAAAACCTTACAGTCCGCGTTTAGCGCAAAAGTTTACAGCTGTCAGATGATTCTCAGAGTGAAAAGCGAGAACCTCTGCAATCGATGGATCATGTGCTCATAACAGTGCTGAGAGGCGATTAGGGTGAATGGCCGTAAATAGTTTCTATAAACCACCTCTTAGATTATTACAGCATCGTAAATCTTGTACGATATGTGTTTACAAATATACTTTATTTAGACTTATTATGCAGTAAAAGTCAAACGCCTTTTTTAGATCAATGAAAAATTATATTGCGCTATATCATTAATTACACACATTAACAATTTTACTCATTTATTTTCGATTATTTTACGATATCATGATGGATAATTATTTGTGACAAAAATGTTGCAGACCAGAATTTATGAGGGTTCGCGTGTAGTGCTTTAAAGAGAATCATTGAAATTCAATGCAATATTGAGAGAAAGCAGTCGAGTGACTATTCAACCAAATATAATTCAGGTGATTATGAGAGAATACACGGGAGAGTGCATTATAATTATCGCTTTGTAATTTGCTGCAAGCACCCTCCCTCTTCCGACGTTTAATTCAACGTTATCCGCTCTAATTAAAGAGCAAAAGCATGAAACATGTGGCGACATAGCAACCCTACTACCTCGATAGAAGAATATAATACAAAAATCGCTCTCCGGTATGCTCGAGTTTCGACTACTATTGTGATCGCACCTGGTAATGATTCAAAATCATTATGCGAAAAATAAATGATTTAAATGAATAACCACACGTTGCTTTTCTCTTCACTCGATAAAATGTAAAATTACATTGTACCATTGCGAGCCATTCTGCATTAATTTTTTCGTTCATATTTATTTCTTTAGTATCATTTACAAATATTTGCTGTATGAATATTTATAAAAACAGTATCATTACTCAATATTATGTTACGCGATAGTAAATTATTCGTTACATTTTTGCGCTCTATTTTTGATCCAAGTGAGCAAAAATATACATTTCGTCATAGATTCGCCCAGATTTTCTTGTGCTTGCTTAATTCTGCCAACACGATTATGTCAGCCTTTGAGATTGTCGATGCTAGTAGATAGAAATATCGTGTTTCACATCTAAAAAAGGTCGTGATTAATGATGCAAAGTAGTGGAATGCAAGGCAATACTGTAACAATCATTACAAATCTCTCGATAGCATTTATTACGTAAATCAATCATTAATTAAACTGACAAAATCTTAAGTAGAAAAAAATTATATTAACGTCAACTGTCCACCAAGTATATCTATTTCCTCCATTTTTGACATCGCTCTTCGCTTCCTTCCCTTCGACAAAAACTTCCTACGAGCTACGAGGCGACAACTCTCGGCGTTCGTTTTAGTTGCATGTGACTTGCACATCCTATGCACCGCTCAGTTATTCTTAGACCGTAAAACGTTTATTTTTCTCGGCTTAAAAGGTTTCAAACTATGGGGTCTACATACGAGTATACGTGCGCTCTAATAACTCGACGATGTCGAGTTACGCACATATATGCATCAGTGATGCGTATATAGAAGCTATAAATTTTTCAATCAAGACTCCTTCGCATAGTAATAATGAAATTCACGGGATTATTCGCGGGACCTTTTCTTACGTAATTCTATTGCGATGATTAATAGTCGATCGTTACGCAGATTTCCGACTGAAAGATCACTGATATTTTAATACATCAACAATAAGTAGTAATTATTACCCAGAAATAGCTTACCTCATCTTTTCTAAGTATACAGAGATCTTACAGATATTAAAAGTCAAACTTTCTAAAATTGGATTATTTCAATATTAAAATCTGCAAACAATTAGTGAATTTCACAACAATTTTAACTTAAAGTATTTTGAACTATATGAATGAACTATACATTAATTATACAACAAAAAATTATCTCGTTGGAGAATTATTATAAAATTATTTCTCAATTTTGATTTGAGTTTAAAACGAATATTAGCTAGAAATTTAAATGTCAAAATAATCAATGAATTCTGACAGCTTCTAGTCACGAGGATTTTATATCAATATATCCATTCATTCGCGAGAAGAAATTATCCAATCCGAGCTTTTTTAAAAGTAGGTCGATATCTTAATTCACATACATTTAATAGCTTGTGTGGAATTGAAGATTTTATCTGACTATAGCGTATAAGATGGTGTTGCGATCGAATACATGCATTATTACGAAGCAACGTATATATTAGATACAATGATAAGAGTTATAATGAATATGATAAATTTCCATGCACGAGCGTACCACCAACAGATTGAATCATATCAGCGAATGTCAAGATTAGATTATCCCCAGAAATAATAACTAATTCAATTTTCTTTACATCGCGAAATATATTCAAAATATTCGCGTCAGTTAAATATTCTATCCATGTCATTTAAATTACAAAATGTCGCACTTAATAATGTCACGGTTTCCTTTGGATTTCGATTATGTAACATTCAATTTTATTTAAACTGTATTCAAAAACTTTAATGAGATTATATACAAAATATCCTGAAATTCGCGAATCAAAATACCACAAGAAAGTTCTAAAAAAAAAAGTTTAAAACTAATTGCAGATTAATTACGATTAAACCGTGTGAGTGAATCGATAGTAATCGCGCATAGTAACTCACGGACAAGCAGCCGTTTAATCATAATTTGTAATTGGCTAATTTTAAACCTTCATATCTGAAAAACTATTGCTTAAATAAAACATTGCAAATCATTTTTAAACCTGTTGTTTTGAAAACTTTCTTGCTATGGTATTTTAATTCACTTCGATTGATTTGAATTTCAGGAACACCCTGTATATATACATATATCTATACATGTACCTGTAAATAATTCTAGCAATTTTAGTCATAAATTATCGTTCAACGAGAGAGAATTAAATTTCAGAGAGATTTAATTTCAGCTTTAATATTTTGGAAAAAAATTTCTTTTCACTTTTTACTTAATTTAATCAAGTGATTACAATTTGCAAAGGGCCCTAGCAAATCGCAATTAGGAGAAAGTATTAACGGAATTATTCGAGGTTGTTTGATCAATTTGATACAGACCGAATGTAATCGGTCTCGATTCAATCGCGAGTATCAAAGGAATCTATGCTCGCACAATGTTGCTGAGAGTGCAAGGCGAGAGTATTGACGTTTACATAAGCGTCTCTGATGTAATTGATCACGAACGCAATGACTCGGGCGGACCGGTGCGCAAACTGCTGATTGCATTACAGTGCGATCTATCCGCTGGTGATTCGTGGAGGGGAAAAAAGGATACGAACGTGGCGCGCGAGCGTGGGATACAATCAGCTCGCCCCGACTTAATTGTCTAACGCGAAGCAGCTTGTAATCCGTCTCTGATGGAGCTTGGTTTAACGAGCTTCATCAGGTAAAAAAGATCCTACCGCAATGACCGCGCCCATACTCTACACCACGAATTCCCAGCCTCGAAGAGATGCTGGATAATGCTCTACGAATGTCGTGGCGAGTGGGTAGTTACCGCTTAGTATATCGAAATCAAAAGCGTCCGCCGAGTGCACGTAGAGTTCAAGTACAGCGATTACCTCGTATCCATCAGCTAGACGACGGCGTTAAATTTGCGCCTATAATGATCGTGGGTG